>CM057814.1:13668464-14030964 GCA_030067965.1 Latrodectus elegans
AAATCGACAAATTTAGCACACCTCCATTGAAATATTGAGAAATGTCAACGCAACATTCATTTAACAATCGCAGGGATCAAACCCGCAACTTTATATCATAAAAAATAGAATCCTACAACAGTGAACCTAGGTTTGGTTTGTTTATCTTTTGCACACGAGTGCTAATTAGAACGGGACCTACAATTTGAATCTGTTTCCAAAACATTATAAACAAAAAATCTAAAATGGGAACCTACGAACTGTAGTATCAAAGGCAAGAGATATTAAATCCAAGGTGTGTCCAAGGTGAGGACATATAATGTGTCACCGCTTTGCTTCCTTAATTTTATTCTGTAGAAAATATTTTAGTTTTCACTTAGATTGACCACTTCGTACCCTTGGGCTCTCCGCCATGAAAACAGTTATGGGCTCTGTAGGCTTTGGCCCTCATCCTGGCTGTCGTGCTAGTGAGTTTCGTTTTTAGTTTAGATATTATATTTTAAGGTAAATTTTTCAGAGGTAGTTTGTTTGATATTTATTTTTACATTAATACAAACATAATGCAAATGCAATTGTAAGAGCATTTCTAGAATTTTTAGGAAAAAAAAATTATTTTATTTTTAGTATAATAAATTAAAGCACGAAATTCATTTATTAATTCAAAGTGAATTAAAGAAATATCAATATAAAAATTAGAATTAAAGAAAATATTATGAAATAAAAGGGCAAAAGTAAATTATAATAAAATTACTTCCGTGTATATAATTTCTGTTCAATTACTTCCTACCATCACAACAATAAAAATATTTCAAAGCAAACCACTGACTTGATAAGTCTTTGTGAAATAGTTTTCATCGGCGAAAAAGATAAATATTTAGTTAATAAAACTAACAATCAAAACTATAATGAATAAATTTGTTTTTACTCTTCAAAACAAAGCTTAAACTTAAGAACTAAAAGCGAACAAAAAAATTAATCATTGGCTCATAACAGCAAAAACCTTTTCCTCCAGAATTTCATAAATTTTGATTGGTTTAATTAATTTTTATAAAATAAATTGCATATACTATTCACAAATAGTTAAGCTCCATAGTTCTTCGTATCTCATTGAACTATTTTTTTTAAAACTAAAATTAGTTATTATTCACAATGATCTAAAAATTACTATTTTTTACCTTCTATAACGTAAATTTGAATTAAGTTTGAGGCTAAATGAAAAAATAAACTACTGAATGTAAAAAGTAATTAAAAAAATTTTTAATGAATAATAAGAGACTTGAGATTTGCTGTTTATATTGTAATTAAAGATTTTCGGTTATTAAAAGTTGTAAGGTTGGTTTTATATTATAATTCTCTAGATATAGAATTAATCATTTTTTATGCCTAATTTCTCATATTTCACATTCAAAATTTATCTTTTATCGTAGAAATTAGAGTTCAAATGAAGAGGTAAATGTGAAAAATAAGATTCTAATTGAGAGTAAAATAACAGTAATTGATAAAAAAATAATAGGAAATATTAGAATTACACATAGTGTTGTTTAAGATTTTGAATAAATAAAAATTCGAGACAAAAATTTTATATAAATTTCTGTGATTTATGAGAGAATCGATCTGGTTGAATAAATGGTTTTCTCTGTAAGTTTCAGTTCAACAGTTCGTGGGTTCGAGCCCACCTTATGTGTTGGTTGTTTTATCACTCAACAATCACTTTTTATATACGAATATTAAGCGGAATCCACAAATAAAATGGATTCCAAACTACTACAAGCACGCAAGACCGCGGTTAGTATCGAATCCATGTCCTGTGTCTCGTTTAGGGATCTCTAAATAGATTCGTATCTATTTTAATCCGAATTTGTAACTAAATAATTGGCGCTCTGGACTCCAATTCACGAGAGTTATTACCTAAAAGTGTGTAGATGTAGTGATTTGGAATTCACTTCAACCAAATATGCCGTTCGAAATTGCTGTCGTGTAAAAAATTGCAGCAGAAAAAAAATAATCTGATTCATATCTAAACTGTTCCATTTGTTTTATTGGATTCTAAACTACTTCATACAAATGTTAGCTGATCTGGGTGCCGAATGGTTGGAGCACTCGTCTTCTGTTCAACCTTTCCTTTGCGGGTTCGAGCCCCACAAAGAACATGGTTGCTTGTGGAGGCTCAGAATTCACCTTAAACTATAGGTTCGAATCGATTTATCTCTCGTGACCAAAAATTGATCATTAAGAGACGCAAACAGCCTAAACCAATTACACAAAAGTAGTGGTGCGTTAAAAAAAAAGAGCAAGTGTGAATATTCTTTTAATTTCTAAACGAAACTTAAAATTTATGTTTAGCCAACATCATGTGACTGAGCGACAGCCAATGAAGCACTTGCAAGCAATTATTGACAGTTTATCAACTCTCTCTATCGTAACCAAATATCTTATAGATTCTCATAGTGTTACCAAATCCTCACGAGGACGAGGGTCTTCGTTGAGCGGCAAGCAAACCAAACCAAGTCCGTATTTCTACGACACGGTCATTTTTTGCACACGATGGCTAATTAGTCCGTCCGAGACCTACGGCTTAACATGGATTCCGAACCATTACAAACATTCATGTCCAAGGTGGGATTCGAACCCACGAGCTGTTGAACCGAAACCAAGAACGCTAACCCTTCGGCTGCCAGCTCGGCATAGAAATATGGACGTGCCTTTAAGGTACAATATGTTTTAATTAGCTTTATTTTGAAAAAAAAACTACGATACAGATTAAATTTTCCAATTTAATTTACAGCTTTTCGAAAACTATTCCCTGAATAACCTGTCTAAGATAGCCTTCAAAAATTAAGGAACATGTTTTTCGAAACTCACTAATATATATATATATACACATAAAGGCCTTAACAATACAATTTTGTAGTTTACATAAATAATACCTAAAAAAATGAATTCATGTGTAAATTTAGGCAAAAACGCTGTTTACATTTTTTTGATAGAAACTATCAGGAGTGAGAGAAAGATTTGCTGACCTCAGGGTTTCGTAATTATGCGTGTAACTTCTGTTGATTTTCAACTTTTGTAAGCAGATTCGTTGACAATAGTCTGTAAGGTCCTGTAATGTCCGACAAAAAGCCGTTAACTGTATTCTTTAAGGTGGCCGTCGGTGGATGAAAATAGTAATGTCACAGGCAGATGCTGCTAGGCGTCTTAATGTACCTCGCAGTATGGTCCACCATCTCCGTGTTTAATATCAAACCAGATTTCCTGTGTTCGAAAGATATATTCTAGGTCGAACACGAGTCGGACAGAATCTAAGACCAAGTTTAGTGAATCCAAGTCCCAGCTTAAGCGAAGATCCGTCACGTCACGAATGGCTCACGTTAAAAACGGGTGTCGTCGCAATGTCCTCCAATTGAAATGATATCTCTCGGGGAAGCAGGCCAAGTATTGGAGATCTTCTGCTTGGTCCCTGCTTCAAAATTACTAAGTCTCCACCCAGCTGCTTCCATCCAACTGGTAGAGCCCAACTCAGGGCTAGGTACAGGGAAGTATGCTAGTTCAACAACACATGTAAACCATTTTATAGCTCTTTCGGCCTGAAGGAGAAGAAGCATTACTATGCCATAACTTGTTGCCCAATCCCTCTATATCATCACAGAGAAGAATATCCTCTAGTACCGGTATAAAAGCGTCTTCATTATCCAGGTCTCTAAATAAATACATAGCAATGCCAGCGACTGTACGTTTAGGTTAACGGATTTGGAACACTCGCCCATCACCAAGTGTCTCGTTATTTTGTGCCGCCGTCAGATGACGATGTCACACCTGGCACCTTCCTCTCCACATCCACGCCACACCAGCAGGTCTCTGTACAAGGTGACTAGCTGTGCATATCCCCTTCACCGAAGGTAAAGAACCTCATTTCTTTAGCAAAAGTACAAGTTTCCTGGAGAAGATATCGTTGGGCTTCTGTACTCTTTAACAGACGAGTCCAGACTCATACGGGTATGCTGATCTGGAGGAAACAGAACACCAGACACCATCAATCCAACACTGGAGAAAGACACAGTTACAATGTTGGTGTTCGACAGGTGTCTCATTCCGTTTTCACACCGACTTGCTTGTTTTCCATGGAGGAACTGTGATCCTTGATCCATTTGTCCTCCCATACGTCCGTTAGCATGGGTAGGATTCAATAATACGACGACCTCATTCTGATGGTTGATAACACAAGGCCTAAACGAGCTGTAGTTGTTGAGAACAATCTTGAGGGTCTTGGTTTGGTGCTAATATAACGGCCATTTCGACCTTCAGATTTGAATCCCATAGAGCATTTGTGGGATTATCTTGGTAAAAAAATTGCAGCTTTAAGTCGCTCTACAAGGTCTTTGCTGGAAAACAGCCTACTCAGTGTCTGGTCTTCGATTTCTATTTCGGTAACTTAATTGGCAGTATGGAAACTTGTTGCTACCAATGCATTCAAATATTCTTTATTAAAACTTCTTTTTGAAATGTTTCTGTGACATTCTACCCCATAAAATTGTGATCATTCTTTTTCCCAAAAATAAACTTTTCCACAGAGATTACTTTCTTTGTAGACCATTTTTATGCTTTTCTTGTGTAAAAATATCTAAGCTGCAATCAATACATACCTGTTTTTTCGCGCGGCATCCAAATTTAGTTTTTCTATTATCATCCATTTGCAAATTAGCTGAAATAATAAAAAAAAACCCGGCTGTTCTTTAGCTTTATGGAAGCCATTGTACTTCATTTAATTATGTAATTACTTTATGCATTGATAAATGGCGACACTAAAATGTTTTACCAAAATAACTAACATTTTATTTTTAAAAAAATGTATTTTAAATAATATAAATGAAGA
Organism: Latrodectus elegans; assembly: GCA_030067965.1. Classification (NCBI taxonomy): domain Eukaryota; kingdom Metazoa; phylum Arthropoda; class Arachnida; order Araneae; family Theridiidae; genus Latrodectus; species Latrodectus elegans. The sequence continues at coordinate 13,673,317 of CM057814.1, forward strand.
ATGTAAATAATTTTTGTTATAAATAAATAAAGTAATTAACTTCTTACCCTTTGTGTATGCTTTTGATTTCCTGACCTCTTCTCCACCTAACCAAAAACAAGCAAGAAGGCTATTTCTGATGGTTGTAATTGTTCTCGAAGAGTCTGTTGTTTTCTCGGTGACAATCTCAAGATAAAGGTCCCCAGTTTTCATTTTAAACATGCGATAAAACGAGGGGAAGTAAAAAAATTTGTGGAAACAACAATTTTAGTTGCGCCATTTATATCTCCGGAAAGAAACTACACAGTTATAAATAAGGTAGATCGCCTATTGGGATAACATAATTAATTTTAGTTTTTCGCATATTTTCCTTATTTTTATTCTTAATTTTTGGTGTGTCCTTAAGTTTTCTTGTCCATGTATAGACTAAAATGTCAGAAAATGATAATTTATTTTTGTTACATCCAATTTGATATTTATTTTGCGATGAACAACATAAAAGAAGGTAAAAAATATTTAAAAAAATAGGGTTACACTTTTAACTAATAGGAAATAAATTCTTATAGTTCAAGGACAAAAGATTTGATTTCTATACAGTGTTGAACACTGCTTAACAGTAGTTGTAAAACATCTACAGGGTACTTTCCTTTCGGTAGAAATTTTCCTAGTGGGTTGTTTTACAAGCAGTGGCCTGGTTGGTTAGGACGTCGTTCTCATTATCGGAAGGTAGTGAGTTCGAATCCCGGATTAACCGAAATTCCGTCGTGTTTGTTAATGGCGGTTGGGAGCAATGTCCTCCAAGTGAAAGGATAGCTCTGGTGATGACGAGCCAAGTATTGGGGTCTTCTGATTGGTCCCTGCTTCAAAATCCCGAAGACTCCTCCGGGCTGCTTCTACCTAACTGGTACAGCCCAACTCAGGGCTGGGTACAAGGATGCATGCTGGTGCAACATCTCGCAAAGAAGAAAACCAAGAAAACTTCCACAAGTACGACTGTTTGGAAAATCGACAGCACATTGTTTTCCAGAAAGATTTCCGCAAAGACAGGGACGAAATTTCGAGAATTTCAAAAAGGAAACCCGAAAATTAAGTATCTAATCCGCATAAATATCTGCAACAATAGCGGAAACGAAATCTTTCTTTTACTGTGCTCAACAATGGCTGAGATCGAACGAAACATCTTTTATTTGATGATGAGTTAAGATCTTGCTTATAATCACTATCTTGCAATAGAACTGTGTTGAATCCATCTTTTGTGGCAGTGTGTTTATATTTTCTACCAACTATACTATTCTTAACAACGAGATTATGAAATAAAATTAATTGTATATAAACCGCAGAAATTATAGAGTAATATAATTCCAAAGTAATGGAAGTTAAATTAATGCTGCACAGAAATTAAGCTAACTAAATTACGAATTATCCACTTATGTGTCCTCCTTTATAAGAATTTAGCAGCTATTCAAGTAATGAAAAATTAATGACTTATAGTCTAGACTCTCAATTACCAAATAGTTATAACTTATGATTTTAAAGATTTATCATAGATGAAATCAATTTACAACAGTATTTTGAATATTTTTATGGAGGAAAATTTATAATATAGAATTTCAGAAATACGAATTAGTTTCAGTAATAATTTATAAATATTGATAACTATTGAAAATACTTATATTTCAAATAATAGTACTGTTTACCTGTGTGTGCTCCAAGTTTCCGTTAATTTCTATATTATCGTTTTAAAACGTGATTCGACGAATGGCCAGAAATTAATTATAAATAGAAACGCATTCTTACTGTCAAGACTTTGACATCAAACATTTTTCAGTAAATTAAAAACATGCTTATCTCATTTTTACCACCATGTATTTGTACTAAATGTTTAACATTTTTAAAGGGAAAAAATGAAAAGTACTGAATGAGAAACAGAAAGATTTTTATTAGACATATTAGAATGAACAAAGAACGTTCTACACAAAAAATATTCTTAACCAGACCGTCTGGAACAGTAGAAAGGAGAGCTCCTAAACATAGATGGGCTGACTGCCTGGAGAGATACTTTTAATTTTAAAAGTGACTTATGTCCAAAAACAGAGGTTTGTCACTCAACGGTCATTTTTTGCACACGAGAGCTAATTAGACCGGGACCTACGGTTTAATGTAGATTCCGAATCACTACAAACATCCATGCCCAGGGTGGGATTCTAACCAACGAAATGTTCAACCGAAGGTAAGAGCGCTAACCATTCGGCTGCCAACTCGGTGTCCAAAAACAGACACCTGGATCAAAATTCTCCAGAAGACCAGGGCCCACCAAATACCAATAAAATTTATGAACACTCAGTACGAGAGAGAGAGAGAGTTTTAAGTATATATACATACATATATATATAAAGCAGTATATACTTTTTAAAGCAATACATGCCAAAAATACAGTACCAGAAATATATTTCAGGAAATCTAACCAGCGCAAAAGCAGTTAAAGAGTTTTGCCGGTATAAATTAGATACAACTTCGAGAACAATAAAACTAGTAAGACAAAATTTGAAAAATCAATGGAATAAAACAATATACAACACAAAAAACAGGAGGAAAACATAGGGACCACGTCTTCATCAGGAGAGAGATGGTCAGCTATGCAAATTAAATTCTCTTTTCTGACATGCACGAAGGACAAATGTCTAAAGATCTTTGAGCAATTCCCCCCGAAGAGTGTTTGTATTAAAAGAAAGAATAAAGATATTTATTTAAAAAATTAAAATAAAATAGCATATCAAAGAAAAGTAAGCAAACCCACAGTAGAAGGAAGAGATATAGTTCCAAAATATCAATACCAACAAACCAAATCCTATTTAAATATTGCAATAAAGATAAAGTTGCTAAAAGTAAATTTAAAACTGGGATAAAGATATAGTTGCCAAGAGTAATTAAATTTTAAAAAATTAAAATAGTAAAGAAACATGCCGTAAATTTAAAATTAAATTTTGTTTAAAGAGATTTAAGGTTAAATTATGTTAAAGAGATTTAAAGTGAAAGTGGGTGTTTTCGGGATTCTTGTAAGAACTTCAGAGATTGGGTGGCCTTTCTGCAGCAGTAAACTAACCCATAGTAGAAGGAACAACAACTTTATGCTTCTTTCTTTTAACATAAACCCTCTTTGGGGGAATTGCTCGAAGATCTTTAGACATCAGTCCTTGGTGCATGTAAAAAATAATTCTTAATTTTGCTTAATTTTATAGGGACCACGTCTTCATCAAGAGGAGCTGACCATCTCCCTCTTGATGAAGACGTGGTCCCTATGCCTGTTCTTTGTATTGTATATTGTTTTATACCTAGTATTTTTCAAATTTTATCTTACTATATATTTTCAAGTTTTATTGGTTATAAGTTTATTTTTGAATAGGTTTATGAATTTATGAGTTTAGTTTTGAAACCAAAGATTAATACTTTATTGTACCACTTTTAGAAGGGATACTAGCTCTTTGTTTGGGCATGGACTCTACAGATTTCAAGAGTGCACTTATGTTCAGAAAATATCAATCACAGGCAATGCGGCTCCTCAGATATGATAAATTAAATAGAAGAGAGTCTTGCCTCCGTATCCTACACATTTTTTTAGGGATAAAGATCCGGGTAATGCATTGGCCAGAGAAGGTGATGGAAGTAGACTGATGTTCAGTGAACCAATTTTAAACATTTCTGGCACCGTGGAAATTTAAATTTAATAACAAATAAGGCTACTTTTAGCATTTGTGATTCATCTTAAATAATATAAAAATTTATTAATGCTAATAGTGATAATTGTTTTAGTAAAAGTTTGTCGATATTAGTATTTGTGTTAGTGAAAAGTTAAAATATACGACACCACATTGTTAATTGTCTACCGCTCTAAGGCGTCTTAACACACACACACGTCCATAACATAATTGAGTACTCACTATAGAATCTTATTCATATGTCGTATGGGAGGAAACCCGAAAACAATAAGCACCCACCCCGAAAGACCCGAATGCAGAAAAATAAATTTAACACTTATCTCTCATTATTCAATAGTGTTAGGATGGAATTCAAGACCCGATTCACAGCTTACCACTAGGTCTTGGTGAGCTTAATAATTAAAATACTAAAAGTAAACTCGTTACATCAATGAAAATTTTCATCACTTATACACAACAAAAAATAAACAAGTTAAGAACCATTGAGCAATCCCTGCCAATATTGGTTTATATAAGCAAATAGTTAAAATTTTTTAACAGATTAAAGGCGCATAAATTTCCTAAAAAATCATTGTACCAAAATCATTGATATTACAAAAAAGTGGATTAAAGGCTTGGCTAAAATTCTTATAAATTTTTATGATATATGAAATTGTTTAACTATATATGAAACTGTTAACTATATATGAAATTGTTTAACTATATAATCATTTTAAGAAAAATATCCCGATCTCATTTGTAATACCTGTAGTATAATATTAATGTATTACAATACTCATAGAATAAATGTCTAAAATTACGATATAAAACTATTTATTCGTAAAATATATGCAGAAGGATTAAGTTAGTTTATTTAAATCTGTAGTGCAAGTCCCATTTCCAAACTCTATATCGAAAAAAAGAAAATTCTCAATGATAAGTATTATTCTTGTTTAGATAAGAATATTTTAATGAATCTGATATACTTCTGAATAAAAATGATAATGTTTTCAAAATATTCGCAGTCTGTTCAGTAGAAAAAGAACAAAATTTAGATTATAAAATGAAACAAAAGTTCATTTTTCATTATATAGCTGTAAATAGAACAAAAACTTTTGAAATTGAATCAAATAAATAAATGCACATTTTTAATAAAAAATTGTGCACACTAAAACTTAAAAATTAATGCTTACTTAAAGAATTCATTATTAAAGAACTCACGCTATATATAGATTTTATTTTCGAGAATAAAGTTTGGTAATTTAATTTTCGAGTTGAAAAGAAAACTTTAAAATTATTATGCAAACGATTTAGAAAGAATATTTATTATCACTTTCAGAAAAGAGTTTTTCGTTCTAAGGTGATTAATTTTTTTTAAATAATATATTAATTTTGATTCAATTGAAAACATTGGCTGAAAAGCTGTAAAAGTTTTAACAATTAATAATAATTAAAAATAATAAAATGTATAAACAGAACTCATTTTATTATTAATAATTCTAAGCTATCAAACGATTTCTGAATTGAACTATAGGAAGAGAATTTCACATGGATGTGCTGAGCAAGCTCCAAGAACAAAGTAACTCCATCCGTATCGCGCATATGCTTTCAAAATAATTGGTAATATAAAACATCCAAGATACTGTAGGTGATTATGGTAATTGGTCGAACACTATGGGGTAATGTTATTCCGTCGAATTTTCTTCAATAATGAAGCCTAAGTTTCAAATGAAGTATTAAACAGTGAAAGCAACAGAATAAGATCTGTAGAAAATCCTGATGTATTCCTAGAAACTTCATTATAAGGAAGTAGTTTCATTATTACAAGTATTACGTAACTGCATTTAGTTCTCTTCTCTTGTAAGGAAAAATAAAAATAAATGATTAACCCCACCCCATTCCAATCACATATTTTCGCTTACCTTTTCTTGTCTTATTGCATCAAAAAGATTATGAATATTTTTATTAACAAAATCATTTATTGTTAATTCAGTAATGGAAAATATATATTTTTCGTAAAAGTATAGCGCAATTAATACAGAAATTATTTTAATTGAGGATTTTAAGTTCTTATAGAATTTTGATTATATTACACAATCAAGAAAACAATCAAAATTTTAGTAAAACATTAATTGCTCTGTAAAATAATCTCACTACTATTTTAGTAAAGCGTTCATTAATATATATATATATATATATATATATATATATATATATATATATATATATATATATTAGTAAAAAGTGACTACTTTATAGAAATAATTATTAAAAACAGTGTACTGCTTATCGTGGTATCTAATAACTAAGCCTAACGGCCCCGAAAACCATTTTAAGTCATTTAAGCATTCAAGAGGAATAGTCATTGCTATTTTAGTAAAACATTGACCCATTAGAGAAACAGTCATGATGTAACAGATCTATATTAACTCTACTGACAAGAGATGGCGTTACTGCTCTACAGAGTGAACTTACGAAATATTCAATAAGAAATAGAGATGATAAAGAGAGAGTGAGAAATGGAAGGCGAGCCACCCGGCTCTTACATATAACTTTGTTTATTATTTGTAATGTACCTTGTAAACTTATATATTACCTTGTTTATTATTGCTAAGTATTTTCTTTCGAATCAGTTTTAATCATGCGTAATAAATGTTTTGTTTTGTATTCTTCTAACTTCCATTTTATTACATCCCTACAATAACCATTTTTTGTAAAATATTATTTAAAGAAATAATCACTGCTAGTTTTCAAATTATTAAAGAATGTTTAATTAACAATTTGTATTGTAAAGTAATTATATTTATCAGGAGTACTTTGATCAAAATATATTCAGAAATCTTAATATACAGACCATTAATTTTACTACAAAAATTTTAGTGTATAAGATATAAAAATTTTAGTATACAATCGACAGAGAAAATATAAAATTTCAACCACGATAAACAGGAATCCACAAATTAAAACTCATTACATTCAATTAACCTAAGTAAGAAAAAATTGAACACTAAAAATGACAAACAAAACAAAACTAGCCATTATATGCATTTTATGTTTTCTTCTCACCGATGATTTTAGAATTTTAAAAATAGAGTACAAATGTGAATTAAAAGTATTTAAATTGTGTGATAAATGTGGTCTAATAGTCTAAACTTTTCTGAAAAGAGAATCTTACTTTTAAAATTTATATGCAAAAAAATTTTTCTAAATTAATCCAAACAAATAGAAATTAATAAGCTGTTTAGTATAAATAATATGAATTATTCAACATGAATTACAATGGGAAAATGCAAGGTATTTTTAGGGTAAAATGGAAGCTGAATCTTATAAATAAACCATAACAAAAAATAGTTAACAAAAATCCCCAACATAATCCAAAGTTTAAAACTTTAAAATTTCTTTAGATAGAAAAATATTAAAATCCCATATTGCTGTTGGAGAAACAGTCTATATAAAGCACCCGAAACTGCAATATATATAAAAACTAGGTTTTTAATATAAAGTGTGTTTTTAAATAATTTTTATTTCCATTTATTGATGAGAAATCACTATGATTTGGAAAAAGTGTTTTATAGTGATATTTTGTCAAAAAATAACTTGTTTTTGGAGAGCAAATAGAGAACTACATTTTCTTGTATTTGTCGTAAAATACTTCAGGCAGATCGAAGATATTCAGCTTTCTGGCAGAAAATTCCGCTTTAGGCTTATTTTCGTAAAGAACGACATTTCTGAAGATTTAGCAATTTGGCGAGCTTTTGCGAGATTATGGGCGACTTGGCAACCTTTAGCAAAATTCTTGGCGATAGATATTTTTGGAAAAATTCATCTCCTTAGCTCTAGGACCTATATTAAGTGAGATAATCTAGAACTTTCCAGAAACTTGGTGAAACTCGTATATTTTTTTGCCAAGTCGTCGCAACACGAAACCCGAAACTCTGTACATTACAATGATGAATGAGTTAGATTAGTGAAAGAAATTGCATATGAATTGCCTTAAAATATTCAAGTTCTCCAACACCTGGAGTACAGTTAACTACAATTCGAAGGATTTATGTCCTTCAATAAATAAATATAAAAAAATCCATTTAAATTTCTTACTAGTAAAGTTTCAAAAAGTTTTTTTTAAGAAATTCTACGAATTTTTTTGAGCTTGTTTTACAAATCTGCTTTATATTATTCCAGCGAATAAAAAAAAATATTTAGTTTGTCAAAAAATTTTAATGTTGGCGTAAGCAAGGCAAGGAGATTCTTTATAAATATTGTGATTGTATTCATTTAGAATTCTATTAATAAAAAATTTTGAAGAATTTAAAATTTTCCAATTTAAACTATCCATAAAATGAATGTTTTGTCATGTCTTTTTATTTTGATTTTTTCTGATGTTCTATTGTTTAAGTCTTAATAACTCGAATGAATGAAAAACGGCTTCTCAAACCTATACTTTGGTCCTTATTAAGAAATAGTTTTATTAACAAAATGAATTTCGACATTATTCTCAGACATTCGAAGGTGAACTTCGCCTTGTTTGCTGCCTCTCGAAGAACGTGATTTGAAGGCAGCTAGCAAATTCGTAGACAAGTCGGTTTTGCAGCGTCTTCTTAGTACGATGTGACGTAGATGAATCGTTATCTGACGTTGTAGATATTTTAAACCAATGAGAATCGTAATGAGGTGTCGTAATCATGATTTCAAGTGGAACGAAAGAAACAACCACTTTATGGTTGATAAAAAAATTCACAGGACAAAAAAGAAACTAAATTGGAAAATTTATGAATATATAATTTAAAACAAATATATTTTTCTAAATTTTCTTTTGTAAATTGGAACTAAAACTATCATAGCTTCTATGGTTCCGTGTTGGAAATTAGTCTATAGTTCATAAAATCGTGAGTGCTCGCAAAGAAGATCGTATAAACAAGATCGTACTGCACAGAATATTTTTAACTGTATTTTTATCTTTAATAAAAATTTAGTTTAAAAAAAACCCCACAATTATCGAAAAGCAATAATTATTTAAAGGATTGTACAAAAACAAACTCATTGGAAACAGGTTAAGTAAATTATTAATTTAAAACAGATCACACAAAACACCCACGTGCAGAAAGAAAATATGAATGCTGTCTGAGCTAAAAATAATTCGGTAATGAGATGAGGATAGTGAATAATAAAGTAATATAAAAGGAATCTCACACATTTTAATTTTTACATTAATTTAACGAGGTTGCTTCCCAAATTCTTAATCATTAAATCTTTTCAAAATGTTTTTTTTTTTTTTAAATAATTATTTCAGATAAATTATTTAGCTAATGATAATATATATATATATATATATATATATATATATATATATATATATATATATGTGTGTGTGTGTGTGTGTGTGTGTATATATATCTATATCAAAATTCAGTATCAATAACCTTCAATATACTGTACCGAGCTTCGGGGTTCGTGTGGATTGAGAGTTGAAGAAAGCAACTACTCGATGAACACAAGACTTTTATTCGCAAAAATTCCACTAGAAATACCAGCTGTAATAATCACAATTATACAGATACAATTCGTCAGATACGATAAGCAACAGCTTCCAATCACAGGTCTCAAATACCTCAGGCAGAGAACAGCTTCTCTAAACTAGCAGTCACGACTAATCGTCTTCACAAAACTAACTGTGTATACAAAACTCTAACTAACTATGTCGGGTTGCGGTATTTATACCTGACTTGGCGGGGAAATCTACTAATTTCGCCAAGGTTCTGGAAGCTTCTAGGCTATCTCGCTAAATATTGGTCCTAGAGCTTAGGTGATGGATGTTTCGAGAAATATCCATTTCTCGCCAAGTCGCCAACAATGTCGCCAACTCGCCAAATTTTCTCGCCAAAACACCGCTAAGTCACCAAATCGTTAGAAAACCCGCTTTTAGCGTATAACACGTCTAAATACCGCATTTTTGCCCAAAATGTAAGCATTTCCGATCTGTCTGAGATATTGTAAGACATATACAATAATTATTTATAAATTTGTAACAATATTAAGAATTACATTCAAATGTATAAATGGTGTTGGCCTCGGGAGAAAATTGATGTTATTTTATAACAGTAACTGTCTTTGTGTCATGAAATGGAATATTTTTATCCTGGAAAATGACATTATAGCTTGACATTCATTGGGAGAACTTTCATAAAAAATTAACATTAAATCAGTGGTATCGCAAAAGATGAGATCACAAATTATCATTTTAATCTACCAATATGATCAATAACTTACCCCAGAATACAAGTGGTGTTATTGAGAGTTGTCAATGGCTGAGTATGTGTGTGTGTTGTTTTCAATATCCACACACTATTATGATCATGGTGAACAGGCAACTGTCCTTTGATGAGCTTGTTTTGGTATACAATAATTATATAATTATTGTATACCATATAATTATTGTATACCAAAACAAGAAAAAAATCATAAGATAAAGCTGGACTCCTCAGATTGTAATATTCCTTATAAACTATTCATTTCTCAATTTTTAAATCTAAAACATTTTCTACTAGTCGTAACTGAATGTTTTACTAGTTTTTTAGAGATATATTGGATGACTTGCTAAACTTGAGTTATTCTAATTTGGAGTAGGGTTTGTAAAATTTAATTACTTTGAGTAGTGGTGAATCAGATTTTGAAGGCTTATACATAATACGTTTGTATAAAAGTCACGTTTTTACGAACAAGTCCCTACCATGATATCAGAGACCAATATTTTGAAATTTTTTTTTTTTTTTGCTAACTTTCATTCCTGACAAATAGTCTTCCATTCCGTTATTCTATTTTTTTAGGTAATGTTTTTAATTGCATTTGCTTTCTTTTTTATAAATCGTCTGATAACTTGATTTATTCTTAAACAACGAAGCAGGCATTCCAGACATTTTGAGAGCAAACATTTGATCGGAAATGACTGGTGTTAAATTCGAGTCCTAAGGGACGGAAGAACATATAGATGAGAAAAACAATAAGTTTGAACTCTTTGGTTCTGAAGTTGGTTTGGACAACTTAATGAAGTTTCGTTTGTCGAAGGGGAGATTGAATCTGTTCCATTGAAGATTTGTCGCAGTCGAAGAAAAGAACATGTTTATCAGTCAAGTCTGAGAGAAAATCATAAAAGTAGTGTGGGATTGAAAGTGCCACCAGAGGGCCATTCACATCAAGTTTCCCGCTGAATGTACAAAGAGAGAACCGTGAGGAGAGGAAACTAAGAGAAAATCCGCGATAAGACGAAGACGTATCAATTGATATCTATTTGTAAATATATAAATAGTATTTTGTTATTTAAAAACCATTATTAAATATAATAAACTTCAATTTGTTATTATTTCCTGAGAATTAATTAAAATAACCCACAGTTGATACAAAAATATTAAATAAGATAAAAAATTGCCCAGATGAAGATAATTAATTTCAAAGAACAGCCTCTTGAAAATTTTATAAAAAGCTCGGAAACAAATTCTTCTATATAGTTAACAGCAACTTCTATATAGTTACAGCAAAAGTGTTCTCTCACAAAGATATTATACAGAAGCATCCTAAACCGAACACTTTGTTTATTAATCTGAGAAAAATGAGAGGAATGAAGATTTTGTTGATGGTAATGTCATTAAAGTATGCGCTTATCCAGCTGCTTTGTTATGAAGCGAAAAGATAAGATTTCAAAGCATTAAAAGTTTGATTCCAAAAATGTAAAACCAGATACTGAGTTTTAGAAAATTGTGTGGTGAAAGTGGAATTGTGAGTGAAATTTGGATAAAAGGAAGGAGTATTGAAATCACTACTTCTTGAATACGACCCAAAAAATGTTTTCAACGCTGATGGCACAGGTTTGCTTTTTAAGATCTTACACAGGAACGTGATAGCCAAGTTGTTAGGGCCTTCTGTTCAGAAGAGCGGGATTCGAATCCCTAAGTCACCAAAGACCCACGGAGTACATGTGCTATACGTACTCCTTAAATCTATGGAATCGAAGGTCCTGTGGTTGGTTGGTTGTTGAACAGTTACCATGGGTGTAATGGTCTGGAGAAAACTCCCCCTGCAGATGAGTCAGAATTGAGGGAGAGGATCCTCTTATCCATTAGAGGATTCTTAGAACAAATGCATACTTTGTGTTGCTCTGGTTAAACTAAAAATGTACACACTTTTGTCATAATTTAGCCAACGACATAGCATAGCCAACGACATAGCGAGCTTGGCTTGTCCAAGTTTCATATGTAGATCTCACCCGAACAAACATTTACCTTTAAAGGCGATAAGTGTAATGGAGGTAGAAAGCGAAACAGTATTGCTAGCAGAAAACATTAATGAAACAGAAATTTTTTCTTTGCTTTTCCTAAAAAAATATTTAAAATTTAGATCTTTTAAAAATTTTCTCATATACTACTAGCTCTCGGAGCATGATGTGAAGGGTTGCCAAGCCCAAAATACCTTAAGTCGTTTTCAATCTTTCTTGAATTATGTTGCTTGTATATTGAACCTCAAAGTTCTATACTGTAAAAAAATTTCTCAATAGAATATTAATAGATTAAAATAGATCAGTTTTGGTTTTGATTTCATTTGAAACTGAAACTTTGAAGGGGAACACTCATTTCGAATATCCCCCTCCCTTGTTGATTCATTGAAGTGGGAGGATATAAGAGTAATATTCATAAAACGGCACCAAAACGAAGCTAATATCAGTAAGGTCCTATAAGTAAAGTCTTCGCACGGAGGGAACCGCACTGTGGATATATTTTCAAAACACTGAACTTTTCGCCAAGCAAGGATTATTCGAATAGAAAATTAAGTTAAAATCGATACCTTTTCGAAAATCGAAGTGGAAGTGAATTCAAAAACATTGGACTCGTTGCAAAATAAACTGGTGACTGACTGAACGTGATAAATTTCTAGAAATTGGAGATGTATCATCGAAGGATTTTGAAGCCGAACTAATAGATGCTGAAAGAAGACTTGAAAAAGATTGAGGTGAGTCTCAGAAAATGACTCATTTCAGAAAACGAAAATACTGTAAATTCTTTTGAAAATAAGTCAAACATTGCTGCTTGTAATGAATCTATAATCATGAAACCCCGAATGCCACAATTCGTTCTTCCCGTTTCTACCGGACGCTGTGAAGAATTCTCAACCTAGAAAAATCAGTTTGATGTTAGATTCGTTATTTGTAATTTAATCAAACTCTCAAAAATTATACTATTTAAGATCCGTGTTAAAAGAAGATGCTGGACAGCTATGGCAGCTTTAACAGAACGAAAATAAATGTTTATGGAACTAATCGGTTATTCCCCTCTATATATATTGGCGATCATTGCGACTCCTTTCGTCGCAAAGTGGTGTCGAAAAACGTCGTAACCCAGAATGGGCATCCATCGTCGTAAAAAGCCGGGGTTTTCCTCGATTTCGAATTACTAGGTTTAAAACTACATATGGAAACGATAACAACCATTTAAATAAACCGCCGGCCAACTTATCTAGTGGTCAGCGTCCCTGACCATGGATAGGAAGGTCCTAGGTTCGAATCCCGGTCAGGCATGGATGTACTTTCTCTCTCTATCCTGTCTTTGTCCTTTCCTTGTGAGTGTGAATGAAGTATGCATTATGTCTACCCTATAAACGGATCCTTATGGCATGCGTGAGGGTGCGATGGTGGCCCACCCCCTGTGGTGCCCCCGGGGCAACGGTTCGGCCGCTAAAAGGTCGCTGTTTCTGGTCGGTTCCTTGGGTATCAGGGAACAATAGACTATGTTGCAGTTGTAGCTGTCTAAAATCTGCCATTGGAAAAAAAAATGTAAATATAGCTGGTTGTTCTATTTTAAATTGCTCAGCGTAATGGTATATAAAAAAACAGTAATCGTAATAATTGATTAAAGGTTCTGTTTAAAGCTATTACAAAATTAAAAATAAAGGAAATAAAGTAGAAAAATAATTATACTTAATAACATCTCATTAAAAATTAATAAAATAAGGAATTTCGATGAGTTAAGAGATTCCATACATATACAAAGTTACAAATCATTACTACATAAAATTAGACAAATCTAGAATTCTAAGAAAAATAGAATGATTCTATAATTTCGCTTATTATTGGAAATTTAAATAGTAAACATACAATTCTAGGAATTCTATGTCTGCAGAAAATAATTGAAATAAAATTCTTTCTTTCATTTTTCGTCCGGCGCACAGAAAACATATGCACAGCAAAATACAAAATGAATATGAAAATCAGGGTTTAATTTCTAGAACGATATCCCTAGTGAAATACAAAATGAACATAAATGACAGTACTGAAATTCCATTACTATATCCACAACGAAATAAAAAATGTGAATATAAAAGACTATATTCCACGCTACATCCGAAGTGAAATAAAAAATAAATATGAAAAAAACCAAGAAAAAAAAAAAAAAAAGACGGTGACATGCAAATTGAAAAAGATTCACAAACTATGCTTAAAAGTAAAACTAAAAATGCTTTTACCACTGAAAATAAGCATTATATAACGTAAAAATTTTATAATACACTAGAAAAACAGAATCTGGAAAGTAGCAAAAATTGAATTGGCAACATTACAATCAAAACAAAGGGCGCTAGATTTGGCGAGAAATCACTTAGAGGGGGATATCATACTTTTACCAACAGCTTTACCCAATAACTTAAAAATTTAAGAGCCTTAAAAACAGAAGAGTTATGAACTAGACTCGCTCTCAGAAATACTGCTGACAAATATTTTTATGGACAGTCTTGATAAGAGACAAAACGGAATTTCGAACTTTTCTTATTAACAACGGAAGTTCCTAAATTTAACGAACCGCTTATTTATTTAGAAAAAAAAATGCCTGAATAATATGAATAAATTTCTAAAGGTTGCACTAATTCTAACAAAAATAACCCCTTTGTATCTAAAAAAGAAGCGAAAATAAAATGTATTGTATGTAATTCTGAATTCTTTCATCCCATATGTCACAAATTTCTAAAAATGACAGTAGATGAAAGAACGCAATTTGTTTAAGATGATAATATTTGCACCCGATGTTAAGGATTATTATAAAAAAACACTGTAATTCTAACTAAACACGTCTATGTGGGAAAATACATACTCCTCTATTATGCAGGAAACAGAAATCGATTGACATTGACTCCAATAAGAACATCACTTCATTCACTGAGGGGGAAAAATGAGAATTCGGCTAGGTTCGTTATTTATATACAGCTTAACAGTAGTACAAACATTTGAATTCGTAGACTAACAAACATAGTCACCCAATTGAAGTAAAAATCTCACACGCATTTTTTGAATCGATTAGTTTTGTCGAAATAATTTTTGTTGTATATCTTATATCTACATGGTTTGGAAAAAAAACCAAAAATCGAAAAAAAAAAAAAAAAAAAATTATGAAGTTGTTCACTATTTTCCAGGAATCAGCTAAAAATTCTAGGAGCTTCTAGGAACTTAGAAAAAAGACCGATTTCTAGGAGTTTTTGAAGAGTCTTCAGGAATTATAGGAGATTTATCAATAGTGACTTTTGAAATCAGATATAAAATCCATATCTGGATCGATTGTAAAAATACGCAGAAGAAACTACATCAAAGCAAACATACTACAAAAAAAGAAAATTCCTTGAGAATCTAAAAATAGTAGAAAATTGCGTACTATGTTGTAAACAAGATAAAAATAGAAATCGAACTGAACACTATACAAATTAAATCTTAGTTTAAATTTAGAACACTAACTTCCTGATTTAAGAGAAGAAAAAAAAAAACTCAACAAACACGAAATACTATAACCTTTTTATATATATATAGTGTCTTTTTAAAAATACTATTAAAAAGAAAATATTGTGAATTTTCTTTCCATTGAAAAGAGTAGGTTTAATTAATCTTAAAATGGAATAGATTACGAAATTACATTGTTTTTAGAGTAAAAACTACATCTTAAATTAGTGAATTTCATGTGTTTCCTAAGCTACATAATAATTCAGATAATTATTTTCTGAGTAAAACATATCTATAATGGAAATGAAATCAGATACAACTGTTTCTACGGAAGACTTTAGAAGCAATAGGCTCAGAAATTGAGCAAATTATTCTAATAATGCTGTCGTTTGGAGCTCTCTAAAAAAATTATTATTTTCGTTACCATACACTATTAGTAATTTGATGCCACACATTAAGGGTTCTGAATCTTTCTCCAGATTGGCACCATTATCGCTCTTATAAAGTGATGTTGGAATCATCTTAGGAATATGAGATTCTGTCAATTAATAGTAATTGTTCTACATTATTTATTGACTGACACGCACACACACACACACACATACATATATATATATATATATATATATATATATATATATATATATATATATATATATATATATATATATATATATATATATATATATATCGGGTTGTTCGGAAAGTAATTTCGTTTTTCATGAAAATGAAAAACGTGCAGTAAATAAATATTGTATTGCATTGCACATTGTCTATTCTAGTCCAATAGCTTTTACCATATTTCTGGTAACATCACGATTGCACAGTCATAAAGTGGTTGATTTTTACTAGCAAAAAGCTGATCCATGTAGGAAAAACGAAATTACTTTCCGAACAACCCAATATATATAAGATTTTATTTATATACTTACAGGAATGTGTATTAAAAATAAAATAATAAAAACTCTTCTTAGGAAAAAAAAGCACTTTTATTTATGGATATACAACCTTAAAAATAATGAAAGCACGAATCAAAAGATAGTATAACAGTACAAAAATTAAAAAAAATTATATAATTTTTTTAAAATTTATCTTTAATTTGAATTCATTTGAAAAAAGTGCCTTTCATATTTTGCTTATGACACCAATGACATAGGGTGGATGTCACTTCATACCCCGTAAGAAGCGAATCCTCATATCGATTGTTCAACCTTTAAGTGGAAATCAAAAATAACTTAAGTTTCATTTTTAACTCGTCCAGCAATTAATTTTTCAAGAGAAACACCTGCCAATATTCAGAATCGTAATCTTGGCAATAGTTCCTAAATATTCTCTTCCAGTTAGAAGAAAGTTTTTAGTTACAAAACATTAGGATAGACCAATCTTGAACCATTGATGAATAGAATGACTATTACAAACAGTCATACTCAAGTGTTCGCTCTCGCAGTATTTATGCAGTCTTCTTTATAATTAGTGGACTATTACTGATGCTTGAGTAATAAAAAAAATCCAATTTTAGCAGTTATTTAAGTCAAGAGAGTTTCAAATACTGAACATTGTTTTAAGAACTTTTTACGGTTTAATATATTTGGAAATGTACAGCGAAACACATTATAGCATTCGAAGCGACTTTGATTTAGGAGACAACTTTTCCTTGACAGGAGGTCGCATTCACGTGTTGCAAGAGGGAAGACCTGGAAAATTCCCGAGCGCGCACCTCGACAGACGTGCATGAAGAATCAAACTTTTATCTCCCTGTGCTCCCCGTGGCCTGACGACAAGACAACGCCATATGGAGTGGAAAATACTATGTTCTATACCAACAACTGTTGAAAAACGGAACATGAATGATACGCCTCTGCTATTTGCATATACATCCGTCGGTGTTGGTGCTAGGGATTTTTCGAGTTTTCTACCTTGTGACAAGTAGATACGATCCACTGTTTATGAAAAGTCCATTCAAATGGCAAGTTATGCAGCGGTTAATAAAAATGCCTTATAATAAGCTTTTGCAGACTAGGGCAGTGCCCACATTGTAGTGAGATTAAGGCTCAAAGGTAAGGCATGGATTTTCGGAGTTAAGGTCTAAGGTTAGAAGCCAGCAACAGTTGAACAACGGGAGATAGATGTTGCTCTACTGCATGCGTCCGCCAGGTAAGATGTTAGGACCTGTTTTGTCTTTTCTTTCTTTGGAAACAACAATACATACATAGCGGTGTAAGCGACCCCCGGAGTTTCTTTAAGTTATCAGATTTAGAATAGTTGCCCATCACCAAGTGTCTCTTAATTTTGAGTTACGGTCAATTGGCGAGGTCACACCTAAGCTGGCACCCTCTTCTCCACATCCACGCCACACCAGCGGAAGGATGTCACATATTAGCGTTTAACAAGTTCCCAATCCACTGAGCTCTAGCAACACAGTGAGGGAGTGTACCCTCTCAACCACTGCCCGCGGCAAATGATGCATCACTTTGCTGATCTTAATGGGAAGTCGCGTGAAACTACAGAGCCAATGAAACACTAATACAACCCATTATCCCTGGAAGATCCTCTCGAAAGACAATTAACGAGGCGGACATTTAACAGTGCTTCATAAAGGGTTTTGCCCATTTGGCTGTTCACTAGGCGTGGTTAAAAACCCATCTCTCAGCTCAATAACGACTAAGATCGAACTCTTGATCTCCAAATCCGTATAGCGTGATCCAACCACGAGGCCACGGAAATATGAGTCATTGCATCATAAAATGTTAGCAAAATTGATATCTGCACATCACGATATTAAATTTCTCGAGTTAAGACAATATTCTAAATCTACCAATAAGACAGAAAATATTTTGCACCGTAAAGAATATAGGTGCAAAACTTTCTTAAATTTTGAAATTTTAAAAATTAAACTAGGCACTTGGAAAATAAATGTAGGCACATTAATTAACATGAGAGCAAATTACAGCTTCGTGTTTGCAATAATCACATTGCTATTGTTTGGTTGTGTAATATCTCATACTCAGCCCTTTCGATTTCCAGAGCCCTTCGAGGGGGAGTATGGAGGCGGTTGGTGTGAGGAGCAGGCGGAGAAGTTGCGTTTTGTTTTTTTGGGATTGATACTGACTTTAGTACGCTACCGAGGCGCTAGAGTTTTAGCGAACCCAAATATGACTCCTTTGTAAATTTTTTAGTTCTTTGTTAATTAAATGCTTTTGTTTCAAAATTTGTCAGTAGTTTATTTCATAACAAACTTATGTTCTGGTGGCAGCGGTTTTGGATGTTTTTATAATGCTTTGCACTAGCATCCACTGTGGAAATTAATTGTGTGCACTATAATGATTACGTGCCGAAATGTTGGAATACAGGTAGGCCATTTTGATCAATCCTTCTCTGGTTACTATTAAAAATAAATAGTTTGGTATGTTATATAAATTTAGAGGATATTTATTTCCAATCTTATTTACGTGGTTTTTCATGTTATATCAATTTTATTTATAAGTTTGTAAAGGTTGTATTCCATCTTAACAAAAGCTAGTTTCTGTACTTCGTGTATTCGAATTTACAGTGTAATATTTTTATAAAAAAAGTGTGTGTATCTTACTATAAATGTGCATTTCATAATTTTTATGTAGTTGATGTATTTCAATTCACGTAGGAATATGTTAAAATAACTATATAGATTAATGTGTAAAATCGAAAGTACACATATATACATATTTTTTTAATGTTTCACTTATATATACAAAGTAGATTTTATGAAAGGAATATAATTTAGAAAGGTTTTGATTTCGTTACATGAAAACGAAAGTATATTATTACAAATAGGTTTGAATTTAAAGTAATGGGAGATTTTTATTGATGTTTTGATTGTTGTGTTTGCAATGTATCTAACTGATTTATTTGATATTTAAATCGCATGTTTTTTTTTTCATTGTTAAGGATTTCAAAAGATATTTTTAATGTTTAAAATAATCTTACGTTATCATTATTTGATGTCATTTATGATTAACTAAGTTTATTGATTTGAAATCGAAAGCTGATTTCTGGTTTTGATTTGTTAAAGCTTTTAATTTGTATTGTTGTTATTATATAAAAATACTGTAGTGTTCTAATATCTTGAATTAAAAAAATATGTATAATTTCATATTCTGATTTAATATAGTAATATCTACATAAGAATGTGATTTTATATAATTTATTCTTTTAATTTACATTTTTGATTAATGATTCAATTTATCTGAGTATCAAACATTAGCTTGGAGATAAAAACTTGAAATCGAGAGTACAAGATTTAATATTAAACTTATTCTTTTCAAAATAATTGCATATCAGGTGCTGTGGGTACCTAGAATTTTTCTCCTGGTGTTGCAGCAAATCAGGTACTGCGGGTATCCAGGAGTTTCTTCCTGATATTACATATCAGGTACTACTGGTATGTAGGAATTGCCGAGGTTCTTACCTTGGTTTGGTTCGGACGTCACTCAAATTAAACATCTTTTTGGACACGAGGGTTAATTAAACCGGGACCTACAGTTCAAAGTAGATTCCGAAAGTGAGGCTCGAACCCACGAATTCTTGAACAGTATGCAAGAGCGTTAACCACTCGCTACTAGTTCAATTTCATACTTTGAGATATCGAAGATATAAATAATAATAATAGAGTAATACAATAATAGATATAATCGTGAGAGAAAATACACTCCAAATTTTATATCTTTTTACAGATTTATTGTTCGTAAGTAGTTTAAATATACAGTTCTAAAAACAAGGGGAAAAAAAATATACCCACGAACCTGTCCAGGTTTGAGCAGTGTAAGTTCTTGTCTTCGTGAGTCTTTGCATGGGTGCGCCTCAAGAGGAATACTTTGACCACAAGGGAGGTTGATACTAGAAATCGACAGAAAGAAAAAGAAATGTATGAGATATTTTAATAAAAATAACGAAAACACCAGCAAACACACCTAAAAACCGGAAATTTTAAATTGTTGCACAGAAGTTTCATTTAAGTAAATACATTAAATAGAATCTCTTCACCGAAATTTCACCGAGCTGGCAGCCGAATGGTTAGCGCTCTTGCCTTCGGTTCAACGGTTCGTGGGTTCGAATCCCACCTAGGGCATGGATGTTCGTAGTGGTTCGGAATCCACTTTAAACCGTAGGTCCCGGTCTAATTAGCCCTCGTGTGCAAAAAATGACCGTTGAGCGACAAACAAGCCAAACCATCACCGAAACTTCGCTCAGAGTTGAGTTGAAAAGACCTACACAAAATGCAGATGAAATTTTTTTTTTTTTTTAATCGAGATGTCGATTTCTGGCTGATTTAATAGAAAAGATTAATTTGGGAATTTTGACGACAGCATTCGTAACTTAATTAAAACCACATTAAATGCTGACTAGCACTTAGTAAAGTTGCTTATCGAGAGATGTTTATATACGAAAGCTTTCCTTCCGCACTGAAACTTTTTTTTGCTACAAGAATGAAGAAATGTGGTTCTTTCCCCTTTAAAATTGCAGTATGTTTAAAAATAGTTACAAAATATCAAAGACCCCTCCCTTTTCCTTACATAATGGCACAACATTTTTTATAAATTACTAATTTACTTTTTTATTTTTTTTAAGTATTGCTTTTTTCCACTGTATCATACGTGTTTCCGCTCTTCTCAATACATCACCAGTCGAAGATACATTGGTTTGTTTATTTGTCGCTCAACAAACATTTTTTTCACATGAGGGCTAATTAGACCCGGACTTGAAATTTAAAGTGAACCTAACCACTAACAAAATCTAAACCCAAGGTGGAATTCGAACCAACGAACTGTTGAACCGATAGCCTGAGAGCTAAACATTGGTTGTCAACTCTGTTGGAAATTCATTAGCTCGCGGATTTAAAGAATTCCTACTTCGATATTAGTAACTTCGAAACTAAAGCAAATATATATTTTCAAGTTATCCACAACCCATTTGATTTATTTAACTGATTTATATTTGAGACTTCTTTTTATGGTGTAAAACAACGTTTTGAACAAAGATAAGTAAATTGTTATTTTCTATGAAAATAAAAACTTATGAGCACGTTTTCCTCTGGATACTAAATTTCCATAAAAAAATTTTGTTCATTGCATTGAATGTGTTTCCGCTATGTGGACTGCCAGACCGCATTCCATTTGAATATGGATGTTAATCAAGCTCTCCCAATAAATATGGCCAACATGTATGCACGGTTGGAGGAGAATCAGAAATTTTGGCGATACCGAATAATAATATAAGGCAAAGTAACTCTAAGCTATGCTGTTATTTATTACACTTGGACAAGCCAAGGTCACTAGCCGACGTATATGCGAAATTAAATCAGATGGGTGCGTCTTTCATTTAACCAGAGCAGCACGAAAGAGAATGTCTTTGTTCTAAGACTCCTCCGATAGATGGCACCACCAGAATATCCGCTCCCTCAATTTTGACTTTGATCTGTAGGAGGAGGAAATTTTCACCACGCCATTACACCCATGGTAACTGCTCGATGACCGATCAAAGGATTTTCGATTCCACAGATTTAAAGAGCAAGTATATCGCATGTACTGGGGGTCTTTGGTGGCATTGGGAATTGAACCCAGCCCTTCCGGATGGAAAGCCGATCTCCAAATTACTAGGCTCTGATCTGTGCTGGCCGATGGCTCTGTGGTTAGTGTTCCTTACTCCAAAGCTGTTTGCCCCGGGTTGGAATACCCAGTTAGGGCATGGATTTTTCTTGTGTTTTCTTTCCCTTTCTTTTGAGTTGATGAATGAATGTGGCCCCAGATAATGCCTGGTTTATTGGAGTGCAGAGATTTATCAACATCAATCTCCGTTGTTTCACAGTGGATACCAGCTCATTGTGGGATTCCTGGAAGCGAGGAAGCTGACTTTTTGGCCAAAGTGGTGCAAGGGTCCTCCAGAGACCTTTGAAAAGCCTCTTTTCATTCAGGGAAACTCCTGATAAAAAGATGTTTCCAAAATAAAGCAGAAAGCATTGTTTGACTCTACTAGTAAGCCATGGGCCTCGCTACTTAAGGATACACAACACCCCTGATTTCCCTAGAAGCTCAGCTGTGGCTCTTCTCCGCCTAGCCACGGGCCATGATTGCTTGCCCGCATATTTGCATAGGTTTGGACTTTGTGATTCTCCCATTTGTACTTTGTGCAGAAAACATCGAATTTTTGATGTTACTCATCTCGACTCGTGCTCTGCACTTGTGTTTTTTAACTGTAGAGTTCAGAAATATTGGAAGGCTAGAGAAATAATGGCGTAATAGCCAAATTTCTGGGCATTTATAATAAATAATGTAGCCCACCCTACGAAATGGGTTTCTGATGGTGTGAAGTGGGTAATACTACTCTCCTCCGTGACATGGTTCACAGGCGTCCACTGGGTAACGATACATGAGTAGTAATCCGACCTTGATGTGATGAAGGGTTAATCACCTACAGCACCCGGCGTTTAAAATAATGAAAAGCATTTTTAAATACAATTAATTTTGAAACTGAAAATCGCGATAGTTTTATTTTTCATCAATAAAAAAGTAAGAATTGATTTTGATTATTTTTCTTAAGCGATTTTTTCAAATGGTACTTTACAAATAAAAAAACAGATCAGAAATTTTTTTTTAACGAAAATTTCATTTTGCGAACTTTTGATTTTAGGAAGCATTTTACCGGCCCCTATGAGTTTATAAAAACGAGCATCTACTTGTGTATGTCAACATGAAACTTCATTGAGAAGAACATTCAAGGTCGTATTTTAAAATATAAGGTTATTAAATAATTAATCATGAAAAATAATCATAATTGTTTAATGCAGTGTGATTCTCAACCTTTTTATTTATTTTTTATTTAACTTTTTTGTGGTGGAGCACATTTACCGATTTTAAAATTTGAGGACACAAATAGAAGTAAATTTTACAATTTTGAAAATATCTTACAATTTTGACGTAAGAAAGACACGAGTCTTAAGATTTTGTGTGTCTACAAATATTACAATTAACCCCTTGACTGACTTTGACGAGTCTGACTCGTCATTGATTTCCTGGGCCATCACAGACTTTGACGAGTCAGACTCGTCAAGCGCTTCTTTCGGCGGACGCCGTGCAAGTTACAATTAGATTACATAGTTGCTTCACTCGTTCGACGATTCTCATTTAAAAAAGCACACTGAAAGTAAGAGTTCAGTTTAGCAGAAGTCTCGCACGGTGAATGTTATACTAGCCAATATTTGAGTTTAGTAAAGATTATAAATAATCCCCGTAACATGTATAAGCCGGATGCATTATATGAAAGTGGGGATGATGGTGTAAATTGATGGTGTAGTTCAATTAAGCGAAATTAAATAGTTTTTTTTTGTCGCATCAAATTCCATTTAATTCGTCAGTCAAGGGGTTAATAATTTAAAATACTATTAATTAATAAAATTTTAAAAAATTTATATCGTCCTTGATGATTTAAACAAATTATAAAGTGGATGTTTTGTCAAACCTATTTTCATTTTGCTTTTTCTACTGTTCTACTGTCCATGTGTTAATGACTTGAATCGATGGAAAACGGCTTTTCAAATCGATGTTTTGGTATTTATGTAAGAATTCGCTTTATTTCCAAAATGAGCACTTCGACACTATTCTCCGACATTCGATGATGAACTTCGCTTTCTTTGCTGCCGCTCAAAGAATGTGATTGGAAGGCACACAGGAAATTCATCTTCAGGTCGGATTTACGACGCCGTCTTAATATGATGCGACGTAAATGAAACGTTATGTGACGTCATGGATATTTTAAATCAATGAGAATCGTAATAAAGTGATGTAATCATGATCTCGACTGGAATAAAGAAACAACTACTTTATAGTTATAAAAACTCTGAGCGTCCTTTGACTATTACTCCTCACACTTCGATTCCACTTCACAAGCAATATCGGAATGATCGGAAATTATGTAAGAAGTGTGCGTGTTCCGATTAATCAGAGAACCACGAATGTAAAAGTATGGCTTTGTTCTAAGATTATTTCGATAGATGGCGACACCTGCGAATCCATTTCTTTAACTATGTTCTGGGGGGGGATATTTTCACCAGAAACCGACCACAAGAATTTCGATTCCACTGATTTAACTAGCACATATACGAGGGTTACTCTAAAATTTGATAAACGTGCAGACGAGAATTTACAGAATAAAATTAACGGTTTAATTTTAAAATAAAGTATTTTAACACAAAAGACTATTTTTTAATGACTTACTTCAACTTGTTTAGCGTAGAATAAATTTTAAACAGAAGAGAAAATGGAGTTGACGCGAGAACATTTTCGCGCTATGATTTTCTACGATTTTAAAGCAGGATTAAATCAAGGCGAATGCGTTCAACGGTTGCAATTAGCATTTGGTGATGAATCTGCAGCTCGTGCTACTGTATCCAGATGGTTTAGAGAATTTAGAAGAGGTCGCAATTTTCTTCAGAATGAACACACAGGAAGACCGCCGTCAACTAATCCTGGATAATGTGTCTTCCATACGAGAAATGTTAATGGATGATAATCACTGTACCTGTCAAATGATACAGAAGGAACTTAACATTGGATCCGCAGCCATACACATAACCATTCATGAAGAATTACATATGAAAAAAGTAGTTTGCCGTTGAATTCCCCATAATCTAACTGAGCACCAAAAAGAGGAGCGTATACTCTTAAATTGCTTAATGATGATGACCACCGCATCATTTCTAAAATTGTAACAGGGGATGAAACGTACATACCGTTTTTTTGACGTTCCAGCACGTCAAGAAAGCGAAGTATGGGTCTTTGAAGGTGATCCCATTCCGACAATGGTGAAAAAACAACACGCTCTGAAAAAAGTGATGTATGCCATTTTCTACAGAAGTACGTGATTGGTCAAAGCCATCAAGTTAGAAGGATAGAAGACAGTAACAGCAAACTGGTATACCACTAAATGTCTTTCAGAAATTCTACGAGAATTGAATGTTAAGGAACTAATGCTTCACAATGACAATGCATTTTCACATACAGCCGGATTAATAGTTGAGTTTCTTAAACATAAACAAATTAAGGTGATCGAACATCCGCCGTATTCACCTGATCTAGCTATGTGTGACTTTTGGTTATTCTTAAATCTAAAAAAGAATTTACGTGGAAGTAGTTTTCAATCAGAAGAAGAGATTGATGTGGCAATAAATGCATTTTTTCATCTATTCCAAGAAATGAATGGCTTGAGGCATTTAATCTGTGGAAAATTTGTCTACAAAAGTGCATTGATGCTGGAAGAGACTGCTTTAAACACACCTAAAATTTTGTAAGTATAACTTTAAAAACCTAGGTTTAACTCAAAAATTTCAGAGTGACCCTCATACTGGATGTACTCGGGTCTTTGGCGGCACAGGGAATCGAACCCAGTCCTCCCATACCGAAGGCCGATGTCCTAACCACTATTCTACCACGGCCCCTAGATATTTAAGCAGCAGTGACCTGGTTAGTTAGGGCGTCGTTCTTATTATCGGAAGGTAGTGAGTTCGTATCCCGGCTTAATCGAAAATCGGCTTACGAATCTGTTTCTTCTCTCTTGCAAAATGTCTTATAGAACTTAAGTTAAACCTTATGTAAGACCTCTAAATATTCTTCAGAGTCATGTCTTCTCAAAGGATTTCTCAGACACAATGAATTGTATCCAGCGGCTGCAATAAAGTGAACTGGGAAAACTTCCCACTTCAATAGAGTATTGCAGCCACATGACAGATTCCTGTAAATATTTTGTCAGTTATCATTTGGCTCATTAACTCCTGCTCTTGACAAATTTTGGTGTTGAATTTCGCCAACTGTTATTACTTTCTGGTAACATTTTTATGGAAATCAAGGACAACATGGCGTTTTTGTATCACATTTCATATTAATAGTTCACAATGAGAAAAAAACTTAATATATAACAGAAAACGAGTTATTCCTTCTTTATGAACGCGAAAACACTATGTCTTTATTTCAAATAGCTTTCAATTTTATCAGACATAATCCGAGGGATATACAAATTTTTTTATCTTCTTTAAACATCAAATACTCGATTTCTAATTTCTTAATTTTATTTTGGTCCCATATTCAATCTGCTCTGCTTTGACATGTATAGTCTCTGTGTTCGAATCACCCGTAATTGATGTAGACACTGCTAAGTGTTGCATGCCTTCAGATAGCATATGGAATTTCATGTGATGCATTTGAGATTGCAATTCAACAGCACATAGTGTAGCGATAGACATCTATTAATTGGTACTAGAAGGGTGTATGTCTATAGAGCTGTCTATAAAATCACATCGAATATTCATTGAAGTATTCTATATTGAAACGTTCACGTTTCTTACATTTGTTGCATTGAGGACGATATGCATGTAACTCTATCATAAGTATTTTTACTAGTGACGGGTGTCTATCGGTGCACACCATTCTAGGTATAATTTATCCTGCAGTAACTCGTACAAGAAAAGTTTTGGAAAATTCGAAGGACGAAAACCAAGTTGTGGAAGTATAACAACAAGAGGAACAAGTATTGGAAAATAACTTTTGACACCGAGTAGCAGACTGCTTTAAGATCAGGGGTCGCGTTGTAAGGCGTTTAGGATCCACTGAAGGAACTGGAAAAACTTTTCAAATACAGCAGGGCATATTTATGCGTCGCAAGGGAGAAAACCATGAAAACTGTAGCACCCGCTACTCCGGCACAATTGCATGTTGTTGTTGGCTATCTCCCTGACCACACCAATTCCCTGTTTTTTAACAGTAGCTGAGACTGAACACAGAACATAATATGCGTGGTTAAAGATGCTTTCAAAAAATATTTTCGTTATAAATGTCAAATTCAATGATGCTGTGTCGGTTAAAGATCATTTTCTCTCGCGAACTATAAAAAGATAACGATGGAAAAAAATCTATTTTTTAAGAAATTTATGAAAGTTGGCATTTAAAGTTTGTCACGATTCTAACATTATATCGGCATAATGATTATTCCTCAAATAGATAATTATAAATATTTACGTGTTACACAGCAAATAAAAATAAACCTCATTTTATTTATTTTATATTGTAAATACAAAAATATAGAGAATAATTTCAGTAAAAGATGTTGTATCCAATCCAGGATCCTAAGCTCCACAGAGGATAAGGTCCCAGGTTGGATTCCAGCCTTTGCTGAATAAAGGGAGATGGGTGTTGCGCTTCTGACTTCAGCATACACGTTTATCGGGGTGTATGCTTGGGAATTTTTGAAGCTTCTACCCTTACGATAATTGAATACGACTTACTATCTATGAAAACGTCTCGAGGAAGGAAATTTACGCGGTGGATGCTAAAATGGCTTACAAAAGCCTTAGTTTTGAGCTTACCGCACCATCCCCTAATTTAAAAGTCAGACTATTTTAGTAGTGAATAGGGGCGAGAAATTTTGAAACATGAAATCCTAAAATTTTATTATTGTTTCCATATTTACTAATCTTAAACATTGAAGCAACTATAAAAAGGACTGAGTGATCTAAACGTAAAAGAAAGTGAGTATAAGTGCGAAAGAGCTTGGGTTCGATCCCAGCCACAGTTGAAATCAGAAATTCAACAGGGCATCCCCTTATTCGTCATGCATGTGGGAAGCCAGAGGTTATCAAAATTTTAGCGTTAAGACTTAACTAGATGTCATTATCCTCTGAGCAGTATTCCCGGATTTCTTTTTTACGCGGTGGATACTAAAAATTCGTACACAAGTTTTGGGCTATTCACAGCGTCCAAATATCAAAGATGTTATGGCATCACTCTTCAAATCCCCAAAGTATCCAAATTCTATCAGTCATTGTAAAATAATAGGAAATTGTTGGGCTTCTGCTTTCAGACTGTCTGTCGCGAAGAGGAGCTACTTAAATACGATTGTACAATAGGAAAGTACATTTGGAACACAACTCCCTCTGGCGGAATATTTACTTGAATGTGCTTAGAATATTTTTGGAGAAAATTTCGATGTTTTGAGAGCGCGACGTAGAATTTTTGTTTGAAAATAAACATGAAATTTTTAGTTCTTAAGTGAAATTCCTAGAATAGTGGTGCCTAACCTTTGTCCTATCACAGACACAGTTTCAAATCAAAAAATTGAAAGCGAATCTTATACAAAATGCTTTTCTGTAAACAATAGATGCTGCTGTTTTTAATTTAATTTTGGTGCATGTATATACATTTGAGAAATTTTATACCTTTAAATATGTGAAAAAAAATACAAGACTTTTTTAATGTATTTTTTTCATTTTTTTTAAATGAATTTTGTTGTATTTTTTTCATTTCATTCATTTTATAACAGATTTTTTATTTTATAAATTGTTTGAAATATTAAACAAATTTCCTTTTTTAAAATTGTCTGCTTTGAATTTGAAAAACATTTTTATCTCAAACTTCAATACAAATAATTTGAAATAGTAGTAATTTGATTCTTTTTAATTTACCAACATAAATACCTATTTTAAATCCTCAAATTATGAAACTTATAAAATATAATAATTTAATGGTAACCGGTAAATAATGGGAAAATAATACAAAATTTTACTGTTAAATTGTGATATGCGTCATTTTTTATTAAAGTGTATAGTAAAAGTCATATTTAAGTTAAACAAATACCTGATAAATTAATGTGAAGGCTGGCATTGTTTGTCATCAGCCAGTTTATTGCACTCCGATAAATATGTTGTTAAAGCTAAAGTCATACAGTCATTCAAGTGTTTATTTGTAATTTTCGATCTACATTTTGTCTTTAAATGTTTTCACGGTCGAAAATATACTTTCACAAAGGTAAGTAGATCCAGGAGTTGAAAGGAAACAATCATTTAGTTTTTAATAGAGCAATTCACACTCGAGGATTGTAAATTTTCTACCCCCAAATTTTTCTATCTCCGGTATTTACGCAAATTTGGCTTCAACGTTACTTTTTTACAATTAAACAGTTGATAATTCTTTTAAATTTTACATTGAGTTCTAAACTGCATGCCTGGCCAATGTACGAGAATGAATTTGCACTCAGTTATTTTTTTATAACGTCCTTGAAAGATATCTCTTATGACAATAAATGCTTTTACCATATTTTAACAATTAAGAAACACAAATGAGTGGTTATTTTTAAAATAGTTTTTGTTCATAATCGGACTGGTAAGAACAAGGCTGGGCATTGCTGGCCTAGAACTTGCTGGTTTTCTGGGTGCTTAACTGGATCTCCAATTTAATACAGAAGAAAGCTGGAAAAAATGGAAACACTTTTCCCAGCTCCCAAAGTATGTGTTCGAATTTTACATTTAATCCTCCATAAATATGTGTTTAGTTATAGAATACAACCATTTTCTTAATAAATTGTTTATTATAATGATTTAATATCTATTTAATACATAAAATATATACTATTTTGTTTTGAAAATTTTCAAAAGTTTCGATTGTAATGATTTCTGTAATGTCTATCTATACTTCATGAATAAAAGTTTTCTTTCCACATGTATACAACACAGTGGCTTATTATATAAAACAAGTATAAGTTATAAACTCTCAGATGTGAAGCTCCTATTTAATATTATAACTTAATGTCTCCAAAGTTATAGTAAAATGTGTCATATGTACATAATATTTCAAATCGTATCGCTTATGTGTCAGTAAGGAGCATAGATGCCGTATAATCTAGTATGTCAAATTCTTATTTTGGCGATGAAGATTGTTGCCAAGAGGAGATTTGTGACGTGCACGATGGCATAAATTTTAGGGTTGCCAAGATAGAATTTTTAGCATAATTCCAATAGGTTTCCATATCAATGACGTAATAAGAACCAGGTTGCCAGATATATAAGAAAATTCACCAAAAAAAAAAATCAAATTTTGAATTTGGCATCCTGGATTATAATACATCTGTGCTGTCATTTGAATTTTCATGGTTCCCAACAATGCAACACCATATTAGAACCGTTTGCATATAATTTTTTGCTTTCCTATGGCTTTAAAAGGCTTATTTTTTCTTAATTTATTTTCGACAAATGGATTACATAAGGTACATTTCTAAATGATGACAAGTTTTACCTGGAATGTTCTTTTTTTGTTTAGTTTTTCTCTCGTTGCTCTGGTATTTTTATTTATATACAGTTTTATTTCGCACAAATCTATGTATATTTAATATCAAAATTCGGCAAAAAAATTACCAAACTCAGAATTTGTGAATTTGTCATTCTGGATTATACGACATCTGTGCCAAGTACACTAAATGTAAAATACATTAGTTTCAATTCCAGTTATTTAAACATCAATATATTCTAATAAAATTGTTAATTAATGCCACTGATCTATGGAGCACCAAAATTCATTTATTTTATTTATTATTAATTTTTGATCACAAGAATGTCTATCAAATAGATCAAATAAGATTTTAAACTCATAAACTATGGAATATAAAAAAGTTAGTCAAATCATCTTCAAACTTCAACTTGATAATACATGCTTAAAGATGTTTGTATGAAATCAATAATTTTCAAGAAATATTCACAAAATGGGTATGTGAAGTAAGGTAGAATTTTTTTTTTTTAACGTTTTTCAAAAATACGGAAACTTATTTCTTATTCTTATACATTTTTTTATTTTATGTATTATATTCTTTAAAATTTTAAGCATTGATATAGAATGATTACTATGCTTGTTTTTCGTCCTTATTTTTATTAATCTTGTATATATACTTTTGTAAATAATTTACTTTATTGACTCGTTTTTTGTCTTCATTAGTTATTATTTATAAATGTGAAATAATATAGAATTTAAACATAAGTTTTTGTAAATAATTATACGTTTTTCGTTTTTCTTATCCAGATTAATATTTTGTATATATGCTTTCATAAAATTTATTTTACATTCTTATTCTATACATAAGCTTTTGTGTCAATAAAACCAAATAATGGAGAGCTATGTTAATCTAAATTTTAATTGAATTGCTCTACATTTTTTAGTGATATGCTTTGCTTTTAAGTGAAAAGAATGATGTATTCTGGTGTAGTACTTTTATTTTTTAGTTATTAGAGTTCTCCGCTTAGTAGCGCTGTCATCGTATCTTGAATAAAATTTGCTACCCCAGAATTCGAAAATATAGCCGTTTTCCCATTGGGAGTCGGTTTTATTATTAATGATTTGTGGTTCTTACATAAAAAATATAATTTATTAGCAGGTTATAAAAAAAAAAATTAGATTTCTAACTGTTGCCAATCATTTATATAAATCAGAAAAATTATTTAAAAATGTTTCAAACGATATCTACTATACTAATTTAATCATTCGTAATACTTGTAGCCATTTAACTTACGAGATTTTCAGTAGAAACCAGAAAAAATATTCTTATTTGTTGTAACTTATTAAATTGCATATTCCGATTTAGCCTGTAAAATAATTCAGTGTTTTAGTCTGTGAATATATAAATAACCTTTTTTTTTTACTAATGTAGTTTCATTAAAATTAAACAACGAGACATCATAATTGGTAAAAAGGATAATGATATCTTGATACAGGGAAATACGATCGTTACCAAAAGATTGTATACAATTTGTATATTCATATATTATTAAGTAAGATTGTGAAATATTAATACTAGGTATTAGAACATTTTTTTTCACTCTGTATTGAAAAAGCGAAACAGTAAATTATAAAAAAAAAACATGAAAATAAAACGTGGAATAATCATTAGTAAATGTATATTGGAGAAAAACGCTTAAAAAAAAATATCTCCGAACTTCTAAACAAGGTGTCCATAATTTAAATCTTAACGAAAATGCTATCATAAGGTAAAGGAGGGGAGTTGACAGGTGTTTTGTGATTTAGTGGTCAAGTAAGTGTTAAATATGTTACGAAAAAAATTCACGATTCGACGAAAAAAGAAATTAATTTTGTTAAAGGGCGGGAGTTCATGAGAAAAGTTTGAATAAACAAAAGTTGAGTGACCCTAAATAAAGAAAAAATAAATATGAAATGCTGTAATGGTGTAGTAAAATCTCAGAATTTACAAAAAAAAACTTGTTTATTATCATTACCATATTTCCTTTTTATGAGTAAATTTCTAAACATTTTATCAATACTTGTTAAAAATAAAATGGATAATCACGAATTAACCGATCGGTCTTTATAGTAATCATTATCCAATAACCAAAATTCATTTCTATTGATAATTTCAATTTCAGACCTGATTGTTGTTCATTAAAGATTTGACCAAATCTAGAAATATCAATTTAGAAAAAGCATATGAGTCATATTTTAAACTCAAATTATGTCACAATGTAAAATAAATTTGATAATAATTAGTTTTTATATATTTATGAATTTTATTTGCATTAAGTATTTCTTTGTATAGCTTCGTAAAACTAAAAAATCTTGAAATACATTTCCAAGTAAATCAATCTTGAGTACATGCTTTGTTTGTTCCAAACAAAATCATACAATCAAAACTTAGGGTAAACTTATATTAGAAATTGAAAAACGAAAGTTTCCTTTTTCATAAACTCGCCATGTTAATTTCAATCAAATCGTTTTATTTTATTATTTTATTATGTTAATTGCAATCAAGAAAAATAGAATATCGTCCCCTCATATTGTCACATTAGTTGTTGAAAGTAATCAAATCATTTTAAAAAATATTAAAAGATAAATTTAATTTAAATTGAGGAAAAAACAGTCTATGAATTTTATCAGAGTTTCGCTAAAAGAAACTTTTTTTTATCAATGACATTAATTTTAAATATATTTAAAATGAACTAATGCGTTAGAATTGAAGTATGCCAACACTTCAGAAAACGATCATTGGTATTGAGAATTCGCTTGTATATGATTTCTCATTAACATGATTCAATTGAAATACAAGTCCCAAAAGAATCCCTATTAATACTTTAAAAGACTATTTTATTCTAATAGCAGCATTTTCGGAAATGCAGCGCTAAGGCAACAACATATCAGGTGACTAATTAACTTGTATTGATGACGTCATCAGCTCAATAATTTATTGGTCTAAGAAGCTGTAATTAATTAGCATTCAAAGTGATTACTCCGATAATCGATCACAAATTGTGAGAGTCTGTCAAACGTATTTTATGCAATTCACTTACACGTAATTTATGCATGATTATCGATCTAATACAGCACTGCTTCTGACTCCGGCTACCACCAGTCAGATGAACCACCATATCAAATGCTTATCAAAATATTAAAATGCACATACTTAGCAAAGACAAGTAGAAGGGAGAGTATAAATCATTTGTAGGAAAAAATTATTTTAATCGTATAGAATAAAAAACAAAAAAAAATACTCATTAATAAATCTCATTTTCCGATAGGTAAAAAAAAAAAATAATAATTGTGATCTTTAAAAAGATATATTTTCTGTAGAAGTTCATTAATTTGTGTTTTTAGGAATATTTTCTCATTCTTTGATACACAAAAGAGAGAGGGAGAGCGAGAGAGTTCTATATCTATTTGGCTTATTTTTAAATTGAATTAAAAAATAAGCCAAACAAATATAAATTTTTTTCTTTAATTACACATTTAAAGTAATAGTATTTAATTTGAAAAAAAAATTAACTAAATAAAGCCAGAAACATTTGTTTAAAAATTAGAAACAGATTATTGAGGAAAAATATCCATAAATTAAGTTTATAGTGGCACATAAATTGAACATTATAAAACATTTCAATAATAAAAATATTGATATATTAACTCATAAAACTATATTTCAAATAAGAAATTTTCGTTTTGAATATATATACATTTCTAAAACACTTAAATTTATATACAAACAATTTAAGACTAAATTTCACCCCCTCAATCTTAGAAATAATAGATTTTCAAACATTAGAAAATCAATACGAATTAAAGTGCTGAATTATAACATTCAAATAAATATGCACTGAATATGTCTTTTTATTATTTACAAGGCACCAAATTTTCGTCAACACTTACTGTCGAAATTTAAGACTGAAAAACATTTGCATTAATTAGGGTTACAATATCCTTTAACCACGATAATTAAGCTTTCGCAAATACGTTCTTTTCTGTCCACCACGTCACCACAAAACGCATCCACAACTCTTGGAAATATTTCTCTAAAAACAAAATTTTCGTTACTTACGTATTAGCGACACCGCAGCTAATTTTGTTTCAAAACTTAAGTAGAATTAACGCGCAATCTATAATTTGAGCATTCTTTCTACTTTTCAGAATTATAAGTGAATTTTCCAAAAGAAGTTTCTTCTAATTATAGGAACACATTTTTTTTTTCGTTCGGCTTAAAAAGCCGCGGTGACGCTAATACGTAAGTACCAAATTTTCTTTCAAAAAGGAGTCCTCTCTAAATGTGAGTTTGACGTTACATTTCACATGCCAACATACTCGTTAGGTTTGTTTGTCGCTCAACGGTCTTTTTCTGCACACGAGGGCTAATTAAACAAGGACCTACGGTTTAAAGTGGATTCCGAGCCACTACAAACATCCATGTCCAAGGTGGGATTCGAATTCACGAACTGTTGAAGCGAAGGCAAGAGCGCTAACCATTCGACTGCCAGCTCGCCGCCAATATACTGGATCGTGGCTTAAAGTTATGGCGAGATTATCTTGGGCAAGATCCCATGGCACAAGTCCGAAGTTCGATATTCGGGGTGGAAGAGGTCAATTAAGCTTTTCATCCCACCCGTGAGTCGATAAAACTAAGCACCAAGCATGCTTGGGAATTAAACGATGGGAATTTTGCGTTAAATTGACCATCAAGTTGAGACGTGCTTCGCACACCGGGTCTCTCGGCCATGAAAATATGGGAACAGTACGACTTGGTCCCCATATGGGTTGTCGTATCACTGAGTTTAATTAAATATACACATTTTCATACCGAAATCAAAGCTGCGTTAATACTAAGTGAACAAAGTGCTGAATCTGATTTATTGAATTCGAAATAACACCATTCCGTTCACTAAAACAGAAAACTAGGGAAAGTTTCATTAGAAAAGTTCTAATGAATCGAATAAAATAACAATAGGGATTCATTCTTATGAGGTAAACAGAAAAAAATGTTATAAAGTGAATAGAAACGACCATTAGTGTGATTTTATATTAAAAGATTAACATTTCAAAATTTTCATACATGTAAGACAGTGATCAAATTTCACATCGGGTAAAAACACTGTTATGAAAAGATTTGTGTGCAGAAAAATATATCTCGTAAATACTCTGTTAGCACATAAGAATATTAGTAAATTACATTATTTGTGTGCTGTGTGGGAACATCATTATAAGCAGGTGTTATTCTCTTCACCTCATAAATACTTACCTTATCAATCCTCTCAGGGTAAGAAATCAGTAGGATTCTATTGATTTTAAGGGGGGGGAATCGGGAGACACTACTAGCGACATTTTTGCTTGAAACAAAATGTTTAAAATAGCAAAAAGATAATTTTACTCTTTATACAATTTGAGAATGGTTTATGTTAAGCATTTTGTGTATTAATCTTAATAATTTATACATGTAAGACAGTGATCAAATTGGATTAATTTATTAAAACAGTCATCGATCATATGAAAGAAATATGGTAAAAAGATTACTACATGTAAGATGCTTGTAGATACGCGTTGCCAATGTGCAAACTGTCATTCCATGTTGAGGATATCGGGTTACATTTGGTTCCAATACTTAAAATTTTAATTCACTATTCACAACTAATTTTCTCTTGAGTTAAATTAAAAATGAGCATTTATTATTAAATAATCCGCATAATAAGACACATATTTAGAATTAGTTTAAGTTTATATTGGAGATATATGCATTTTGCACGGGAGAAACAGACACCCCTACGTCCCATTAAACCCCTTGCGCCCGCCATCTGGTGACTGTGCTTAAGCTACTAAAACAACCAAACTTTTTTTTCAGGCCAAAAATCCCCTCAAGGGTTTACCTTCTTTAGGTAAATATGGGTGTCGCAATCCCAAGGTACCCTAGCGATCTGTCCTCTTCTTTCTTTTCTCCTTTCCATCCCCCAGGGGTTTACCTTCTTCAGGTAAATATGGGTGTCGCTATCTTAAGGTACCCTAGCGATCTTTATCCTTTTTTTTTCCCCTCCTGTCCTCTACTTTTCTTTCTTTTCCTATTCTTTGTCGTCGTCGAGATTAAGACTTCTTGCTTGTGTTGCATCTTGCTTTTCAATGGGTTTTATATCCATTTTTTTCCCTTTAGTCTTCCACCCCATATGTTAGCCGTGTATGGCGTCCCGTAAGGGGGAAATTGGTGTCCTGGGGTCCTTTAGCGTTCCCTTTGGCCCAGGCCTCTCTGTAGACGGGTGGCTGGAGTGAGCCCGCTCTCAGTCAATCGGCTGGTGCTATGTTAGGATTTTTTTACCCCTTGCATGGTGCTGTAGGGCAAGTCCTGCATTCTGGGTTGTGCGGATATGTTTGCTAGATCCTCAACCCAACATGCAGTACTATATCCTGGTGATACCCCTAAGGTAAGTGCCGAGGCTGGCTTTTACCAGAGCCGGTAACTGCCTTCCCTTGTTGGGCTCTGTGATGGGCGGGGGCCCACTGGGATGAACATTTCTCTTTCTCATGGGTCCAAAAACTTCTGGCCACGGCGAGGGCTTTAACTCGTCACAAATTGATAATAAGTTTGACAGACTTGGAAATTGTTACCCAAAATTCATATTAATACAGAACAACGAGGGCATGCTTAAGCAAATGTCACCTTTCAAAATTCTCAAACAGATTAAGGCAGTTGCAGGAGAACCTAATAATGTAAAAAAGCTAAGATCAGGAGATTTACTAATCGAGAGTTCATCTGCTCTACAATAAGTCTCTTTTTATCTTTAAAAGTTTTTGGAGAAATTCCAATCATAGCCTCGAGTCATAAATCACTCGCCGTGGTGTATTTTCAGAGATAGACCTTTTATGAGTATCTGAAACTGAGATCCTGGAAGAATTAAAAGATCAAAAAGTCTGCAATGTCCGTCGAATCATCATCCATCGAGGTGAAGAAATTTTCCCCACAAAAAATTTGATACTAACTTTTGACTGTCCCAATCTTCCCAAATCAATAAAAGCAGGTTACCTGAACTGTCCCGTAAGACCTTATATCCCAAACCCCATACGATGCTTTAATTGTAACAGATTTGGACACTAAAGTGTCTTGCAGATCAAAAGCTACATGTTCTCGATGCTCAAGTCTGGAACACCAAGAATCTGACTGTCAATCTGAACCATTTTGGATTAACTGTTAAGAAAACCATAACGCATCTTCTAAGACCTGCTCACACTGGCAACATGAAAAAGAAGTTCAACGGATTAAAACGACGCAAAAGATCTCATATCAAGAAGCTAGAAAACAACTGCAAAATACAGCAACTAATTTCAAGAAACCATATGCCCATGTACTGAAAAAAACAGTATCAACTGCTGTACAAACAGACACTTCATCAATTACATTTTTAAACCTGAAACACAAAGCAAACCTATTACAGAGAAGTCCATATTCATAAAGCCACAAAAAACGAGTGACTCTAATCTTAAGCATTTTTTGTTATCAAAGATCAATCAAATGTAACTGCCTTCCTACAGACAGCCATAGCGATATGGATACTGATATTGATAACTTTGAGTTGATTACGAAGAACAGATCACGTCACCGTAAAAAGAACCCTTCATAATGGTGGTTCTTATTTCTTGGAATTGCCATGGACTCCGCACGCATATATCTGACATTAAAGACATAATAAATAAATACTCTCCTGCTTGTCTAACACTCCAAGAAACCAACTTGAAATCTCATACTACTTGGAAAATAAAAGGCTACACGCCTTATCGAATGGACATACCTGATGATTCTGTATCAGATAAGGTGTGCATTCTTGCTTCGAATAACTACTCCCACACAATATTCCCATTACGTACTTCACTGCAAGCTGTGGCAGTTGAGATGCACATTACTTTTCGAATCACTGTCTGTAACATTTACCTACCACCACGTAATGTCATTTCTCAAAGCAACTTAAATAAACTATTGCAACAACTTCCCGTTCCTTATGTATAATAATACAGTGATTATAATGGACATAGTGCTCTATGGGGAAGTACTAATACAAATTCTCGAGGACGACAGATCGAACAACTGATCACTGCCTCTGTCTGCTAAATGACTATGAAAAAACTCACTTTCATGCTCCTACGAAAACATTTCATTCCATAGATTTGGCTATTTGCTCTCCTATTTTATTTCCTCATCTAGACCTGACCACTGAGAATGATTTGTATAACAGTGACCATTTTCCTGTAATCCTTACTTTTGCTGATCCACCTTCTAATGGCTTACAACCTGCCACCTTTAAGTATCATAAGGCAGACTGGCATTCTTTTGCAGAACTGACAATTATTACAGAAGAAATGATTACAAACATAGATATAAATGATGCAGTTATTAAAGCCACAAATACTATTATGAAAGCTGCTGAAATATCCATTCCAAAATATTCCTCTCATCCTCGAAAATTGCAGAAACCCTGGTGGAATGAAACCTGTGCAAAAGCCTACCGTGAACAAAAAAAGTTTTGGAACATTTTTCGAAGACATCCTACTATCAGTAATTTAATTATCTTTAAGAAAGCAAAGGCTGTAGCCCGCAAGATTCGTCGTCAAAGTCAAAGGGACTCTTGGATGCGATATACATCAAATATTACATCTAGCAAGCTTGTTTGCAAAAAAGTGAAAGCAGCTAATGGCTTGTACCAAGAATTCTCTTTCCCGATATTGAATACTAACACTGCAGTTTATTCTTCTCCCGAAGAAGTATTTAATAAAATTGGCGAAACATTCTCTAGTGTGTCCAAATCTGACTCTTACACACCTTTTTTCCAAGAGTATAAGAGTCGTACTGAGCAGATCAGCATAAATTTTAATAATTCTGAACAGTTGCCCTACAACTACGAATTTAACATGTATGAGCTACAAAAGGCTCTATCCAAGACCCATAATAGCAGCCCAGGTCCAGATGGAATTACTTATCAAATGATCCGCCATCTAAGACAAGTCTCTCTTACCAATATCCTGTTCCTCTTCAACAGAATCTGGCAGGAAAATATTTACCCTTCTATGTGGCAAGAAGCAATAGTTATCCCCATCCTAAAACCAGGAAAAGATCCTAAAGAACATTTAAGTTATCGTCCTATAGCCTTAACTAGCTGCTTTTGTAAAACAATGGAACGCATGGTAAATAACAGTCTTGTTTTTTATTTAGAAAACAATAGGTGTATACCTCAGCAGCAAAGTGGCTTCCGTCAGGGTAGATCTACGTTAGACAATATAAATTTAGAACCGCTTTCGTTCGTAGGAACCATCTTGTATCAATATTCTTAGATATTGAGAAGGCCTACGATAGAACCTGGCGCTATGGAATTATTCAGACCTTACATATCTTTAATCTCCGTGGTAACCTACCACTTTTTATTCAAAACTTCTTACAAAAAAGAAGTTTTAAAGTGCGCATTGGGTCTGTTTTATTTAGATCATTTGTTCAAACTGAGGGCGTTCCTCAGGGTAGTGTACTTAGTGTAACATTATTTATTGTTTATTTATTGTTTATATTTCCAAGATTTTATCTGTATTACCTTCTTGTATTAAAAGTACACTTTACCTGGATGACTTGCAGATTTCCTGTCAAGATTCAGATATACAGTCAATTGAACGACAGCTACAGATGGCTATAAATCAAATTACTGACTGGTGTGATAAAAATGGCTATATCATTTCACCAAGTAAGAGCAGATGCATCCATTTTTGTAGGAAATGTGGCCTTAACCCTGATCCCAATATCCAACTTCAGGAGGTATCCATTCCTGTTAAAGAGTTACGATACCTTGGGGTAATTTTTGATAACAAACTTGCCTTCTTGCCCCATATATTACATTTGCGCAAGAAGTGCGAAAGATCTTTTAATATACTAAGTTCTTTCCAATACTTCTTGGGGTGCAGATCGAACCTCATTGTGCAGAATATACCAGTCTGTTATATTATCTCGTATCGATT
Source organism: Latrodectus elegans (assembly GCA_030067965.1). Taxonomy (NCBI): domain Eukaryota; kingdom Metazoa; phylum Arthropoda; class Arachnida; order Araneae; family Theridiidae; genus Latrodectus; species Latrodectus elegans. The sequence goes on from CM057814.1 coordinate 13,713,813, forward strand.
ATGGGAATGTGGCTTATGGCTCAGCTTCAAAGTCTGCCCTAAAATGGTTAGACCCGATTCATCACGCTGCACTTCGTATCTGTAGTGGAGCGTTTCGCACCTCACCTGCCGACAGTCTCTATGTTAACTGCAACATACCTCCTTTAAAACTTCGACGCATCAAGCTTTCCCTTTATTATTTCAAGAGTTTTTCTACTCTAAACCATCCACTAAGGTCTGCTAGAGTTGACTCTACATTAAAGATACTTTTTAACGCTCGCTCTTCTTGCACTCCCTTTTATGCTAGGATTCAACCTCTTATAGAGGAAGCTGATCTTTTATCTCCAGTTGAGATTGCTGACTACAATAGTATTCCCCCATGGGCTTTTCCACAAATACGCTGTTTAAGCAACTTTGCTCTGTTTAACAAAGAACATAGTGATCCCATAATTTTCAAACAAATTTATGCTGTTCATCGGAATCAATTTCAGGATTACTTCAGAATCTTTACTGATGGATCAAAAACAGAGACACGTCGGCTGTGGCATAGTTTATGGCACTAATATCTATAGTTATTGTCTTCCGGCAATCTGTTCTATTTATACTGCTGAAATTGTTGCCATTTTGAAAGCTCTTAACATAATCAAGTGCTCTCGCAGCCGCAAATTCTGCATTTATATTGACAGTATGAGCATTATGAAACAGCTCAATTTTCCTCAACATTTTCATCCCCTGATTAATAAAATCTTAGCTTTGTTAAATGAAATGTCTCATAATGGTTTCGGAATATTGTTTTGCTGGATACCTAGTCATGTCGGTATTACTGGCAATGAATTAGCAGACTTAGCTGCTAAAGAAGGTAAAGACCCTGGAGACCAAGCAATCCCTTACGCCGATATCAAGCATTCAATCTTTGTATATACGCATTCTATTTAGCAGAATTCTTGGAATACGCAAGTAACAAATTTTTCTGTGTTAACCTCTCATTCGGAACTGGAGAAATATCTCAAACAGACGTGTTGATGTTATTTTATCCAGATTTCGAATCGGTCATACTCGTTTGACACAGTTATATTTTATTTAAGGAACCTGCACCTCTATGTTCGAGCTGTAAAATAGTTTTAACTGTATATCATATCTTAATTGAATGTCCTAATTTTAACAATCTTCGTCTTACCTTTTTCCACAACACTGTCTTAAATTTATTGGACTTGATTGGGGAAATACCTCATTCAAATCTCTTTGCTTTCTTATGGACTATCAGAATTGTGCACTGCTTATAACGCATTCTCTTTACTCCAAATTAAATTTTAAGTAAGATTCAAGTTTACAATTTTTTTAATGCAAGTTTCACCAATTTTATAATGGATATTTTATTCTGATCTGATAGAATTTTAAACTTTCGTTCGGTGCAGTATGTCCTTTTTGGATTTTGCGCCAGAAAAAAGACAATCACTCACTCATTCAGGCCAAAAATTAAGATTTTTCACTGAAATTACTAAAAAATCTGTATAGTTTATTACATTATCGGGAAATCGGGAGAAGTGTTGAAGAATCGGGAATTTCCTGATAAAATCAGTAGAGTTGGCATTTTTGCTTAGAGGACAGTCACAATGAATCCTGTTTTATTAGACAGATTAATAGTTAAACAATTATACTATACTGAAAGGTCTTCATACACCGATGCCAACCACATTAGCTTATGTTGATATCTATAGAGATGAGTATTAATTTTAGTACGATACATTTTAGTGACACGGTAGTATTTAAAAAGTGTGCCGTTTCTGTAATGTTAACTTCCTTGACTCAAAAGCAAATGAATATATCTTTTTGAAAGTCAACCGTTCCACTATACAAAACAAGCTGCCAAAGAATTATGTTACTTATGACACCTGGACAAACCAAGCTCGCTATGCCATAGACAACACGAATTTAAGTCAATAGAGTGCGTGTTTCGTTTAACAAGATGCACCATGAAGGTAAAAGTACGACTTTGCTCTAAAATGCTCCGATAGATGGCACCACCAGAGGATCCAGTCGCTCAATTTTGACAGTGATCTGAATAGGGAGGAAATTTTCTCCAGATCATTGCAGGTGATAAGTGCTCAATAACGTACCATAGGACTTTCGATTCCACGGATTTAAGGAGCGCGTATATAGCATGTACTCGGGCCTTTGGTGGCCTTGGAAATTGAGTTCCGCCTTTCCGGACGGAAGGCTGGTGCTCTAACCACTAGGCAACCACGGCCCACTCAAAATTATAATTGTGTCAAGCTATCAACAGAATTAAGCAACTCTGGTAATTAACACAATTATTCAATCCCAATTCGTGAGATTCAACTTATTTTACCTAATCCAGTAATAACTTATAGAATACTTATTCAGACATCGTACTGAGTGATATGAATTATTTTGGACAATAATTATGAAGAATGAAATTGCATAGAAATATCACGCGAAAGCAAGATTAAAGTACTAAATATCTTCAATAATACGAATAGAAGATGTTTATTTTTGATAATAAAAAAATAAATTCTTTAGATTTATAAGCAGTTTTTAAATAATTTCATACATTAAATTCCAGCTGCTTTCGCAAGGAAAACTGTGTTTGAAATACAATATTTCTATTTTGTATTACCATTTGAAATTTTCATTTTTAAGAACAATTTTTTATATTTTACCTCAAAAATTTCTAAATATTATATGTATGCATAACATAAAGTATTATTTCTTAAATTTTAAATGTAAGAAAAAAAATTTGTTAGAAATAGATGAAAATTTATTGATAGGAAATGAAATAGTTTCAGCATCAAATAATAAAAATAATAAGTGACATGTTAATAAGTGTTTAAAACGGCGCGAAGCAGATAAATAATCTGTATTTAAGTCTATACCACTTCTTTTTACTAAATCTCATACTTTCATACCAGAGTTCCAATTGCTCAGCTTCACGCCGATACCTGGGTAATGATGGTATTCAGTACCAAGTATATAGTGTGACGAGGTATGACCAGACTGGTTCAAAATTACGAGGCGCTTTTTGATGAGGGAGTAATCCAAACCCATTAAACTTAAGGTAAGGTCCGCTACCCCTTTTTATGCATGTTCCATAAAGTTAGTGGCGACAACATGCATAGTACCAAGTCAAAATCTTATTGATGATCCTTTTAGGTTATTAGTCACGCTAGAGTTGTACAATGATATAAACACAAATTGTCCGAAAATAAAGAGAACTGAATTTTTCGGAAATGACGAGAATAACAGATCTCAATCAGAGAAAAATATAAAAACCGGAGATTTTTTTATTTATTTTATGACTCGAGCATCAGAAACATTGCAGAAAAGTTATTATATCGTATTGACTGAAGACGAATTAAAAAGAGTTGTTCCTTTAATTATCCAACGATTTAAATTAATGTATTTTAAAGCACATCACTGACACGAAACGAGAACAGGATGTAGTTCGAATTCGTTTCTAGAAATTGTAAGAAAATGCAGTCACAGAAATAGATCTCTTATCAAATTATGCAACTACAAGAAGTTCCATCTGGAATATTGAATGCAATGAAGCATAATTTTCGTGTAATCAGAATTCAGAGTAATGCTATTCGCTGCAATAAAATAGCTGGGCACATGCGAAACGTTGCTCCACAAAATCTCGAAACCACCGTAGCAGTTTGATAAATATCTCTGGAGAAAACATTCCAGCGGCAAACATAATGACCTCGATCGGGCAAGAAACTTTCTCTGCCATCTCGGAATTAAGTTGGTGTCAAGGTTACGATTCCTCATGACAACAAACCCCATTCCTCACGAGAGGACGCTTTGTGTGAGTATTCTTGCGTCACGTGACCGGCAGGGGAGGGGAATGAACAAGAACATGTGGCTTCAACCTGCGAGATGGAATCGCTTCCTAAAAATCCAGTTTCGGAAACTCGCGCATGTGTTCTGTGTGTGTATGTTTTAAATTTTTTTTATTTTTTTATTGCAGATAAAGGTCGGTGAGTGGTTCTCATAAATAACTTCGTTAAAAATGCCCAAGATGAAAGGAAAACACTTCCCCGCCCCGTGGAATGAGCGGTAAATATACATTGAGAATCGGCCAATAAACCCTAAGCCAAGGTCGGAAAAAAAAAAATTCTTTGAAGGTCAGTTTTGATGATATTTGACAATTTTCAAGAAACTTCGAATGTCTACATTTTTATATCAAGGCAGTGATTTGTATCATTTATCTGTTAGTTTCTTAACACCAAACGATTAATTAGAAACGTCTAAATTTCAAAATTCTATAACAATCTAAATTTCAAAATAATTGTGAAATATTGGGGTGTTTGAAATATTCATGAAATGTAATTGAAAGATTTAACATGGACTATGATCCTTTCAACATTTTTTTTAAATTTATAAAATTACATTGAATCACAATCACTTAAATAATACCACATTATTAAATGCACATAGTACAATACACTACACTAATGCTAAAAGTGAACCATTTTCTTAAAATTAGAAAGGTAAAAAACTTAAAGTAATTTATACCAAATAAACAAGTAAATTGAAAAAAAATAGCATTTAAAATTAATAATTAAGACACGTTATCCAATATGTTTCCGGTTGTCGTTTTCCATGACACAAAAGCGAAGAAATACTGGTCTCCAGAAAAAAAATTGTCCTCAGCACGACGATATTAGGTTAGGTAAAATTCCTGATACATTCCATCTGTCACACGGAAGTTAATTTTCCCACCAGAATACCCGGACCCTTTAATGATTTATTAAAAAGAGAAAAGTTCAACTTAGAACGAAAGCAAGATTCACAATTTTATAATTTGTTTTTATTTCATCGGATTTTTTTTCCATTTCATTGAATTAATTGTAAATCGGATAATAAAAATTTTGCATGTCTGTCTAAATTTCCTCCTAGAGAGTTTTCAGAATGCTTCATTTACAACTGAGACAATAAAAATAATGATTAAAAATTTACAGAGCAATAATTAAAATAATTTAGCTCTTTTACTCATAAAGTATCTAATCGAGCAACTAAGGGATGTTGTATAACATCTTGAATAAAATATCCTGTTTGTTGTAAATAAGATTAAAATATTCGGCTACTATGTATATCTAGTGATTTTTTTTTCTACAGAAATTTGAACTAAAACAGAACAGACTCAATTCTGCACATTAAAATTTTCAGTTATAAAAAAAGACACAATATATTATATATATATATATTTAATTCTTAAAATATTACTTACTTAAACAATTATATCATAGATGTAGTTGTCACTCAACGACCACTCTGACACTGAACCATATTCCCATGAAAGGGAATATGGTTCAGTGTCAACCTGGGAAATATCAAAGCAATTGCTCCGAGAATCATAACAGCCCAGCGATAGCGGATTTCTTTTTTTTCTTTTTTTTTTTTTTTGAATAGAAGATCCCGAGTTTGATACTAGTCACTACTGAATAACAGAAAATGGGTGTTAGAATGGTACTGGTTTCGATATACAATTTAAAACCTGCCGATATGAGCGGTTGGGTTTCATGGAGCACAGTCCAAAAGAGGATTTCTAAATAAAAGAAACAATTGTAAAATGAGAATATTTTTTTTTTTATTTAATTTCGAATTAAATTTAACAATTATTTCAAAAGATTTCAAATGAATTTACAGTTATAGTAGAATTTTTTTTTTATTATTTAAATAATCACACAATACTGAATAATATATTCTCTGAACATTACTGAATAATATATTGTCTAAAATAATGGATGATTTTATATTTTTTTTAAACACCTACATTAGATTTCTATCGATTAATTTATTGAGCATTTCAAGATGTATTTAACAATCTCTTTTCAAGTAAATATACTTAGTCAAAACAAAATAAGTACAAATATGTTATTGGATAAATTCTTTAGGACGCTACTTTATTTATTTTTTTGCCAATTATTTAATGAAAAGGCAATTCTACATTTTTCTTCTGTTTACTTTCGAACCCTCTATCAGTTTCACATCCATCATTCAATAGATCTTCACATTTCTTGGTTATTTTTAAACAGAGCATTTTTTCTAATAGCAACATTGTAACTTTTTATCTCTAAAGCTGTCGCTTTTAATTCATTATTAATACTGAGTGTTAACTGCTGTTTCCATGATACGTAGCGGTGTAGGTGAGCCCCGGACTGTACCTTTAGGTTAATGGGTTTGAAATACTTGCCCATCACCAAGCGACTCATTTTGAGCCACGGCCAGGTGACGAGATCATAGCTGAGCTGGCACCCTACTCTGGCACATACGTGGATGTGAATTCATGCCACACTAGCAAGACTTTTAACGTATGTCACATATTAACGTGGACACATCCTCAACCCACAGAGCTCCAGGAACCCAGTGAGGGTGGGTACGTGGTCACCCTCCCAATCGCTGCCCGCGGTAAATGATGCTTCACTTTGCTGATCTTAACGGGAAGCAGCGTAAAGCTACCGGAGCTCTTTGAAGCACCACAGCGACACATGTTTAATTTTGTAATTAATGTTAATTTATTATCGTTCTTTCAGACACCCCAGAAATTCTTATAGTAGATTTTTCAAGTTCATTCATGCGTCATCTTCCAAAAGCTTCATTTTGATTTTCAGTTCAACAAATTTTTTCAAGAACTGTGTTATCAGTTGCACTTTAATATTCCTCTAAATATAACTTACACTAACTATGCCTGTATTAGCTAATTATACTATTATTGACACATTCCAGAGTACATAAGTGATCACTGATGCCCTTAGCAGCAATTGGTTGAGTATTTAATGCTTTACTATCAGTGATTAGTAAAAGCAAATCAATTTTCCACAAGTGACCATATTGCTTATTTGAGAGTAAGTGAAAATGAGAAGAGTATTGTCTGTAATAATAGAAATCAAATATCTCATCAGTACAATCTTTAAATGATTACAACTGTGAGATTTCAACTCTTCTATAAAATTACAAAATTCTTCATTTCTTTAAAATCCAATATTTGTATGGCTTTTCCACAGTCCACTGGTCGTTGATTGAAAAGACACTTTCCACCAGACATTAAATAACTTCAGTTTTTATTTCAATGATAGACAAATTCTTCCCATTTCACTGAAATTTTCACCATGGAAGATATGGACAACATATTTTAACTCCGAATTTTTATTTAATTATTAATATTCAGTGAATTTTATACACTATAAAAGGCAAAAACATGTAGAAAAAGAATCTGTTAAAATCGTGTTCCTGATTGCACCACGTGACGATCTTATCAGAGATTACTCTTCACACACAAATCTAAATACTACATCTGTTCCTGACTGAACTGGATCATCATAAGATTATTCTGGCTGAACTAGATTTTAAAAATTTAGTCAACAGTTACAAATGTAATCTAATATTGATCGTGCAGCTATCTAGTGGTAACATTGTCAATACTCCATTTGGTTATCGAACAATTTTATTGGAAATTCTAAAATATTAAAACAAAAACTGAGAAAAAATATTTTTCAACAAAAATTAATACAAGATAAGTAAAAATTCCACAAATAATTCACGGTTCTCAAGGCGTCAAATCAAAATTCCAGGAGTTTCAAGACCCTTAAGTTTTTTTCAAATTCCAGGAATTTCAAGAAGTTTTCACGGTTTTCTTTGAGACCTATTAATGATATTCATTATCTTTAGAAGTAATCCTCCCAAAAAGCAAAAACGCGAGTGGACGTTATGAGAAACATTACAAAAGTTTCACCAATCAAGCATTTCAATCTGCAGAGTCCAATATTTGTGCATCAAAAAGGACAAGTTTCTTTTTTTTTTTTAAATTGAGGCTGCTATCTAATACAAGACCTTCTACTCTAAAGAGCAGTCATTTCACGAGAACATGTTTCTTCAAACTGAAATTGACTACCATGTTAAATTTACCACATAAGAGTACCTTCTTTTCACAGCTAGATGCTTTTTTTTAATAGTTTTTTTTTAACCCCTTGACTGACTTTGACGAGTCTGACTCGTCATTGATTTCCTGGGCCATCACAGACTTTGACGAGTCAGACTCGTCAAGCGCTTCTTTCGGCGGACGCCGTGCAAGTTACAATTAGATTACATAGTTGCTTCACTCGTTCCACGATTCTCATTTAAAAAAGCACACTGAAAGTAAGAGTTCAGTTTAGCAGAAGTCTCGCACGGTGAATGTTATACTAGCCAATATTTGAGTTTAGTAAAGATTATAAATAATCCCCGTAACATGTATAAGCCGGATGCATTATATGAAAGTGGGGATGATGGTGTAAATTGATGGTGTAGTTCAATTAAGCGAAATTAAATAGTTTTTTTTTTGTCGCATCAAATTCCATTTAATTCGTCAGTCAAGGGGATAAGCTAATGCAACTAGAAGTATCTTGAAATTTCATTTCCTTCTATAGTATGAATATTCTTTCATAAATTTTGTAATTAAATATACTCTCTGGTTTTTTGATTATGCAATGTTCTTTAGGTATAATTATTTACGAAGCGGTAACGATAATTAAAAGATAAAATGCATCGCACTATTGGATCGAAATGTCATGTGATACGTTGAGGAAATGTATTCAAATTATGATTAATGATTGTAGAAATAATTCTGGATAGTGAATTAAATTCTGTAAGAGTTTATAGCTATAAATTATGTGTTTGTGTTTCTCTAACAGAATAAAATATTTAAATAACCTTGATTCCATCATCACAGATTAAGTATTCAGCTAAATGACAAGATTTATAACTTTGTATTTTCGATTTTAAAACATTATGTTTTCAATTAGCTAGCAAATAATTCAGACTTAATATCTATTTTCAGTTTTAAGTCATGTTACTTTTATTCCGTGTACATGTTAATATTTTTAGAACATTCATAAATTGTACCAATTTTCATAAAAGCAACAACTAATCCTTATTTATGTGCTACCCATGTTTCATGGTTTTATTCATGGGTTCTTTTACCAGTACTTCCGGCTTTTGAACGTAACCACTTTTTTCGGAAATACTTTTGAAACTTAACCTGACACCGAAATCACACATCGGTTTAGAATTATCGGACAACAAAATCTAAGACATATATTTATTATTTTTTTTACAATCTTACTACGGACAGTTCGATTTGACGTAAGTCTAAAATATGGCATTCTCAATCTAGCTTGCAAGTTCTCCTAATATGCTTTTAGTTTTTTCTTCCATATTCTATAATTGGCCGTCTGTAAGAAATATGGATCACTTATCTTGTTTAAAAATTGGCGATGAGAAAAGTGCACCAATTTCGATTTTCCCAGTATAGTACCAAGAAAGAGATTATAACAATGCATCATAAATATATACTGGTGGAAGCAATAGTTCTAATATTGTCTAAATGTTTTTAGAACGGATTACAATACATCGTATTGTTTGATTTTCATTGCTTTACTATCAAATAGAGAAAATTATTACCAAGTTAGAATACAAATGCTTTTTGTGCTTAGAGTTTTTAATGTTTCACCTAGATGTAATTTTTATGTAGTCGTATTCTGTGTCTCTTTACATAATTGTTTGTGAGGAGAAACAATTCATTAGAAATATATCACATAAAGAGTCAAATTAGATAAATAAAAGTCGAAAATGAAAGAATCCATGGTTGTGTGTGTGTGTGCTCTTCATTTATCTACTTTATTTGGTTCTTCATCGTGAACATTGTGAAAATAAGTACCAGTATAACAACTCTTGGAGAACAAATATGAATTTTTGTTGAAATAATAGTTTTTATATTTTTAAATATTCCGTTGAAATATATCTTGTACAAGGAAATGTAGAAAAGATTATGAATTTACATATTTTCCTCTATTGTAATAAACATTTTTTGAGCAATTTTTTTAACCATAAAGTGGTTGTTTCTTTCGTTCTAGTTAGGAGTATGATTACATCATTTTTATTACGATTTTCATTAGTTAAAAATATCCATGACGTCACATAACGTTTCATTTACGTCACATCAAATTGAGACGGGGTCGTAAATCCGACTTGTAGACGAATTTGCTGCCTGCCTTCCAATCACATTCTTCGAGCGGCAGCAAAGAAGGCGAAATTCACCACCGAATGTCTAAGAATATTGTCGAAGTTCATTTTGTTAATAAAACGATTGCTTGTATAAAAACCAAAACATCGATTTGAGAAGCCGTTTTCTATTGATTCAAACCATTAACACATGTACAATAGAACAGCAGAAAAAGGAAAACTAAAAAGACATGACAAAACATCCACTTTATGGGTAGTTTAAATCATAGGTCTCCAAACTTTTTCTCGTGGACCACTTTCAAAGTTTTACTATTTTCGGTAGATCCCCTGCTTCTGCATATCCACTGTATTCCCGAAACTGCTAAAAAATATCCCCCTAAACTGGGAGTATTAAAGTATCATATTTTCTTATGTCCTATTTATTAAAATAATACTTACAAACATTATTACAAACAATCAGCAATGGACAGAAATCAACCAGGAACTCTAAAATGTGAATCAACAATAAAAGATAGTCCTACTTTTAATGAGACGGCGCACGGGTGGCACTTTGTAAGTCTCAACATGCAGGAGAAGCGGAGTGCACTTGTAGTATTATCTATTGTTCCATTCAATTCAGTGTTTGACCTGAGTCTCGAATATTTTTGAATACCTACCTACTGAATGATGCTACCTGCCTACGTTGATAGAGGTAAATCCAAGCCAAAGTTTTTGTTCTTTATTATGATAACTAGAAAATTTTTCGTGATCCCCACTTACAACTTGTGTACCCCTGTGTTCTTTTCACATCTAGGTGGACCCCTGTGTGGTCTCTTATGAAATCTGGTCGTCCACTTGGACCACTTTGGGAACCTATGGTTTATATCGACAATGGCGATTTAATTTTTAAAAAATTTCATGAATAGAATTCTAAATTGTTTACAAATATTGAATTATTAATCTCCTTTGAAGCTTAGGATTGACATGTGTATACCAACATTAAAAATTCTCTTTTTATACTTTATTTAATGTAAAAAAGAGTAGTTTCAGTAACTCTTTTATGAGATGAAGCGGATATAGTTGGAGAGATAATATCCTTCAATATCGGAATCATTAAGATACTTTAAAATCTTGAGAGCCCGACTCTCCAAAACTTTTTGAATATTTAATTAGTTGAAATTAAGACGAAGAATATATCATAGATGAAAATGCAATTTATAATGTCCACTATCAAAATTTTAAAACAACAAATGCTGAAAATTTTTATTTACAGAGTTCGCTCGCCTGTTTTCATCAGTTACCATGAAAACGTAAACATAATAATACTTTTCCAAATTTTATCGAATGTAATTTTTACTTTTGAGAATTGTAACCCTCCAGAAAAATAAAACTATATTCTTTATATTTCCTTTAATTATAAATTATTTGATTTGACTGGAATTATTTGTTTATTTTAGCAAAGATCTAATAAACACAGCTCACTGTTAAAATCATTTTGTATGTAGAAGATATATTCTCATTTAAAAATATTGAGATTTCTCGAGCACACAAAAACAAAGCGATACAAAAAAACTTTAAATGAAAAATACTAAAAAGAAATTTAGAAAATTTATGCAAGAGAACGATTACATATAGCTTTTGATTATTTTGTGTGTGTGAAACAATATTTGAAAACAAAGAATCCACATTAAAGTGTCGTAAAGATATACTAAGAAGCCTTCAGTACGAGGGTTGCTATTTATATTTCTGGCCTTGGCAACAGTAAGTGTTGCTAAGCGACCGAAGACGATTTTAATCGAAAGTTTGATATTTTTAAACATAAATTCAGCAGACGATTTACCATTATAGCTTTATTTGTGTTGTTGACAGTAAATTGAAAAGTTCTTCTCTGTCAAAAAATGGAATTGAATCGTGAACATTTTCGTGCCATTATTTTTCATAACTTTCGACGTGGATTGTCAAGACAAGAGTGCTTCGATGAACTTAATTCTTTATACAGCGATAAAGCGCCATCCTACAGCACTGTAAAAAATTGGTATAACGAATTTAATCGTGGTCGATGTTCGATCCAGGACGAATCCCGTGCAGGTCGTCTAAAATCCGTTGTTGTGCCAGAAAAGACCAATGCTGTGCGTGAACTGATAAAGCAAGATCGTCATGTGACATACCGTGAGATAGAGACGTCTTTAGACATTAGTATGACTAGCATCAATAAAATATTGCATGAACATTTGAGCGTAAAAAAAATTTGTTCGCGTTAGATCCCGCATAATCTGACAAACGCTCAAAAAAAGGCTCGTGTCGATTGGTGCAAGGAAATGTTGGAAAAATACATTCAAGGTACATCAAAGGCTGTGTATAACATCTACACAGGTGACGAATCATGGATCTATGCATATGAGCCGGAAACAAAACAGCAATCAACTGTATGGGTCTTCCAAGACGAGGCAAAACCAACAAAAGTTGTTCGAGGAAGAAGCACATCGAAACAAATGATTGCCTGTTTCTTCGGCATTAACGGCCATGTGGCAACAGTGGCGTTAGAGCAACGCAGGACGGTCAATTCTGAATGGTACACGACCATTTGTTTGCCAGAAGTCATCGGAGAAATTCGAAAAAAGCAGAAGAACAGGCGAATCATTCTTCATCATGACAATGCGAGCTCTCACACATCGACTCAAACAAAGGCATTTCTGACGGAGCGAAAGATCGAACTGATGGGTCATCCGCCGTACAGCCCTGATTTGGCACCCAATGACTTCTTCTTATTCCCACACATCAAAAATAAATTACGTGGACAACGATTTTCGAAGAAGCGGATGATGCATTCAAAACGCATGTTTTGGAGTTACCTCAATCGGACTGGAAAAAGTGCTTTGAAAATTGGTTCAAACGCATGCAAAAGTGTATTGATCATCATGGAGAATATTTTGAAAAACAATAAAACCAATTTCGATCCTACATATTTGTTTTTTCATTATTAGGCCAGAAATATAAATAGCAATATCGTATATTTATCAGAATTTCATTTCATTAAAATATATGCTTCATAAAACAATTTATTTCTTAGCATAAGCTATAGAAAACACAAATTAAAATTTTTCCAGACATATTTGATTTAAAAAAAAATTTCTATTCAAAATTACTTCCTTAATAATGCCTCATTACAAAATAAAAGAAGTCAATCTCTCTCTCTCTCCTATTCTTTATATCTCAATTAATTTGTGCGTTAATCTTACATTCAAAATAGTCTGCTGATAAGAAAATGAACACAATTTGTGTCCTTTATTAAAATATTTCATTCATTCCCATTTATCTGACGACTCTGGTGTTAAAAATTTTGATAGAATATAAATTTTTTAACCAGTGATGTGAAAATATTTTTAAACATTCTTTATTATTCCATTTTAAAACGTGTATTCTCCCATTTCAAAAAAAAAAATAATCCATTCTAGTAAATTCTTAATCTTGTATTTTTTTAATAACATCAAATACATATTAAAAAATCCTTCAAATTTAATCACTAAAATTATTTTGCTCATAAGCAAATAATTACAATTTGGAAATTCGCACGCAACTTGAATTAACTGTACACCAATACCTTATGCTTATCAAATTCTAAAAGCCACAGAAAATCTCTTCATAGTTAACATTTGTAACCATGTTTTTTCACGTATTATTCTAAATTTCTTAGAAAAAAACTATTCCTTCCTTTAACGTCTTTTCAATTTACTTTCACATAGTGTAATCTACGGGTCCTTATGGCATGTCCGTACTGAAGCAGTCAGACTCCACACTAAATATGGTTCAGTATGAAAAAGTGGAGCAGCGCACCCCATATTGTCAGCCTAGCTGGCACAAGACAAAAAAAAATGTGTGTAATCTGAAATTAAAAAACTAAGAATAGTTTTATGTGTACAACATTCTTAAAGAATATTTTCAAAAATATTTGCTGGAATGTAATTGGATAAATTTCGACATAATTTTTTTAAAATGTTCAATTACATTTAATTTGCTTTAGCAACTCCATAAATTAATTTTTTCTGAAGTTTTTTGCTCTTTCAAAATACGTTGATATTAATACTTTAACATGGTATGCACAAAAAGTCTAAGTCATAAATCAATTCTCAAAGCCGTTCTTAATGTGTTTTATTTCCCAGTTAGGACAAAATTTATGTGATGCGAACGAGAAAACAACATGTATTAAAATATATAAGAGCTATTGCTTTAAACTTAAGTTAAGCGAAACTTTTGAGCACATACATCAAAAAACAAAAATGTGAAGATTTTATATTTTTTTTTTAAGAAATGGTATTTGTATGATTAACATATATATATATTAATCTCTTAATATGTATATAAGTTAAAATTTAAGTTAAAAGGAATAAAACTATTTGTGTATAGAAATAAAATTAAAGTATAAAACTACATAATAAAAATATATTTGAGCTTTAATTTATGAAGATAATTTACGAGTAAAATCTTTTGTTGCCAATATAAATATTCTTGAAAGTAAAACTCAATTTATCTATCAAGATTTAATGTTTGTCGCTCAATGGTCATTCTTTGCTCACGAGATCTAATTAGACCGGGACATACAGCTTAAAGGAAATTCTGAGCCATTACGAACATCCAAACCAAAAGTGAGATTTGAACCTACAAACTTCTTAATCGAGGTCAATTAAGAATAACCAAAAACTTGTTTGCTTACAGAAAATTATGTTTTGAAAATGCTTATTTTTTCTAAGTCATCACTTTTTAAAAATTAGCTAAAGAACTTACTTTATTATAGAATAGGGATGGGCAATTTGCGACTCGCGAGCCACAAGACTCTTTGAAGGATTATTTGTAGCTCTCTATAAATGTTCCCGAGTTCTTTTTTCATTTTTGTGCTATATTTTAGAAAATTATTATCATTCCGTAAGTGTTTCAAAATGTCTTTTAGATTACTTTCAACAAATATGAATGACTAAGTGTAACATTGTAACAAATGTCATTTCCGTCCATTAAGAATGACTCATCAAAAACTGCACGAAAGAACAAACAATGGCGTTTTTTTCCAGGATTAAATTTGAATTTAACATAATTCAAGATGAGTTTTCCGTTTCCAGTATAATTATGACTCAAAAAGCATCTGAAGAATTAATCGAGATGCAAGAAGATCAAGCTTTCAGTTAAAATATAAGCCGATTACTATATTTTTGAGAAATTTGTATTAGAATCGAAGCATACTGAACTGAAAAAAAGGCTGCTTGTCAAATTATTTCAATATTCAAAACAACGTACTTTTGTGAATCATTTTATTCAATTTTAAAATTCTTGAAATCCAGACACCGATTAATATTAACTAACCAGCATCTCAAAGAATTACAGAGAAATTCTGTCATTAATTATTCACCAAATTTTAATTATTAAGAAAAGTAATATTTAAATTCAATACATGTATTTTGCACTTTTATATGTTTTCGATAAATATAATTTTTGTAAAAAAATTTAATACCTTTTTTGTTTCTTTTAAATACGTATTTAATAGCGGCTCACGAAACTTTGAAAAAATGGCTTGGACTACAAATTAGCTGAGCTACCTCTATAGAAGATTTCACTAATTGTTGCTGCAAAAATCAAGGAAAACGGACGATAAACCTAAGCCGATTAGGTGAAGACTTTCGTAACCAAGTTCACAATGTCATAATGATCTCAAATAAGTCAGCAAACCAAATGGGTGAAAACTGACTTTTTAAAATAAAGCGTGGAAAAACATTCATATTAAAGAATAATTAAGTTCCCGCGGCAACATCGCCAAGCTGGCAGTCGAATGGTTAGCGCTCTTGCCTTCGGTTCAACATTTCGTGGGTTCGAATCCCATCTTGGGCATGGATGTTTGTAGTGGTTCGGAATCCACTTTAAACCCTAGGTCCCAGTCTAATTAGCCCTCGTATGCAAAAAATGACCGTTGAGCGACAAACCAACCAACCTGGGGCAACATCAACTCAGATTTGGGGATTAATTGCTTTATCTCCATGACCTAGAATTGTACGCTATGGCGCCGCAAACCATGATCAAACCATCGACGTATTAATATGACTTGAATCAATAGAAAACTGCTTCACAAACCAAAGCTCTTTGGTCTTTATATAAGAAATAGTTTTATAAGTAAACTTCAACAATATCCTCAGAAATTCGATGGTGAACTTCGCCTATGTTTGCTGCCACTTTAAAAATGTGGCTTGAAGGCAGGCATCAAATTCCTCGACAAGTCGAGGACTTCGTCGTCTTCTTAATACGATGTGATGCAGATTAAACGTTAACTGACGTTATAGATATTTTAAATCAATGATAATCGTAATAGAGTGGGGTGACAGTGATCTCAACTGGAAAATAACCACGTTATGTTTAATAATATGTGTATATTTTTGAAAAAAATTATTATTGAAAAAAGACTGGAAATTTTTATAAAGTTAATGATTGGTATTAAAATCCATGCGAAAAATTCAAAGCTTTTGATAATTTAATTACTTCAATTTCTGTTAATCATAAGTACATTCATTTCTACATATTAACTGCGTAATAACTTATATACAATTATGTTTCATTCATGTTTCTTAACTTAAATTCTCCTTGACTGTTTTTTGTTAATAAATTACATAATCTGTCTTTTATCCTTGTATCAATATTTTCAACTAAATAGCATACCATGAATTATTTATCATTTATTATCTAAAACACGATTTTTATCATTATCTTGATTTTAAATCAAATGTGCTTAACATATTACTTTAAAAAGATTCAACAAATCAATTTAATAATTTTATTGAAATTTATTAGAGGAGCAAAGTTAAGAAAATGTGTGTAGTTTAAGTTGTTTCTTATATAATGAATATTTAGCTTTAGTTGCTTATAAAATAGCAATTGAGTATTTTATTTTATCCAATATTAAGAAAAACTTGCTATATTAAAATAAATTCCGAGATATATCTCAGACTACATTAATATCAAATAGGAAGTTTCACACACACAAAATCATTTCACCTTTTCTAATGATTGCAATTTTTTTTTCTTTTTTTAGAAGTAATGCAACTTATAGAAAAATGATTTAAGGAAAATATTCAATAAAGAGGAGTTAGTTTTTTTTTAAAAAAAATAGTTCATAATCAATGATAAAATTTCGAATAAATTCCTTTAGTTGAAATAAGATTTTTACTAGTTAAATTCTTATTTTTGTCAGGTATCAGCCAAATTTTGCCCTATGTATTCGATATCATGCGGAAAAAATCTTTACACCACAACCCTGTAATTCTCGCCCACGCAACAACCTTTACTCTTCTGGAAATGCGGTAACAAGAAATATACTTTTTCAAACATACGTGCAATGGAGATTTATAATAAAGGCATTCGCACTCTTTCTCAAGAAATAAATCGGCATTTTTACATAAATTTTGAATATTCGAAACCTCTCAATAAACAATCGCTTTTTTCGTACTACAACCAATCGCACAAGCAGTGGATGAAATTTATGAACAGATTTTCAAGTCTTCAACAGATTTTAAAAATAAGAAAACGAGGAAATTCTTAGAAATGAAATGGAGGCAACAGTCTTTTGTCATTCAAAAATTTATTTTCTTGATCGAACGAAAAGGAAATATTCGGTTTTTGGATATAGATTTTAAATAAATAGGCATTTGCTTTTAAGATAAATTGTATTAAAATCCTTAAATTAAAAAAAAAAAAAAAAAAAAAAAAAAAGCAAGGCAAGGCAAGTGAAAACTTATTTAGAAATAATCGTGCATCATGCTGTTTTTAACTTTTGGGTTGGTTCGGAAAGAAATTTCGTTTTTTCCTGACAAAGGATTTAATTGTATTTTTTTGCACCCAACTACACACTTAAGCCATATAATTATTATATGCTTTGAGAGCTCATATATCAAGGCTTGTGTGTGAAAAATTCCAATTAATTCTACGCAGTAGTTTTAGATTGGTGCCCTTTTAAATATGGAGAGCGATAAGCAGCATTTTCGACATATCTTACTGTTTTATTGCAGAAAGGGTAAAAATGCTGTTCAAGCCAGAAAGAAATTGACCGATGTGTATGGCGAAGGTGTGTTGACAGGCCAGGGCCAGAAGTGGTTCGCTAAATTTCGATCCAGCAATTTTGATGTCGAAGATGCACCACGTTCGGGAAGGCCAATTGAAGCTGATAAAGACGTGATAAAGGCATCAGTTGATGCGAACCGATGAATAACAACAGTTTATGACCACTTGAAAGGCCTGGGATGAACCTCGATGTATGGATTCCCCATGTTCTCACTGAGAGAAATCTGTGTCGCCGCATTGACGTCTGATTCGCCGCTCAAACTTCAAGAAAATTATCCGTTTTTGAAGCGCATCATCATTGGAGACGAAAAATGCAACGTATTCAACAACGTCAAATGCAAGAAGTCATGGAGCAAAAAAGATGAACAGGCTGAAACCATTTCCAAAGTCGGTATTCACCAAAAAATGTGATGCTGTCTGTTTGGTGGAATTTTAAAGGAATCGTTTATTATTATTATTATTATTATTTTAGCTTTTACACCGGATAACACAATAATTAATTCGGAAATCTACTGTCATCAGCTAGGCAAAATGAACGATGCACTTCAACAGAAAAGGCCAGAACTAATCAACAGTAAAGGTGTAGTGTTTCACCAAAACAACGCAAGACCTCACACAAGTTTAATTACTCGACAAAAGCTTTTACAGCTTCAATGGGATACATTGCCACACCCACCATATTCTCCAGACCTGGCATAATCGGATTTATATTTGTTCCGGTCACTCCAAAATTTTTTTCGACGGAAAACATTCACCTCAAATGAAGAAGTCGAAAACCACCTCGATCAGTTTTTTGCCAGCAAAGACCAAATATTTTATGAGCGTGGAATTATCCTACTACCAGAAAGATGGCAAAAGGTTTTGAACCAGAACAGCCAATATATAATTTAATAAAGTGTTTATTTATTACACGAAAACTGTTTTTCATTTCCACAAGAAAAAGAAACGAAATTACTATCCGAACAACCCAATAATTTGAATAAAACAATTACTATATCATTAAATGAACACCTTTATGGCAAAAGGTCAACTTTCATTGAAATATACATTTGCGATAGTTGATAAGAATAAATGAATAAAAAATTATTTTGTAAATTATATTTGTGTATAAACGTTAGAATTCGTGTCAATGAAAATATAAGACGAAAAATATTAGAGAATCCCTTTTCACACACACATAATTTACAATTCTGAGAATATTTCTCAACTTATAATTCACTTCAAAGTGACATCTGCAAAAAATGAGTTTAAAAGTAGACTGTATTACCTTTTGATTTATTAGCAGCTACTGTAATTTCTTATCTTATTCGATGTCAGATAACATTTAGAAAAATTTAAAACGCTAAAGCAGCATAGAATCCCTTTCACTTTTGAAATTACCATAAACATGTGATGATGATTAATCGTGTTATTTATTTAACTAATACTTCGTAATCCAAAAGTCAAACAAAAATGCCACAGTTAAGAATATATTTAGCTTTTTTTTTCTCTCTGAATGAGAATTAGAATCGTTTCAAATATTAACACCTGCTTCTTACTATTAAGCAAAGAAGAGTGGTGTACATTTTTTCATTAAATAAATAATTTTCATTCATTAAATAAATTTTTCTTGTTTTAGTATTATAGTATAATTGGTAATAAAAACATCCCATTTAAAACTCAAGATAACAAAATTATATCCAAAAATAAGCGGTGAATTATTATTATCGATCATAAATAAATTCCTCGACGCTTTGCATAGAATTATTTCAACATTGCAATTACATTTCTTTCAAAAGAAGTTTCTAAGCATTTCTTTGTATAGAACATTTCTGGAATTTATTAACATTTTTTAAATGTATTTTTATTTATTAGAAAACTGATATAATAGATCTTATTTCCAGATTTTATAACAGACAACGATCTATGTTTTACAAAAATTTTATCTTATATTTTTCGCTACTTAAACATGTTTAAATTGCATTTCGATAAAGTTATCTAAATAAAAAGCAATACATTCATTTAATAAGCAATTTATCGCAATTACCTTAAAATATTTAATTCATTAATAAAAAATTAAAAATAAATTGATTTGAAGTTTTCCAGATCCGACAATGGAATGTTTTGAATTGCGGTAAAGATTAGTATCTCACTTGTTGTCACTTCCGTAATTCTTAACAAAATTTCGTTTCATAACTTTAAAGAATTTCGTTTTAATTCAAATAATTTCGCTTCATGTTTCTGAAATTTGTGTAAGAAGGAACTTTAAAATTATTAACATAATAACTTAAAAATGGAATTTAACTACAGGTCAGTTGAAATTTAAATTTTCTTGAGTTCGGAACCACAGCCAATCGAAAAATTTTAACCATTCAATTAATAATGGAAAATTTACGATTTGGTTTAAAATTTTTTTATTTTAAAATGTTAATTTTCTAAAATAAATAAATAAAAACTTTCATATTTTTTTCCTTTTTAATAAGATTTCAATTAAATTTCTTACTTTACATTGAATGTTAAAGCTAAAACAAATAAAAAATTTTATTTGCAAATACTATTACGGAAATTTATAAATAGAAGACAAATATACAGACAAATAGACAAGTAAAAATATTCTGAATGGCTAAGATCTAATATGCAATATGTGTGGCTGTTTATCTAGCTTATTTACTTCCTTAAATGCTCATTCCATTACAGAATGATTGGATGTTGTTGGAAGTACCTCATTACCAAGAGCGATAATTCCAAGAAGGGAGCCGTGAACCAAGTCACTAATTCCGAGATAGACCCTGAGAGTCAAGAGTGATAATTTCAAGAAGGGACCCGAGAACCAAGTCGCTTATTCCGAGAAAGGAACCGAGAGCCAAGAGCGATAATTTCAAGAAAGGACTCGACAACTAAAACCGATAATTCTAAGAAAAAATTCAGAAAAACCACAATCTTATTTTAGTGTTTAAAACATTTTTAAACACTAGTTTTAAAAATAAAATATACTGCTTGAGTTAATAGTTTTGTGTTTACCTTTTATTAACAGGTTTCCCGCCACTTTTTTCCTGTTGTCACCAAGTGATGGGTCAAAATAGGATTTTTACCCAAAATTTGTATAATAACCTAATAAACAAGAACTCAATCTTTTGAAAACTTTCATATAATAATCTGTGTGATTTATACTTAGGGTTCTTGTCTGAATTCCAAAATTTATATTCAGTATTAAAAACTATCCACTGGAAAGCAAAAGTTAATCAACATGTATTTTTTTATACAACTCAGCCAGACATCATCCGAGGCATGAAATTCAGAAATGAGAGACATTTTATTCTTAAACGATGACTGAAGCATAGGCGTCGTACCAAATCATCCCACACATGTTCTATGGTATTTAAACCAGAGAAGTACGGTGATTAAACTCTTGCAGTAATGTTTTGCTTTCTGGTAGCTGCTGAAACAGCGAGAGTCCAATGTGGCGGTGCATAGTCTTCCATAAAAACGAAGACTGTTCCAATGACACCTCATGTTTCCCCATGTGCTCGGAACAGTCGTATGTGGGGGGAAGGATCACTTCCTCACAATAGCGGTAACAGAACCTCTGTCTAAAACATGACCAAACAGTTCACTTGCTCAACATAATGCCTCCCCAGATAATTTTAAGACTGCAATAACGATCTCCTTCAATGATGTCACTGAGATTAAACCGCGTCCCGACCTCTCTCCAAACCAACTTTCGTTAAGAGTCGCTCGTGGCACTGAAACGAAACAACTATCTTCAATAAGAGGACACGACTCTCTTGGTGACGTGTTCACTTTTTGCAACTAGTATGAGTCTTGCCAGCCTAGTGGTTACAGCGCCATCTTTCCACGGCAGAAGCGAAACTCAGAAGAACATATTTAAAAATATATATATATAATTACGTCCTTGTGTTGGCTCTTTCGAGCATAAGTCTTGCAGTCCAATAAAAAGAAATATCTCCAGGAGTGGAGAGTGTATTGAAATGTGAAGAAGAGCGGGCTTCCTGGAGGGCAGAACATTTCCAAAGATGCTCGCCATCCATGTCAACATGTTCCCTACATAAAATGCAGTCGGGTGAATCCACAAGCCCTATGTAATATAGATGTTTCTGGAGAACATCATGCCCAGTAAGTAACCTGAAGTAAGAGACCCCTATAGATCTAAGTAGATCTCTGGGGATACATAAGGTCAGCAAGGTCCTCCAAGAGGCATCAACTGCATTCTCTTCGTAATAAATTTTTCGCTGGTGATGCATAACCCGTTTTAGAAGGAGTTTGACATTTCTCAGCCCAGTAGGAGTATCTGGAGAGTTTAAAAAAAGAAGCCTCTTTCGCGAGATTGTCTGCTTTTTTTTATGCAGTCTTGATCTTCGCGTACCAACAACATGCATCAGTGTACATGAGTTTACAATCAAAAGTTTCCCACAATTATAGCCATCCAATCATTATTGCAATAACAGTACATAAAGATTAAATATTCATTATATACCTATTTATAATTATGTCAAAAATATTTTAAATTCAATCGAATAATACAGCATTTAATATTTTGTTGCCTGATGATATTTACAAAAGTTTAAAATAATGGTGAATTCGTATTAATCAATTAGTACAGTTAAGTTTGAGCATAATAATTTAGATTCTGAATTAACGAAAAGATTTTTAGAAAACACGGCAAAAATACTATGGATATGATAGCAACGCTAAAAGCTCTTTAAGATTTAAGTCTGCGCGGGTCTTGACCAGGAGGTCAGTCATTTTCTCATTCATGATTATTTGAAGACCTCTTGGCTCGTAGACCTAGTCTAGATTGCGGTTAGATCGGGTGGAATAAGTCAACAACAACAAACTGAAGTGTTTAATTTGGTGATCTATCGCTCTTTTGAATACATGATAGACATTTGGCAAAAATAGTTGGACGACAAAAATAACCAATTAAGTCAGATTAAGTACTTTATAAATGAATTTTCAATGATTACAAAATCTAGTTATAGCTATATCATTTATAATATGTATCTAATATATTATATCATATAATGATATCATTATAGTAGGTTGGTGAAAGGGTTTTGATAATGAAATTAATTTTTTTTATAGATTAATAAATTTGTTAAAAATTACAATTCGAATTTAATGCATAAAACGACATTAATTTCTTTATTTAGTCGCCCTAAATAAAGACATCTTTTTAAAACTTTCTGTATTATTTTATCGCATGCTATGTCAAATGTTAATAATTGGGGAGCACTTCTATACCTTAATGCATGATCAGAGCTGTATAGCTCAAATACAATGTATATGTGGCACGTATAATGTTGAGCTCAATACTGGGACACAATCTATAATTCAATTTGACAATTACTTAGATAGACAATAAGCACTTCTCTTACATCGCGAACATTTTTATTTTTAAAAATGCTACAGCAAGTTCTAAAAAGGATTGCAGTGAGATTTAAAATCAGAATAACACATCAGTTCTTCACAAATCTCAATATAGGTATATAATTGCTAATTACCATTTTAAATGTTCCAGTTAATGAGCTCGCTTAGATAAATTTTGTTCGTTGACAAATTCTTACGATTAAACATACGATTTATTGGACAGCAGCATAATACAATTTATAATATATAACCATCACTGAAGTTTTTCAGAAATTGGACGCAGCAACAATTTTTAGCCTCCTATGGAGCTTTTGAAAGTCGAAGTGTAATTTGAACTTTTTTTTACTAGTTCAGATGCTCTCTGCAGTAACTTTTTAAGCCAAGGTCATGGATTAGAATGTTCTTTTCTATTAGATACTCACGTGTGAGTTTATGGCAAAACAACTAATTATATGCAAATTAGCAACTAATGATTTATAACTCATACACATATTTTTGAATATGATAGGCATACACACTTTATAGTGAAGCATTTCTTTACTTAAATATGTATTC
Source organism: Latrodectus elegans (assembly GCA_030067965.1). NCBI lineage: Eukaryota > Metazoa > Arthropoda > Arachnida > Araneae > Theridiidae > Latrodectus > Latrodectus elegans. Next base: position 13,737,810 of record CM057814.1, read on the forward strand.
ATAAATGGCAATGTCTTATCTTTAAAGGAGTAATATTCTTTAAGAAGATATATCAATCAAAAATACCACTTATGAAAATTAATTATCTAAGCTAATAGTAATCCCAAAAGTATTATATATATATATATTATGGAAAAACTAAAATTTATATATATATAACATAATTACATCAGAAAGGAAATAACAATTCCAGTATTATACGAGAAAGAATCTACAGGGTGAATGCAAGATACGATTAAAACAAGACATATTACATTAAGATACATTTGAACAGTCCAACTTTTTAAGGTAAAACAAATAACAAAATGTATGTGCAAAACAGGATACTACCAATATATATATGTATTTAACCTATTTCATACAATTCTAAATCTATGAATATTCCCTTTTTAGCCCTACACTGAGTTCTAAACAGTGAATTCTTTAAACCTTTCTTATACATTTAACAATCCCGTAACATCCCCTGTATAAATCGCTTTCAGTAAGAAACAACACACAGATGTCTGCTAACCACGGTAAGGGTCACACCTATGTTAGAGCAGGGCAGTTTAACTTTATTTCATTTTTTTCTTTAAATAAATGTTATTTGGAATGTACCTGTGTTTTGCATTCACTGCCTAGCACTTTGCTACAGACTGCTTCTAAATTATGAATTATTAAATCGAAAAATAATCTAATATATATATATATATATATATATATATATATATATATATATATATATATATATATATATATATATATATATACTGACAAGAGATGGCGCTAGCGCTCAGTAGAGTGAACTTACACAAGATCCAATAAAACAATAGAGAGAAATAGAAGAGACGTAAAGGCAAGAAGTTGAATCACATCCGCTTCATAAATTACTCTATTATTAGTAGCTTACTGGTAATATAACCTTGTTGATTATTACTATATAATTTCTTCTGTAATTGTTTTAATCGTGTTTAATGTCCTAACAAATGTGTTGTTTTGTAATATTCTACTTCCATTTTCTTATGTCCTAAAATGGCAGCCCTTTCTACTGTTTTTCTATTTAATTGATTTTTGAATTATTGTTTTTTTTAAAGCTGTTAACTATAACACGATGTCGAAATTTTCCCGATTTTGTTTTCGCCCTGAGAGTAATATCGATTTCACTCGTTTCCATCCAGAAAACAGTGCGTTTTATTATGTTCTAAAAAATTTCATTATCATATTGATAATATTGGCGGATTGAAATAGTAGCATGTTTTGTATAAAAACTAATCCTGACAACATAACATTAAGTTAGTTTTGGCACTAATTTGTTCTAACTTCTGTTTTAATCGTGTTTAAGGTTATAATAAATGTTTTGTTTCGTAATATTCTAACTTCTATTTTCTTTCGTCCTACAATCTTTCTGACACCACATTGGGAATAGTTTAACTAAGGCATTTTAAGATTCAACGAGGACATTGGTTTTCGAGTGGATTTTTCATAAATAGTGAAGCATAAATACGGGTCGTAAGCATAGAAATGAGAAAACTCTCGAGCACCCACCGTAACAGATTTGGTTGTACAAGCGAAACATCCATCAACAATATCTGGAATTGAATCAGGAATCTTCTGTTCTGAAGGGTCTTATCCTATCACTAGGACACGGTGAGACAATATTTGTTCATATGATAATATATTCTGTTATTATGTTGTAGAGTATTGTTATTACTATGTAGAGAATTCCCTGATTATTTTTAGTGATAAAGAAATATTTTAGAGAACAAAATTAATGAACGTTTCTGATTTTTTTCAGTGAAATATTTCAAATTAGAACAAAATTAATGAATGTTTCTGATTTTTATTTCAGTGAAATATTTCAATCTTAAAATTGTACTGAACAGAAAATATCAATTTTTTGAAAGATTTATTTTACTGAACCAACTAAATTGACATCAATGAATGTTCCTAACTTTTACAGCGAAATATTTTAAGGTTTTTTAAATTTTGACTAATCAATACGTTTTAGTTGTCGTTGTGTGTGTGCTTGTGTGTTAAATGTATATAATTTTTCTTCTTTTCCGAATTTAAATACAAAACCATTAAAAAAGATGAATAAAAATATGGAAAAGGAGCAAATTTTCAAAACTTAGAAATCACTTTAGAATTAATTAAAGGTAAAAGAAACAGGAATTGCCTAAATAAACATTGCATTAAAAAAAAGGGTATTTTTCTTGTAATATTTGACTAATATAAATGAAGAAAACAAAGAAACAAGTAAAATAAATATTGAATATTTTAAATCAGTGGTTAAGCATTTATGTAATGGTCTGGAGAAAATTCCCCCTCCCTCCAGTCAATGTCAAATTTGAGGAAATGAATCCTCTGATGGTGCCATCTATCGGAGGAGATTAGAACAAAGTCGCACTTTTACCTTCGTGGTGCTCTGGTTAAACGAAAGACGCATCTTGCTGACTTAAGTTCTCATAGCCAAAGGCATAATGAGCTTGGCATGTTCAAGTGTCATAAATAACAAAAATGTATTTTAAATTAAACAAATATATATTGAAAATATATATTTGTTTGCAATGAAACAGCAAATACAAAGGACACAAAAGGTCATCTTTTAAAGAGAGGGTAAGGGAATTCAACCTATAAATACCTTTCACACAATGATCTCTGATCAACTCACTTTTTTTGCAATTACCAAAAATCTGAAATATGTGACTTAATCTCATGTTTCGAAAAAAAAAAAAATACTATTTTGGCTTTTTATGCTGAAATTTTCGGGCATAATTGTTAGAATATTTGAAATTTCTCTTTTTAATTTATTATTTTACTTCAGCTAAAATAGCTTATAAGAAAATGTTTTTCACTAATTCAGATGGAAAGTATTCTAGTTTTTCCAAAGTATGTCCTTTTTCAAATCCTTTTCTTCTTAATATACATAAGCAATATAACTGTTCATTCCCTATTGCATGATTTTTATCAGTCCAAATGAAAATTCGCATTTGCTTTCTGAAAACATTATGAATATATTATGAGTTAGTTGAAATATTATGATTTAGTTGGTTAAAACGTTCGTTCTCATTATCGGAAGGAAATGAGTTCGAATCCCGACCCAATCGAAGATCCGTCGTGTTCGCTAAGGACGGTTGGGGTACGTTAATTATGTCATGGTTTTAATATCCTCCATGTGAAATTGTACTTCTGATACAGGCCAAGTGTGGGAGATAGTTTGTATTATAGTGTATATTGTAATGTCTTCATACACTAAGCCCTTTCGATTTCAAGAGCCTTTGATGGGGAGGGAGAGTAGAGAGACGATTTGCGTTTTTTTTTTTTTTTTTTCTCTTTTTTTTGGAGATTGATACTGATTTTGGTGTGCTACACAGGCGCGAGAGCTGTTAGCGAACCCATATATGACTCCTTTGTAATTTTTAGTTTCTTTGTGAATTAAATGTGTTTGTTTTCAAAATTTGGAGTCAATAGTTTGTTTTCAAAATTTGGAGTCAATAGTTTGTTTTCAAAATTTGGAGTCAATAGTTTGTTTCCAAAATTTGGAGTCAATAGTTTGTTTCATAACAATATACACACACAAACACATAATAAAATATTCAAAACAATTTAAACTTAATAAGTGAGAAAATTACCGACAAGCAAAACAGGTTTTTTAAACATATAATTTTTGCTAAAAAACATAAAATTATGCAAATTGAAAAAAATCATAAAAATATTTTTTATTCCTTTGAAATTTTCAGTAATCATTTTGAGATGCAATATTTAACGGTGCAGGCGACCCTTCGGACTTTACTTTAAGATTAATGGTTTGGAATACTCACTCCTCAACAAGAGCCTTGTTATTTTGAGTCACAGTCAGGTGAGGAGGTCACAGCTAAGTTGGAACCCTATTTTCCACATTCACGCCACACCAGCGAAAAGACTTTGGGTGCCACAGGTGAACGTGGTCACATCTCTAACTCAAGGAGCTTAAGTAACCCAGTAAGGAAGAATATGGTCAAATTTCAGATCACTACCCGCTGCAAATGATGCAATAAATGCACTGGCCACCCAAATCTCCAGATCTCAACCGGGATATCTTTCCAATGTTATTCCCATAACATTGGAAAGATATGTGGAAATTCAAACCAGTGTGAATGAAACTAATTGCATCAAAAAGAATAATGAATATAAATTTGAGGTCTATATGTCGGCAAAAGAAAACATATTCAAGGTCCTTTTTTATTTTAATTATGCGACCTGCTTTCTGTACTTTTCGTCTCCAATGAGTATTAAGTTCAAGGCCTGACCTAATCTAATTGGCGCCCCGGGCAAAAACTTCTTAGGGTGCCCTCCTCTTCTTCACAACGACAAACTTTTAATTCGATTTGGCAAATGATTCTATTCAAGTAACAACGTAAAATAAGCTTTCCATTCGATTTGGTAGACGATTTTATTCGAGTGACAACGTAAAATAAATTTCCCATTCTATTTGGCAAACGATTCTATTTCGAGTGACAACGTAAAATAAATTTTCCATTCTATTTGGCAAACGATTCTATTTCGAGTGACAACGTAAAATAAATTTTCCATTCTATTTCGCAAACGATTCTATTTCGAGTGACAACATAAAATCAATTTTCCATTCTATTTGGCAAACGATTCTATTTCGAGTGACAACGTAAAATAAGCTTCCGATTCGATTTTTCTTCCGTGTGGTGTGGTGCAACAGCCACATATGTGCTACCTTAGACAGGCTGTGGTTACTTACAATCCTAACTGTATATTATAAATGTCGAATGGTTACATTATTGAATGTATCACGGGTAGGCAAACCATTTTTGTTTCCTTTTGTTAATATGTAAAAATGTTCTAAAGGCCCACGGATTCTCTAATAAAGATGAGTTACAATATCGGACGCAACTCTTCTTTTTCTATAAAATGTATACAATAAAACTACAGCAAGCTAACTTAATTACCAAATATTCTGCATCGATTTCGCTAAGTTCGGCGAAATAATCCTGATAAAAACAACTTCTGGCTTCTCTGTTACATTCAACAGTGCAAGTTGGAACACCCAGTAATGCAATAGATAGGTACTAGGTTGACGATCACTTACATTCAAAATAAATTTCATTAAAATCTGCCAGGTATTTTTTACAGAATCTGACGGTACCGATAATCGACTAAATGAAAGTATCTTCATAATTTTAAAAATCAATACTAATATATGTGAGGCTAATAATTAGATAAAAAAAAATTATGCTGTCACTTTTTCCTTGACCTTATTCCTCTAAGTGTATTCATAACATCCGAGCAATCATTGTAATATAATTGTACTTTCATTTAAAGACTTTATAGTTACAATAATATGAATTCATTCCTTTATTATGAGCTTATAATATCCAATTTAGGATGACTGATTCACAAAAAGTAATATTTGTAACCTCACATTGCTTATTTCTTGATAACCATAGATTTCTTAACTCATAAAATAAAATTATACTTTGCAATGATTATCATTCGTCAAATAAATCTCAATTTTCTTTTTAAAGATTGTTGTTGAATAGAAATCTTATTTTATTTTTATCTATTTTTATAATTATGAAATTTTGGAAACTCTTAGGTTCCATAAATCTATTATTTTTTTTACAACTAGAATAGATCTTGCCAAGCACTCCGGTTAGTGGTGGTTGCTATAGTAACAAGTGTAGTGCGTTTCAAATGGGTTTTAAGATTGTTAAGAATTGGTAGTATTTAGTGTAGTATTTAATATTATTCTCAAGCAATCAATACGCTAACATTGATAGTTTTTCTTCCGATTCCTCCAGTCAAAAATAGAACGTGTCTTGTTTCCACGGCAACGATCAAACAAAACAATTTATCTAGATTTATTCTCATGGTAGAAGCAGTATCTTCGGTTGGTTGTTTTTCATTATCGATTCTTTTATATCAATGAGACACTTTTACTCCGGAGCAATTATATTAAATATTTAGACAGTATATTAAATTATATACAAGAAAAAGAAAAAAGCATACATTTATATTTTTAATTTCAGTTTCGTTTCAAATAACAAAATAATAAATAATAAACATAAAGTATGAGAGCATATCTGGGTAGGAAAGATACTATTTAATGCTAAGTGCCAAAGATCATTAACAATTTACAGGTATAATATTTTTCCCAAGAAAAATTTGGATTTTGTATAGCACAAATGTATTACTTCTTCACAAAATTATAGCCTATATGTCAATAAAACATCTAAGTGATATTTACTTGGAACTTATAAAAATTAATTATATCTAAATTAAAATTTTGGATTTGTTGAGGATTTTCAGATTTTTTTAATACAAAAATTGCTTATAAAATTCAATTTCCATCTCCTTAAAATGATTCTGGGTTTATTTTCACTACTACATATTGTTTTAAAGTTTTTATTCAATAAAACTTTTTGTTGAGGAGATTTTATTTTATAGAATATTATTATTTCTTATAAGCTAGAAAAGAGTACATTAAAAGTTGCTTGAAAAAATTAAAATGGTTATTTGTAAAATTTAAGCATCATTACTACAAAGAAAACAAATTTGTTTTATTTTGTGGCTTCTTCATTTTACCTATGTTAAAAAACTGTATGCAATTCGTACCAATTAAGAATTGAGTTGTTTTTACATAGCACTTCAATTAATATTTTGATAAACATTATACACAGTTGGTTCTAATTGTTTCAAATAAATGTAGTTATAATGTAAAATTAATTTTCTTTGAGTAAGCACTATTTATCCAATTGCAATTACATATTTAATTGGCCAATGTTTTCTGTTAAGCTGTATAAATTAATTATAATGCATAGTTGTAATGTATTAGTTTGAAATCCGTATTTTTTCAAAACATTTCATGATTATATATGCTTAATTTTCTATATATTACCCATTTTATAAATTCTATCATGTATTATATATAATATTCTCGGTTATTTTCAGAGATAGCATCTACATAAAATATATTAGGCAACAGTTACATAAAAATAATGTGAGATAATTCATTCTTTTAATTGAAAATTACACTGCTTATGAATTAGTTTTAATATTTTATTGATTCTATGAGCAAATCAAAAGATCGAATAATGATAAATATTAATTACATTGGATTAAGCATAATTCGGAAGTAAAAGATTATTTTATTCATGGACATAGCGTAGCCCAGATGCCCTTAGTGACTACTACTGATCTTCGGTTGTGTCGGATATAGAACTAGATACTTCCCAACGACGAGAACAACAGTTTTAATAATCTGTTCACCATGATCTAAAACATTTAATTGTAATGCTGATTTATTTGGTGACTTCTAACTATGTATAGCAAAAAAATTTACATCATACAAAATATAGGATTAAGCATTTCGGCATCCATTATTTAAAGTATTTGCATTAAAATAAAATTAACATCCATTCTCATTATTTAACACTACATTGTGGATAGTTTGATAACTGATAGTTTTTTTAATCACCCCATAAATATTTGTATTATACAATTTTTTTTTCCTAAATAACCATATTCGCCTATTACAAGGGAGAAAACCAGGAAACTTCCTAAACATCCACTCCATAAGACATCATGTAGAATGGAAAGTGCAACATCTATTTCTCGTTGTGCAGCAGCGGCAACAATAGAATGTTGAACTTCCGACTCCAAAACATGGCTAAAAGCTATTGATCTATTAAAGTATGGTGTGCTAAACTTATTCAGCGTTATGAATTATTTACTTTATGCAACAAAAGAATCGTTTTCATTATAGAATAAAATACCCCGTTATAAAATTTTTTTTTTGTATAGGTTTCTAAGGTTTTAAGTTTTTGCTTTAGACACAGAATAAAGTAATAAAAAAGTATTTCTAAACTTTAGGCAGCGGTGGCAAGGTGATTACGACGTTCGTTTTTGTCATCGGAAGGAAGTGAGTTCGAATCTCGACATATCGTAGGTCCAATGTGACCACTAATGGCGGCAAGGGCACGTTAAATATGTCACGGTCGCAATATCCTCCATGGAAAATGATACCTTTGAGGATGGTGGGCTAAGTCTGTGGGGTCTTCTGCTAGGTCCCTGCTTCTAATCACGAAGACCCTTTTTCGGGAATGGCACACTCCCTAGGAGCCAAACTATATAAGGTGCCATTACTTCCCTAGTAGTACTGAAAAGTGAAAATCTTAGTATAAAACCGAGCTTTATACAACAACGTGTTCTAAATTTTAATGAAATTAAAAATATAATTAACACGCGTCAAAAAACTGAAATTTGTTTCATTAAACAAGTAAAGAAAGAAACTAATTTTTTTCTGAAGTTCATTGAATATTGTACACAAACTTAATTCACACACACCACAAAGTTATACACGAGAAATGAATCTTTATGATTTTTGCATAACTAATCGCTAATTCATATCAAATGTTTACAGTATCACACGAGCAAAAGAAGATAAGAATTAGTTCCGCATATTTCTCTCGAAGTTAAAAAAGAATCCTTCAATTAAAAGTTAAAAAAAATATATGGAAAAATTAATGAATTAAGCAAGTGAATGTATGTCAAAATCAAGACTTCCTGTTCCTTTGTTCAGTAAAAAAAAACATGGTAATCTCCTTCAGTTTATTTAATTTTAATAGACTAATTGAATTGTTCTGTAACTCTTGTGTTTTCTCCAGGGAAAGCTATTAAGCAATTGTAGTATTTTATTTGATTCTTGAACATGTGTTTCTTTTATTTCAGATTTTAGATTAAAACAAAACATATTTCTGTCTGTAGATCACACGTTAGAAAAACATTTAACTTAAATTGGATGAAATATATTAATGTATGAACCAAGCGATGTTAAGTATACTTTTTAATTATTAGCTTAATAGTCCCGATATCTAATTGCTAATTTGTTTTTTTATTCTCTTACTCAAGAAAGCTTATATTATCCACTATTTTGCAAAATTAATTTTATGAAATATACATCTTTTGAATATAATATTTTCAAAATTAAATTCATAAGTGACGATTTTTCAAAGGAATATATTTTCGAGGAAGGAGGAAAGTGAATGTTTTTAAACGAATAAATTTGGGATTTAATTTCTATTTAATAAAAATTATCGCCATATGTATTACAAAAATTCTAATAGACAAAATCGCTGCCATTTGGTTAAAAAGAAACCTTATCAAGCTTACAAAATTAATGAAATTACTCATTTCTATAAAGGAATTGTATTTAATGGAGTTATATTTTGCTTTTTTGTGTTAATTTAAGACCCAGTCGTGTACAATCAAATTATCAAAGGGAAAAACAGTCGACTCAACAAAACACAATGCAAAATATAAGAGCAAACCAAATTCATTTTTTACAAGACCATTTTTAAAAATTAATAACTATCGGTGATATTTAAATTGTTTTCATTTCCCTAAAGTAGTATTGACTGTCTTAATAAAGTAGTAATATTATTAACACACAGTCGCACAGATAACTTTTCATTTCTAGGTTACTTGAGTATTAAATAAACACCGACCAAACGACAGGTCTCCCTTTTCGGAGAAAAAAACAATTTCAAAATTCTATAAGACAGTAATGAAAACATTTGAAGTGATAGCTAATAACAAAAAAAAAAGAATACGCAAAGAAATGACTAGGTTTAATAACGTTTTTAATGTCAACAAGTGTGTATGAATGAAAACTTTAAATTTTGGAATAGAAATGCCGACAAATGGAAATTACAGTTAAAATGGTCAAAAATTTACACATCAAATTTATACTATATTCTATTAATGCTTATGATCTTTAAAATTTATGGTGGGACTTCTTACATGCTATAAAGAGTGCATGGGTTAATTTTTGTTAAAGAAAAAAATAATTTTATTTTTATGTTTAAAACTCTGTATTCAAATAAATAACTTTTGATTTAGCATATAAATTTATCAACTTGTGTTGTCGATAGCATAATGAATATTAATAAAAATACGATAGGAACAAATAATGCTAAATTTGTATATTTCCCCTAATGAACCATAAATGAACCAACAATATTGAAAAATTCCTCTAGCTTTCAAGAATTCAGAAAGGAATTAAGCCTTTTACAGACAACAATGATTATTCAATAAGCCAACTCAAATTGGGCAAACGGTTTTATCCACTATTCTAGAAGATGCGGAATGCGAAATCATATTCTTATCGATTATTTTAGTTAGGCGCAGGTCGGGGAAAATGCACAAAGTTCTAAAGCATAAGAACAACTCTGATAAATGGCGAAATTTTTTGTTGTGACGAATATTCGAGCAATTATTATAAAACACAGAGAACAGATTTTCTGGGGAAAAAAAAGAATATTTCAAAATTTTTTGTAAAAAGTTCAGACACAATTTCTAATAAAAATAGGATATGGGCCTCAACAGACATTTATCATTTTGACCAAGAGGAAAATTGTAGCAGGAAAATTCCTCATCATATGTGGCAATACTGCAGGAAAGTAAGTCAGGGTGATAGTTAGGTTTACCCTCTCTTTCGAAAGAATATAATTGGTCCAGTTTCCTCGTTCTTAAAACCGTGACACCTGTCTCTGTCTTCACTTCAGTTCAGTCAGAAAACATGAAATTCTTTCATTGTTACTTTCAGCTTGAGCAAATAAAACGTTATAAAACTCAAAATTAGAAAATTTTAACCTCTAATACAATTTTAAGATATATATAGATTTTTTCGATGCTTGAACCAATATATTCTCAAAAACTGAAAAAAATTGAAAATTTGAAAAATTTTGAAGAATCAATTTTAGGATAGATATTCAGTGTCTTGACGCAAAACTTTAACTATGAAAAATGGAAATCGAGACTTTGCATTTTTATTTAAAAATTCTAGAATCCTGGTATAAATCCAGAAAAGAAAATTCTAATATTCTGAGCTCTTTCCTCAGTTTAAACCTTCCTAAACAGCAGTTTTCGAATAGATATTAAAAAATTTAACACAAATCATTATTTTAACGATTTGTTTGTTTATACGATTGATGAGTTTTAAGACTAATTGCAATCAATAAGAAATTATTGAATGTAATTAAACTTAAAACAATAATCACAAGTCTTCAAAAATGTACAAGATTCGAAAATTATCTTTTACTATCTCGATTTTTGTGTTGATATTAAATATTTTTGCTTCAATAGTTAACAAAAAATAAGTAAATACTGTTAGGCTTAAAATAATTAAAGATTTCTGGATTCCTGAAAAAAAAAAAAAAGGAAATTCAAAACTTTGAATATTACCGCCTGTTTACTTGAGTCATTCAAAACCTGTTTAGAGTATGCTTTCATGTTTTAACATACAATATTGCCAGCCAACTTGTCAAGTGGTCAGCGTGCCTGACTACGAATAGGGAGGTGCTGGGTTCGAATCCCACTTCAGGCATGGGTGTACTTCTATCCTGTCTTTGTTCTTTCCTTGTTTGTGAATGGTTGTCTACCCTATAAACGGGTCCCTATGGCATGCGTGTGTACTGAAGCAATCGCCACATACGTTGCAGTATGAAAAAGTGGAGCAGTGCACCCCGTATTGTCAGCCTAGCTGACACAAGGAAAAAAAAAAAAAAAAAGGTTCGAGAATTTATGGAATTAAATGCTTCATGTTCTGTTTTAAATATTTTAGTTTCATTTGTTAATACTTTTATGTTAAAACATTTTAGTGTCATAAAATTAAATATTATTGTTTTATAAAAACAAAACTAATATGATATAAGAAAGGGGCTCTTCATTCTATAAATTTTCAAATTCCGTTAAAATACGTAATTAAAAAATTTATTATATTAATTTCCATTAGTTTAATTCTTTCGAAATCTATTTTTATTTAGCTATTAAAAGTTTATTTTCAAAACAATTAATGAGAGAAATAATTGAATGAACTTTGACGTAAATTGCTTCATTTCATAAATTTTAAAATCCTAAAAAAAAAAAAGTAGACATTCGTAAATTCAATTATTTCTGAGACATTGTCGATACTAATATTTTGATGCAAAATCTGAACAAAATGAAAAAAGTTGAACACTAAATTTATCTTCAATCACTACTTTTTGAAAGTTCGATTTTTGTGTAGATTAGAGGGCTATTTTTTATTGGAAATCGTGTACCCAGCTCTGAAAGTAAAACTGCTATTTGGGAAAACAAAGATGCTTGATATTTATTTCTAAATTTGTTTCAAAATGCTGATTTGTTCCTTGAAATAAGATTTCGCGCACTGATCTACTCAGAAGCAAATCTAATGGGATATAGAAATTTTGAAAATTATTTTATAATTACAGATTTATTAAATACTGGGGTCCTTTAGTCTGTATTCCATTGCATTTCCGATCGATGATGTATTGAGAAAGACGAAAACATGAACGTAGCAGTGGACAAAATATTATTTGGGGAAAATTTCAAAATAAAAGAGAGCACATTTTACTTAAAAAAAATTACATAGTGATAATATAATAAAAAAAAAGGAAACAAAATACACTGAATATATTTTGTCTGTACCACCAGCGGGTACGTATAATTGGGAAAAAAGTTCTCCATTTATGAAACGAGCAGTGTTCCGCAAAGATGTGTATCATGGTAGAGACAGATTTATAGTAATATTTGAATCAGCAATAATGACGATTTAAATTAGTTACAAACACTGTACTTAAGATTTCTAAATAAAGGATTGTCTGTGTTTTAAATTAATAATTTTATTCATAATTATTCATTATTATTAATCATTAATAATTTATTCTCATGATACAAGTGTAATAAAGGAATATAAAGCATTTCAATTCAACACAATAACAAAAAACTCTTTTAAGTAGCATTTTTAATAATCTGTCAATAAAAACTGTTCACACTACAAATATAACTTTAAAAAATTATCAACTTACCATTTGTCTAGTACACATATTTTCATTAAAAGAATAATTATTTTTTTAAAAATTATCGTACCCAGATTCAGATACTGTTAAATTTTCTATATTTGGCGAAAAGAATTCAAAATAAAATAGCAATCATTCATATTCTCATGATTTAAAAAAAAAATCCCGAAAAATTAACTCTGTAAGAAGAAAGAATGGCGAATTTATGTCGATCTCTTCGCGATTTTAACTAAATACTTGACGACGAATTTGGTCACGATAATAGAAAAGTGAAAATTATAATAACCAGGAAATGCATATTGTTTGCTAAACAGATAAAAATAAAAAGTGTTATTTGGAAAGATAATATAAATTTATAAATTTTAATAATCATTTTGGAAAATGCATTTTCCCATTTGTAATTTACTAGGCATAATTTTTTAAGCTATCTGTTTGAAAATTGGACGAAAATTGTTTTTAATCCTGATTATTTATCTTTGCTTCTTCTTCTTAAAGCTGGGTTTGTTTGTCATTGGGCACCTCTGCTTTTATCATCATTTTGTATTGTTAGCTCCAAACCCAATGTTTCCTGATTCCAGTTGCTCGGGTCACCCACTTTATTAATAAAGTCCGATAACCCTTTAATGGAGTCTAGGTGTAATTCTCTAGTATGGAAGATGCCTAAAGAAGTTAATCTAGGAAAGGCAAGGGCCTCGCATTCCTAAATGGTATGCTTGGCCGTTTTCTCTTGCATATGAAATTTCCTGCAGATAGGGTCTTGCTGAAACAATCCCATTTTATGGAGGTGTTTTCTGAAAGAGTAGTGCCCAGTTATGAAGCCTACGATTAAACGTATCTTCTTCCTAGAGACCTTAGAATTTCAAAGGCAATCCTCGCTGATGATCTACAGATCATACTTTTAGCTTGGGTTTGACCAGGAGTGTTAAGCCAAGTTTCATACATTTTCTGTTTTTCCCATCTAAGAACATTGGTTTTTGTGGTCTTCAAATTGATCCCACAAAAAAGTTCTGCTCCGATGGAAACAAAAGACGATCCTGCGCTTTTAAAGCGGCATGACTGTCATTAAAAATGAGAATCCGCTTACCGTGGTAGCCCTTTCTCATATTTAGTCGCAGACAGTGGATAATGGCCGAACCTTCTGCCTGGAATACCGTAGCGTATCGCCCAAGGCTTACAGATTAGGTCGGTTCTTGGTGACACGCCACATACTACTAGTCTTGAGAGGCTGTTTCTCAGTGATCCATCTGTGTACCAGATTAGATCTCCTGTCTTAGTTTCGAACATGTTGTTGTCCCATTCGTCTCTAGTTGGAAAAACTATTTCAAATGTCCTTTCAAACATGTATGACTTTTCCATGATGTCCGAGGGCATCAGGAAAGTAGGATCTTGAATTTTCGCGAAAATACCCATGTGCCCTGTGGAAACAGGCTGGTCGTATCATTGGTTTTGTAACTTCATTCTGTATGCAGTCATTTTGGCAGTGCTGCAGATAAAGATGTCTAAGGGAGTCTGATCCAACATAACTTCCAATGCTCTGGTTGGCGCGGTGGACACTGCAACTGGGATGAAGAGACAGGCCAGTCTTTGTAGACTTCCTAGCCTGTCAGTCACAGTCTTCTGTTCTACCTTACGCCACCAGATCACACAGGCATATGTGAAAATGGGCCTAACAATAGTTGTAAACATCCAAAACATAAGTTTTGGATGTAAAACACAGTTTTTACCAAGCATTCACCTGCAAATCATAATGCTTTTCTTTGCTCGGTTAATTTTAACATCAATGTGCTTATCCCAGGTGAGTTTTTGGTCTAAATAAATGGCCAGATACTTCACCTCTGAAGCCACATTGATTTCAACATCAAAAAGTCTTGGTATGAAAAAACCCTCCCGTTTCCTTTTGCGTGTGAAAGGTAGGTTTTCTGAGGATTAACCATCCAGGCACCGTTGACCTACATAACTTAGAGTATCCTGCATGAGAGGGCAAGTTATGTCCAAACCTTTACCAAGATTCTTTATCTTAATTACCATTTAAAAAATTTTTTGTAAAAAACATTTAATATTATTGTGTACAAAATAGGTAATGTGGCAGTTAAACATTTTATTTCATGAAAAAGCATTTTGATGCCATTAATGTAATTAAAAGTTTAAATAGCATTAATAAAATGCTAGAAAGGATTAAATATTCATACGATGCTAAAGAAAAAAGAAATCAGAAAATGATGACTAAATTAAAATATTAATGTTATTTTTATGTTTATCGGAAAACCTAAAGTGCACAAATGGGAATATGAAATTCTAAATGTTTCTAGGAATTTATTCCATTCGGAAAATTAATTCTAGGAATAGTTCTTTAATTCTCAGAAGGAATAGGGAACGAAATTATATTGCAAACAATAATATTGTTCCCCGCTCGCGTTCAATCTGCTAATTCCTATCTCTACTCTTATTTTCACGGATTATTATTAAAACCTTTAATTAAAGTAAAATTAGAGTTAAAATGATCACATGCTAGGAATGAAAACATGTTCGATGTTGTTTAATGTATCAAAATAAGTTAAGCTAATTAATCTCAATAATTATACAAAGAATATGTTTTTAATAAATTTTCTCTAGTTAAAAATAATGTACTTTAAATTTTATTAAAATATATTGTGTACTCTAGAAAAATTTATAGAAATATTTGCAGACGTGTTAGGAAAACTTTTGTAAGTATTATGAATACCCACAATAGGTTTAGTTGGGTCAATTTTGGAAATACATATGTTTATTTATTCATTGATTGAGTGACTGATTTTTCAAATTACTTTTTAAAATAGCTAAATGACTATCGTTAAAATATTGCTCACAAATTGCATATACAGGCGTTAAAAAAAGTTAAGTATAATATATTTTATAAAGTTTTTTTTTTTTTAATTTTTTTATTTTATTTTGAAATAAAAGTGAATAAAAAATGGAAATGAAGAACAATTGAAACAATTTATAAAACAATTGTGCATCGTCATGAAAATAGAATTTTGTGACTTAGAATAAAAATAATCTCATTAAAACTATTTATCGTCAGATTTATTTAACCCATAAGTTACAACATCTTTGAAAACTGTATTTCAATTTCAAATATAATATTTACATTAAACTAGCAAAAACTATTAGGATAAGTTGCAAACATATTTCAAAAGCAGTAGTTTTGAATTAATAAATTTTAAATATAATTTAATTTATGATTTAATTGTAATGACTCACTAAAACCGAAATCTTCTAGATGTAAAAAATTATTATTCTTTAACAAATTTTATTTGCATTTTTATTTCTTATAATTTTTATTATTTTGCCCATATTCATTAATAATTCATAATATCATTTCCTGTATTTAAAAAAACTAACAAATTTTTTAATAAATAAATTAATAAATTTTAAGTATAATTTGATTTATGTTTTAACAGTAATGACTCCCTAAAACCAAAATATTCTACAAGTAAAATATTATTATTACTTATCAAAATAGTATTTACATTTTTATTTTTAATAATTTCTATTTTTTTATCTATATTATACTAACAATTCATAGTATCCTTTTATGTATTTAAAAAAACAAACTTACAAATTTTTAAATTAATAATATAATTTTAGTCTTCATGAATCAAAGAACTCAAAAAAAAAAAAAAAAGATAAATCATTCCAAATATTAAAAAACAGGAAATGTGATTTGGAAATATTACATTCACATCAAAAGTCGACATAGAAAATATTATTAAAACTTGACAATATCCATTCTTTTCTCGTTTAATTATAACATAACTTGTGTTATTTACTTTCAAACAATGAAAAGCAATTATTTTCGTTTTTATGTGTAGAGAAACCGTATATTTGTACCAAATATTAGTAATTGAAAAACGCTACGATTACACAATTATTGTATATTAATCAATTGTGAGATTTCCAGAAGAGAGACGAGAAAAATTGTGCAATTCTTGGTGGGGAAAGTAAGGAGTGAGACAATTTCCTCAATTTTATTTTAATACTACAATTACTGCTTGTCAGTTTAACGACCTTTAAAAGTTTATGTTATAACAGCATGTTAATCATTAATGAAAATTTTATATGTTTTTAATTAATCAAATGAGAGGAAGAGTTTAAAACGATAGATTTTAATTTTGAAAATATTTTCATCGTTTATTTTGCAGCCCATATGCTTTTAAATTTGTAATATATATATATAATAAAAGCATTGTAAATGTTCAAATTTTGAATATATTTTTTCGAACTCTTGATTAATTTATGTTTCTAAGAAAATTATTTTCTTTTAAATTTGAGAAAATATGTTAAATTTAAAAATAAGAATTCTTTACTGATAACTTTATTTATATTTAATTAACATTTTTTTTACAATTCCAATTGAAAAACTAGCTACAAATATATTTTAAAATATAGGATATAAGCATTATATTAAATGACTAACAATGTTTACTATGAAAGAAAATAATATATTTATATAATTACTTCTAAAATTGGTAAACAAATAATCTTTCATTTCTTTATTCCTTAAACTTTTTGTGTTTTTAAGAATATGCACTTCAATTTTAAATATGATATTTTAAATTTGAAATCTTACAAACAAATACTGAAGAATAAAAAGTGCAATTCCATATGTTTTATATTTTGCGACGTTTACAATATTGTTTATCAAGATGAAAATAAATGAAAATGTTTTGTTTGAAAAACAAATTTTTATCACAACTAAATTTTATTTAGTTTAGTTATTAACAAGTTATCCATAAATAAATAAGAAACTCTTCTGATGCAAAAGTTTATCAGTTTGATCCCAGCTTTTAATAGTTTGGAATGGTCTCTAATCACCTTAAAGCGTAAGTCCCGATATTATTTCGTAGGTACTAAGTTCAAGTTCTTATGGTCTACAACAAATGTTGGAATGCTAATAATTTAATCTTTTACAAATCTGGTACTTTATTGAAACAAAACTCAAAGCCAAGAGAGAGTACTTAGCTAAATAGCTAAAATGTTCATACAATTTCCATTTCTAAAAAATTTCAGAATGTCGTTTATAGGGATTACAAAGTTAATTCTATTGGAATTTTTAATATGCATATAGAAATCGTATTAATATGACGATTATTTTTATGCTTTGAATTTTTCGCCAAATCTTCTGCATGTGGCGACATTTGGATGGCGGCTCTGATAACTGAAAAATACTCAACTAGTAGACACTTTAGTAGCACTTAGAATTTTATGGAGAGCGTTCTCTTCAATAATTATGAACTATGAATACACTGTGTGTGTGATTTCGGGTTTACTAGTTTTCATTTTTAAGAGGGAATTTAAATATTTTTGATTTAAAATTATTTTTGTGTTTACATCAGAACAATACTACGGGTTATTAATAACGGTCTTGGATCATTTCCTAAAATAACATTAGAATTTAAGTTTTATAATTAGAAAATAGTTACAAATATTTATTTTTATCATTTTATGTCATCCAATCATTTTTCTAGTGATTCTAGTCCTTAAGATGGAGAAGCAAGACTAACGACTATGCCTTACGAATTTATTGTAAATACTTCGTCCTGGCAAAGACAAATTTCTTGATTAGTCATAAAGGCAAAATTTGTCCATAAATTAACGATACGTGGAAATATGGAAATGAGAATACCAGCTGCTCAGGTGTCGACCTAATTATTTGATGGGGATTTGAAATAAGAATGCATCGACTACTAAAGCACAGAAGTGAAGTGAAGAAAATTGAAAAAACGTGTCATCAAAAAAATTAGTTTAAAAAATATTTAAAATCAATAAATAAATGTTATTTTAATTTTAAAAATTCCTATCACAATATAACAAATTCATTTACAATACGTTCAAAATTAATTATGTTAAGTTTTCCATATTAAATGTTGAAATTTTCAAAATTTCTGTTTTTTTTTTTTTTTTTTTTTTTTTTTTTTTTTAATTTGTTGATTTTTTTGCATTTAATTCTGTGCCTGAAAAATATATAATTTAGTTTTAAATCTCTAACATCAAGATTTTACTTTGGAGAAATTAAAATTAATATCCCAAATATTTCAAATATTATACATGCAAATCGAATTCCAGTTAGATCAAACAACACAAATTAAGAATTTTCTTGAAAATTTTCTGAACGTTTATATCTGTTTAAAATTTCAAAGAATCGCTAATGAAAGCATTTTTATTTGAATAAAATCTCCGTACTAGATGATGTGATTATTGTAAAGTCTCATTCACAAGATGTAGGTAAACAATTCAGGCTGCAAGAATATTGAAAGACAACACTCAAGCAATATCAGAAATTCTCATGCATATTAGGCAATTTTTATACGATCCCTAGATTTATGAATTCAATTTAATAAAAGGTGCTTGATATCCATTATTAGAAAAACAAAAAATTATTTTACGAAACAAAGTCTCTTTCGGCTGATAACTATTCAAAGTGCTGGGTTATTCTCGCAATATAATTCAAATGACAAATACCGCACTTTTTTCCCCATTCTGTCGAAATATTATACGTTATGGTAAAAATATCAAATACATAAATTTCCCTTAATGCCTAAGTTAATCCGATTTTCAAACTATTATAAACATATCTATTCTGAAAATCGGATTAACAAAAATGCTAAAAGGAATTGATGTATTTATCTTCGATTTTAATACGCCCCCTCAAATCTCATTTGATGATATATGCGAAAAAGTAGTCAGAAAATGAGTTTTCCGTAATTTGGTCGATTTAGACTTTAAGTATAATGCACTATTTAACAAAATAAAATTTTATTATTTGGAAGTTTATTATTTTACGAAGAGAATTTTTATTAAATAAAGACATAGAAAATAGGAGAACCATGTACAAATTTATAATTCGTATTTTTTATTTAAAAAAGTACATTTATTGTTATAATATTTTCCTTTGAAATTATTAGTACGTTTAACGATTTGGAAAATAAATATCATCTAGTAATAATCGATCCTCTATATTTTTTAACATATTACTTACATATGTATTCCTAGTTCCTAAAATTTTCATTTAATTATATAATTTGACTACAGGAATGTATATGAATCAATCACGTTCTTTAAGAGTGTGTGTGTGTACTATGTAAAGAAAGATAAACAAATACTTCAATTATATAAAACCATTTTAAAATTTGGCGGTATGTGAAATATGTCGCCAAATTTTGTCGCGGAATTCTTGCTAAGCAAAATAGCTTCTCTGTGAACATGCCAGAAAAAATTTATTTCTGATGTGTTGAAATTAAATAATTTATCTTAAAATATTACCTAAATGGATCAGATGTGAATTATTTTCATTAATTCTCAATATTTAAATCATATGCTTAAAAAAATATTATATTGTATATCGGAGAAAAGTACAATTCCTAGTAAGAAAATGATTCACAAAGAATTAAAATATTACATTAGATGCTAAATGAGTATCTTGGTAATTGCATTTATGCATGATTGATTTAAAAAGTAAGATACTAAATGCATGATTGATTTAAAAAGTAAGATACTAAATGCATGATTTAAATTAAAATAACTTTAAAAATTAAAAAATTTTTGAATTTTACAAATTTTAGGAAATTTTATCCAAAAGAGAATGTATTATAATTTTTTTTAGATATTCAATGACGAAAAACTTTAAAACTGTATCAAATGAAAAAATTAAATGCGTTCAAAAAATATTTTAATCCGATAGCTCATTGCATTAATAAAATTAAATATTTAAAATGACAAAAATAATTGAAATCAATTATGCATACATCAGTATAATTATTTACTTCAATGATTAAACATTTTAGTACTAGGAAAAAATTTTTTAAGGTACATTGGATATGTACTTTGAATTCAGAATCACAATTTATATGTTTTTTTTTACTAATGCTAAAATATTAATTTTTAAACAATCATATCACATAAAGGAATTAGTTTTCAATATTTTTTTGAAAATATAAGCATAGAATATTGTGAAAATTTAATTTTTCAAAAAGATACCAGAACTTTAACAAGGTATATAACAAATATGACGATTTTTGTTTCCGTTTAGAAATACTCAACTTGTATTCGTTCTATCAGAATGAGACTACTATTCTTTCAACTAGAATATCAAATTTATCAATACGCACACACTGTTCATACATTCTACTGGAAATATTAAATTTCTTAAAATGCCTTTCAGAAAATATATTATTAAATGGAAATTCTTAACCAACAAAATTGATCTCATTATACATCACATTAAATCATTAATTACCGTAATAATTCTTAAAAACACGGATTACTGAAAAAGTGTTATTTTTATAAATACTTTTGTTATACTTAAGCAATAAAAGTATTTTTGTCAAAATATTAAGTACATTTTTTCCTTCTTGAAAATATGAATCTATTATGAAATGACTGACAAATGTTCTCTTCTGGACTCGGGGAACAACTAAGATAAGTTTTATTATGAATCAAAAAGTTAAATTAAAAATTTATAAGACTTTTATTTGACCTTTTTGTGTGTTCTATGTAAGTGAATTGTGTGAACTGTTTAGTATCAGTACTCGACATACTTTAAATATATTTAAAAGAAGATTCCTCAGAGATATCTTCAGCATCGTACAACGGAGAATATCTGTGAACTAGATAGAACTTGAAGCTACATAGACCCTATGGGCGCGCAGCCACGGATAAAAAAATGTCATCAAGAGCAACAGATTATTTACTTTGGAAAAACCTAGAAAACACAATGCAATTAAAATCGTTCATTTTAAAAATCCTATAAGATCTTGGGTCAAAACAAGACCTTCAAGTAGATAATTGGATGACGCTGAAAAAGACCTTAGTGTTTTGAAGGTTAAGGCTCCTATGAATAGAAAAAGTTGTAAGATGCACCTAGTTGTGGCAGACAAGGCCTTGTAAGGGGTTTCGTGCTTGTAAGAAAAATAATCCATTTGGAAATAATATTTTATATAGGCTTTTGGAGAAATAATTTGCAAGCAATTATAAAGAAACAAATTTCAATTTGCTTGCTATAGCATCTCTAGAAAAAATACTTGTGTAAAATATCACGTCAGCCAGTAAAGTTATCACAAATATTGCTAAATTTATACCAAATCACTTTACATGTTCTTCAGTAAACAACAAAAGGAAATTACTGAAACCCTCCAACCAAGTTTCTTTTAAAATGGACACTCGCTTGATGTAATTTGTAAATGTATTTAAGTATTATCCAGTAATATTTTATTATCCATTTCGTAAAAATAAATATATCGTTGAAAGTTCCGGTTTAATGCTAAAAATCTTTGGAAGATGGATCTTTTTACGTAACTCCGGTAAATACTGGATACCAAATCTTAAATTTTAATAATTATTTTTTTCAAAATGTGACAAAAGACAGCAGTTATGTTTTTATTTTAAAAAAATTATCGAAAAGAGACTTATTTTTGATTCACAATTCCAATTTTTGCATCGACACAGTTACAGGAAACAAATAACTTTAAAACTAGCTTAAACTAAAATTAAGAAATAAGGATAAGGAAATGTGAGCTTATGAAATTGATCATTTTATGTGATTACAAAATAGTAATATCTGGCGCTAAATCGCAATATGTGACAACATATTTCTTACACAGAAATAGTCCACAGGATAATGCATAGGTAACTTTTTCAGGTTGCGTTGTCATAATTTGTCTGACTTAAGAGAATTTTCACGACGTTTTGTTGGAACAATTTTTAGATATTAGGATTATATATCTTTAAAAATAATCAAACGTATTCTATTGTAGTAGGTAGGTCACAAATTTCTACCATTTTGTGTCGTAAAGAAATAGAAATAAAAATAATTAAATCATTCTAGCCGATTTAAGCTAATCGTATAGTAGACGTTTTGTCTTGTCTTTTCCATTTTACCTTTCCTTCTGTTCAATTTTCAACATGTTCCATTTCGGAAGCAATATCACAAAAGATTCGAAAACTAATTATTTTGAACAACTGGCAATTTTTATGATTTTGAAAATATTTAAAAATGGAAGAAATTATAATTAAAAAATACTTCATTACTGGTAAAAATCATGAATGTATTTTGTTTCATCGCTGACAACACTTAAATATTCGAGATGAACTTCGCTTTGTTTGCTGCCGCCTCTCGAATAATGCAATTTGAAAACAACGAAACATGTACCTTTATATTATTGTTGGTTGGCGTCGTAGCAAAATTTATGTGTATTTGTAATAAATAAATATACTATTGTTGATGACAAATCACAGCATTTTTTTTGGGCAACGGGATTTTATAAATATACTGAAATCAAAAATGGTTGAGAAGCCGATAAATATTTTCTTGAGACCGGCATCCTAACATCTATGACAAAAACTTTCTTAAAAAACCAAACAATTAATTAATTACTATTTTTGAATCTGGTGTCCGTAGTAACAAAATACTCATTCAAAAGGTGGATTTTTAAAATAATCAATGACTATTCATGATGTGACTGATGCATCTGACAACATATTTATTATTAACCATAAAATAGCTGTTTCTTTCGTTACAGTTGAGATCCTGAGTAACCACTTTATCATGATTCTCATTGGTTTAAAATATCCATGACGTCAAATAACGTTTCAATCACGTCACATTGTAAACCCAAGTCGCGTTGTAAATCCGACTTGTCGACGAATTTGCTGTTTGCCTTCAAACCACATTTTTCTAGCGGCAGCAAACAAGGTGAAGTTCACCATCGAATGTCTTAGAATAGAGTCGAAGTTCACTTTGCTAATAAAACTATTTCGTATATAAGGAGCAAAGCATCGGTGTAAGAAGCCGTTTTCCATTGATTCAAGTCATTAACACATGGTCAATTAAATAGCAGAAAATGCAAAATAAAAAAAAAAAACCATTTTATAGTTAGTTCAAACCGGAAAGGACGGTTTAAATATTAAAAAATTTCCTTAATTAAAATTCTAAATTAATAATTGCAATATTTTTAAACAATCTCTTTTGAATCTTAAGACTATTGCCTTGCTTACGCCAACATTAAAAATGTTCTTTAATTAATATTACTGTAATGATAAAAGAAACATATTTGTAAAATATAGGTTCTAAAATTTTGTACAATTTCCTAAAATTGTTTTTAAAATATGGCTCAAGTCTCCTGAACAGAAAATTATTAGTTGTAGAAAGATGTTTTACACAGCGTACACACTGAAATCTTTCCCAGTTCAGATTTATCCACACTTTCTTACTTTTTGGCGAAGCAAAGAAGGGAAAGCTTTTATGTGATGTGATTTCCAAAGCCCTTTCGGTTTTTAAAATAAAGTTTTAAATTCAAACGCCTTTTTTAAAATTTAAATTTTTAAAAAATCAATTAAAATTCGTAATTTTGAAAATTTTTAAATCTTTCCGGAATTTTTAGGACAAAAATTGTTAAAATACCAGTATCTAGCTATTTTAAGAGACTTCTTCAAACAAACATGGTTATTAATAAATATTTTGGTCTATTAATATGAATCTGCATTAGTGAATAAAGGTCCAAAATGTAGGTATCTGTAACGCGATTTATCTTTTGCAATCAGTGTAATCATCAAATTTAACAATAATTTTAATTTGGTTTTTTAATTTGGCTGTTTTACTTTTATTGTGATATATTTTATTGTAAAACGAGTATATATATATATATATCCTCTTATGGCAAACATTGTGATTAATTTCGACTTTTTTCAACGTACTAATAATTTTGTACATATATATATATATATATATATATATATATATATATAATAGTTTTTAGAATATATAGTAGTAAATACATTAATTTTTTTCTATTATTTATTAATATTTCTACTTTTTTCCCAATTAATTTTAATGACTTACTTAAATTGAATGTATGGAAATTACCAACGGAAGCTAAGAAATCGTTTGTATTATTTTTCTTGTAGTATTTTCCCCACATTTTATATTTAAACCCCATTTTTATTAGATGATGAAAAAACAGATCATCAAAACGAAAACAACTTAGCATTAATTTATGCCATTTATGGAAGATTTGCTGTCTGTAACAATAAAAATTTAATTCTACATGAATAATTTGAATTTAGATTTTGTCATCATGAAACTATTTTCAATTGAAACCAATATATAAATTATAGTGCTGACATAATGAAAGATAAAGTATATAACTGTATAAAGCTTACAATACAGGGTTTTTCATATTGAATGGAACAAAAATAATAGTGCAGTGTGACTGCCGTAATGGATTTATTAAGCCGAAGCAAATTTATTCTGCAACTACAACTATACAAGTTTTATTTGGCAACAGAGAAAAGAATCGAATGACGAACTCGCCGCTAGAAGCGCTGTTAAACAAAATGGCTTCCCCTGCAGGAGAAAGGGTACTATGTTTTCGAGTATGCCAAAACCTCATCCTTCACCGTCATGCAAAGACATTTTCGCACGAAATTTCGTAAAGAACCATCGCATTGTCAAAACATCAACAGGTGGGTGAAGCAGTTCCAAGATACGAGCTACTTATGCAAGAACAAACGCTCAGGACGAAAAGCAACAGAACACGAAGTGATTGAAAGAATTCGTGAATCGTTTTTACGGAGTCCCTCAAAATCAACGCGTGGTCCATGTGCAGAACTGAATGTCTCTCACACAACGGTATGGCGTGTTTCATGGAAGCGTCTCCAATTCAAACCGGTCAGATATCAGATGGTTCAGCCTTTAAAACCTACTGACAAACTGGGTAAGGACTTCTGCGTGAAATTTCAAGAAATGCTTGACGTGAATGGATTCGAGAACAGGTTAGTGTTTACCGATGAGGTCACGTTACATTTATGTGGCAAAGTCAATCGCTATGATTTGCGACTTTGGGGCACGAAAAATGCCCATGTAAAATTAGAACATCAGCGTGACTCTCCCAAGGACTACGTTTTCTGCTCTTTAATAAACAATAAGGCTTTTGGTCAATTTTCTTTGCGGAACAACCGATTAATGGGAACATTTACCAAAACATGCTCTCTGAGGGGTTGTTCTCCCAGTTGGAAAAAGTTATTTCCGCTTTTTTTTTTTTTTTTTTTAAGCAAGATGTTTTTTTAAGCAAGATGATGCTCTCCCACATTGGAATAACAACGTACGTGAGTTTCTAAACGAACGCCTACCTCATCGGTGGATTGGCTGTGCTAGGCCAAAACACTTGACGTTGCTTCATTGGCCAGCGATATCTCCTGATCTAACACCCTGCAATTTTTTTTCTCTGAGGTTTCGTTAAAGACAAGGTATTTGTACCTCCTTAGGACTTAGAGGAACTAAAGCAACGGATAACTGCAGTTTTGAACTCTACATTCTTACATTTTATTTGTTTGATATATTTATTTATTTTACATCAATAACAATAATAAATCCTTTTAACGATTTAAAATTCGGAAATGGCAACAATAATTTTAAAATTGCCTTTTTATTAGATTTCAACCCAGATAATTTGATCAGAAAAATGAATCACTAATTATTATAAGAACAATAGTAAGCTGTAATAATCATTTTCTTTAAAATAAATGCATCTTTAATATGCGATTCATATAGAAATAATTAATAGAAGATGAAAATATATATATAAAAGGTAACTATGCAAAATCATTATTTAAAAAAAGTAATCATAATAATATAGAAGATTCCTCATGATAATCAAAATTTATTCAAGGAAAAGTAGAGTTTTGTTACTTTAAGAAACACTTTTTAATAGATAAAAGTAAAAAAATAACTTATCAAAGTCATTTATTGTTAAATAAAGTAAATTGGTAATTTTAAAACTAATGAAAACATTAAAACTAGACGCTCTGTAATCTATTTAATTACTATCATAATAAGAATTATTAATATTATTACAAAACTGAATTACAGAATAAGAGTGAGAATATAGATGACAAAAAAAAATGTCGATTTTTTATCAATGTTTCGATTTAAACAGAATTTTAAATGAAAATGTTCTTGAAAGAAAAGTACAGTGAGATCACGATAAACATATAAAGGTAGAACATAAAATTGAAAATTTTATGACAAAAATAACTAGATAGAATTGAATGACAATTTGATTCTAAAGGAAAACTGGAAAAATAAACGTTACAGAAGAAAAGTTATCTGAATAGAAAATTTAAGCAAGGTTATCATACTTTTAACTTTGCAAAGAAACAAAAATGCTGATGAATAGGATATAATATTGTATTAATAACGTCTAGTTTTATTTACATTTATTGTTAAAACTATGTGCATTTTTTTACAACTTTACGTTGGTTCCCAAATTTACATAACAAACTTCAATTCTGTTTTAAAAAACTGTTTTTCTTTGGGTAAAATACTTTCTGTTGCAAAAAAATAATATATTAGAAAAAAGGAAATATATTTAAACAGCAATTATATTTTAAAACACAAGTCAATAAAAATGCGTAGACTACAGATTGTGCAATCCCAATTTTCATAAAATAACAAAATTTACATAAACTCTAACAAAGAAAGAAAATGCTATTTGTTACTTAAGCATAAAGAATGTTTTACTCTATCGAAGGATTCTACCGATCATTGTGCAAGCATTGTGAAACGAATAGAATACTCTGTTTCAAAATTGCGTAATAAACCGAAACGAACACCTTGCTAAACAGAACTTCTAAAGTAACAAATCAAAACCTCATTAAATTTCTACGTAAATAATCATTTACGGAATTCTGAATCGCTAACAAGTAATATAAAACAGAATCCACTTATAGAACTAAGTAAAATAATTAATCTCAAAATTAAAAGATACTTATAATTTTTTTTCCACTTAAATCTAAACATTGAGAAGTCATCCGAAATACGAGAACGAAATAATTTAGAAGTAGGTAAAGTGTTGATACGAGATCATAAATTCAAGCACGTAACAACAGAAAACTGGAACTAGTTTCAGTTGTATACGAGCATGATGAAAACCACCGCACCGCATTACAAAATACCGGTAAAAAAAAAAAAAAAAAGCATAATTCTGTTTACAAACTGTTTTTTTCTACCGTTTCCTGTTAATAATTTTACAACCTCTTTAAATATTTTAATCTATTAAGCACATATATGAAAGATCAGAGAGTCAATCCTTTCTTTAATCTATTGTCAATATGTAGGTTTATTATAAATTCTTAAGTAATGACACACACACATAATTATTAAAATAGTTACTTATTTCTCCGATAAGAAAATGAAACTTACATGGAAAAGGTGACAAAATATGTGAGTTTGTCTTCTTAGATCTAAGTAGAGACGACGTGAAAATATTCTAACGGCAAAATCGGTGGAGGAAGGGGTTCAGAAAGTGAAAACAAGCTCGAACAGCACTTCGGCATTAAAGAAAGCACTATTATTTTAGTCATGATTGGCGCTTTTTCGAGTGGCGATGGGCGGATGAGATGGGCGGAGCTTCATCAGATGGATGGTGTTTGGAGAAAGATGATTGCGTGAGTATTAAAAAAAAAAAAAAGAAAAAGGATTTTATTCTCGTGTTTACTTCGAGCTCACTGGTCTGACTACAGGTGTTTTGTCTTATTTCCCTGGACTAAATTTTCTATTTTGGGAAATAGAGATCTCCCCTACTCTGTCAAGTATGAATCAATATAATAATTCTTAGTACATCAACAAGTGAGCATTTTGTTTCATATTTTTGTTCCATCAGAATATTTTCATTAGAAGGAATTTTCTGTTTCATTCAAATGATTTTATACGCAATTTGTTCAAAATATATCTCATCTGTTTTATTTCTATTTAATACAATTTCAAAAATATATATATATATATATATATTTCAGCCTATTAAAATTAAAAAATTAATATTTTATATAGGAAATTTTTTTAATTAAATCTAGAAATATTTCAATGTTTAATATTATCCACAGAAAAGTTTTTAAAAGCAAGCAAAAATGAAACTTCTTCAATGATCGGCAAAAAATAGTAAATTTAATTTTAAAGAAAATTATATTGTGTTTACGTGTAGAAGGATTCAATGTCGAACATATTCTTTCGCTACCACCAGCAGAATTTACAGTTTTAATAAGGGGGGGGGACAAGCTCTACGTTTTTGAGGCTAGCAGTTTGGGAACTTTATGTCTCGCAGTATAAACAACAATGAGTTAAAACCGACATTAATTATCTCTTAAATTAATTAAAAATGCTCTAATCCTAATTTCAAAATAAAACATTTCTGATAGGCTTGTATTTTAAGCCTATCAGAAATCAATATCTCGATTTAAAAACCATTCCATTTTCTCGTGGCTGTTATCAACTTAATTCCAGGCAGAAATTAAGTACATACACTAAATTCCATTTATATCGAATTATTCCATTTAACTCTTCCCTGCTAAATGAGATTATTATTTTATGATATTAAAAGTTAAATATTATTTTTTTAATTGTAATCACGTAAAATTCATAATTATAGCAAGTTATTTGTTGTTTTGTTTAGTTTTTTCCTCCGGAAGGCAACCTACAATTGTCCAAAAAGATCCAACATGAAGCTTCTTTACCCATAAGTCGATGTCAAAGAATATAAAGTTAAAATCACAGTATGCTGACAGCTTTCTTGGTATTGGAAGATAACAAGTCCGATTTTTTAAGTAATTGATGAGAGTATCTTCTTCTTTTTTTTTTTGTTCAGTGTTTCCTACTCGGGGAATTTATTGGTCATTTCTTTTTCTGCTAATAAATCTGATTTAATATGTGGAACTTATTCTTAAGATTAATGTATGCGCGATGGTTGTTCAATGTTGTGTGTTATAGTATTTACAACGCAGAAAAGAAAACTTTAGTTTTTGTAAAAAGCATTTGTTGCAGTAGATGTTGGGTAATTTTTTAAGTTTTTTTTTTTTTTTTTGATACGTTATAATTAACCATATACACATTAAATATTCTGATCTTTATAAATATGTTGAGTTTGCCAAGAGACATAGAATAATCCTTACCTATCGAGAACTGACAATACTCCCTAATTTAGGGGCATTCTATTCACCACCTATTCTAGAGTGTCTGTCTGCCATGAAACTAACGTTAGCCAGTACCTTTGTACCCGTCTGTTACCATGGAAACAAGACACGTTTAATT
Source organism: Latrodectus elegans (assembly GCA_030067965.1). NCBI lineage: Eukaryota > Metazoa > Arthropoda > Arachnida > Araneae > Theridiidae > Latrodectus > Latrodectus elegans. The sequence goes on from CM057814.1 coordinate 13,767,774, forward strand.
TTCGAAAGGAAAAGCCTGAAAAAAAGCATGAACTTTGGTTTACTGAAAGGCTTGAGAATAACTTTGGGTATTATCCTAAATGCCATTAATTCATAACATTTTAACACTTATGTGAAATGGATGGCTCTTGTTACTATAGCAACGGCTATTAACCAGAAAACTACGTGAGAGCAATTCTTGTGGTAGACAGGCAGTACAGGAAATGTGAGTAATAAATGTTGTTAAGGAGCTGTGTGTGTGTGTGTGGCTGCTGTCATCCATGGCACAATGATTAATCTGCCTGTTATTATATAATGCTTTCACTTTTTGAATTTCAAAATATAGTGGTTGGGTTTTGTTTTTCGAACACTCATCTGATGGAAATATTAGCTCGAAATTTTCCTTGTTGTCCCCGGACGATTCACGAATAAGCTCTATAGTCGCAAAATAGCCTAAGAACAAGCAGTTTATGTAAAGAGAGAAGATTTTTTACTTATAATTGCCAATATTCCTGAGTTTCCTGAAAATAACTCTGGAAAACTTACAAACTATCTTAAAAGTTCATGATAGCTTGGGAAAGCTTTATTGGACAGTATTTTTCTCAGCAAAAAGTCCCATATTCGATGCATTTATTTTCGCAGCCATTGATAAACAAAAGCAGATGGATGCCACGATTCTTCATACATGTCTGTCGGGGTAAATGCTTAGCAGTTCTCGGATTTTTCTTTTTTTTCTCTCTTGCGAAAACGTAATACAGTCAATATCGACGAAAGGACTTAACGAAAAGCAGGGGATATTAAAATCCTTTACATCAGTCTTAGACTGTCTCTCTTCCGCGTTCAAGTTGTCAAACCCCAACCAACAAACATACAAAGAATATCTGTCTTATGTTGTTAAATAATACATTTCGTCTACCTCAAAACATTTTAATTCAAAAATACAAAATTTTACCATTTGGCCACTGTCATCCTAAGCTTTGTAAACATTCGCTTATTATTGCATTTCGGGAAGAATTTTCAGTGATAATCGATCACTTTCACGTACCTCAAAGGCAAAATACCAGAAATTTCACATTCACTATCCTGATATTCAAAACGGAAATATAATTTCAACGTCCCTTTGTTTGATAGTGATTGCTATCCAAACCGATACTTTTCATTCCGAAGAGATCAGTCTCACCACTTGGCCGTGATGAGCCCTAACCTATTATGTATGACATCACTTATAGGACAGCCTAGCTGTTGTAAAATCTTCTGTGTTCTGCCATACCAGAGAACTTTTCAGAGAAAGCAGGACATATTCATGTTTCTCATTGATAGAGGTTGTCTTATTTGAATTTACATTACAATTTTATTACAATAGTAAAAATATTATAAATTGTATTACTTTTTATTATTCATTATATAAGTGTTACCAATATGGCTGATGAATAAATAACGTTATGAATTTCAGTTCAACAACACAAAAGGTTGACTTTCAAGAAATTATAAGTATTGTCAATCTGTCTGTTGAATGAAATTAAATTTTCTTGAAAGTCAACATTTTCAGTTCAAGAACTCAAAAGAGGTTGACTTTCAAGAAGTTAGAAGTGTTGCCAATCTAGTTGCTGAATGATTAACATTGTGAAATTCAGTTCAAGAACTCAAAAGGTTGACTTTCAAGAAGTTAGAAGTGTTGCCAATCTAGCTGATGAATGATTAACATTGTGAACTTTATTTTAACAACACACGAATTTAACTCTCACCGCAAGCGGGAATATTTGTAGATATTTGAAATCAACTTACAACGATAGGTTGCATGCCTAGCACTTATGTCACGCAAGGAGATCGTAGGATTGCAAGAAATCCAAACAGAAATCAAATGTTTGAATTAAAAATACATTTTTGATTCAAGTTAAAGGAATTTGAATTTTATTTTACTTTAATTAAAGAAATTTATATAAAAATCGCATTCTTAAGTCTTATTAATTGCTGTTTTTAGAACACCCTTGTTTTTATATCACGTTTTTATTTTATTGATTTCTTTGAAAAATTCGAAAAAATGGCAATTATAAATTTCATTAGACTGACTACAAATTTCATTTCTTCTTCAAACTGTCATTCCACATCCCTGAATCTTAAGAGCCAAATAGTGTTTAAAGAATGAAATTTAAAAAATGAAGTGAGTGCTTCGTTCAAATCCTGACTAGTGTCTAATCTACTTTATTCCATTTTTACATTCTAGGTTTGCAATATTACGGAAGTCACCTATTTTTAGGTAAATAATATCTTTGGTCATTCTTCTACGCATCAATTTTGATTTTGTGTGTTTGATTTTACTGTAGTTTGATTTTGTGTGTGTATGTGTGCATTTCAGAGCATATTGAGAGGAAACAAATCAAAATAAAGCTTTTCATATAAACTTGCTGAAGCTATTTTTTCACTCTAAACACATAATTAGAAATCTTTATTCTTAAAAACTGATTGTTCACATTGATATGCGTTTTTTAGTTAATCCCAGAATTTCTATTTTCCTCTCTTTTATACTACCAACAGCAATTTTTTTTTATTTTCTAATTTTTGTGACAACCGAAAACTATTAAGTTACAAAAATCCACCGTAAGGGAAATTGGTATAACTGAAAAGATACTTGCTTTTTGATAGTTGAAATTTCGTTATAATATTGTTGAAAGAAGTAAACTCTCTATTCTCTCTTTTTAAATTACAATTCACCTGCCTCTTACTTACGACATGTCGTCAAAAATCACATGCTCTTTTCTGTCACCTATGGCAACTGTTTGCTGTCAGATGCAGCCATTGGTGAAATAAATTGCTGACAACACTTTAGCCTTGAGGCAGTCCATTGAAATGCCTTTAATAATAACCAAATAATATCGCCAAATTCAAGGAACTAAGGATAACACAATCTCCGGGTTCATACTTAGGATTTCATACCTATGCAAGGGTTTCACGCTTATCTTCCAGAATAATAAATTTTATATTTCATCGCAATTGAACTAAATTAACTTAAATTTCAATTACACATTATCACATCAGAATTTATATTAATATTACTTTCTTCAGATTTCAAATATGAATAGTTTTGATTTTAAATGATTATTATTATTATAGTGAACGAATTTATATAAAAAAATGCTACATTCGATATAAAAATGTGATTTAACTTCCAAATAATAAAAGAAACTAGAAAAACAACTATCCAGCTAACTTACCATGTAGTAGGTAGTATTTTAATTTTTAATTAAAACCTGTTATGTATGCGAGTGTCCACATATATATCGGGCAAAATATTTTTGAATTTTATTTATCAAAGAATTGCATTGTTTAAATTTAAAGAATAATGAAAAGTGATATAATTAAAATTTAATAAAGGACAACCTTATTTAAAAAAAAATTTTAGATACCATAATTACATAACAGTATATTAAAGATAGCTACATCTTATAAACTTTAAATGAAGAATTTAAGAAGAGGAGCTTTTATATAAGAGCGATCACATGATTACCTACTATCAAAGTATTCTGTAACATATTCAAAAGTAATTGATTCGAAAGCCCTGAGATACATTTAAAAAAAAAAAGGAAGAATCCTTATTCGCTACGCTTATTCTATTGTTGCAAATTTTAACCATAAATTGGTTGTTTCTTTCATTCCAGTTAAGATCATGGAAAAATCACTCTATTGTTGTGTTGTTGTCGTGTCCATAAAGGTGCAAAGTGCAAATGAATGTTAATATTCCTCCAAAAGTCTTGGTGACGGATGCCATGGAGGATCTCGATTGGTTGTGCTTCAAGAAGAAAGAGGGATTATGGCTTGACAGTTAAAAACATAATCCGGCGTCATTTGGGATTAAGGACAGTGTTTGCAGTGGGAATAGGATTTAATACCAGTTAAATGGTTTTAATACCATATATATATATATATATATATATATATATATATATAAATTTAATATATATATAAACTTAATATATATATAAATTTAATACCAGTTAATAAAAGATTTAATACCCTTAAAATGCCCAGTATAAATGTAGCCGAAATATTGTAGAAGAGAGGTTTCTTGGGGACTTTAGGTCAGGGATTGTTGCCTTGCCAAAATGTTGGTTGTAGATCCTACGCCTGGCAGCAGCATTTGCATCTGTACATGTGACCATTCGGGGTTGCTCTTCATCGCTTGCTTCCTTTGCAAGGGAATCAGTACATTCGTTCCCCTCGATTACTACATGTGCAGGAATCCAGTGGAGAATGCATGGTTTATTTAATGAATGAAGAAGGGTGTTAATTTCTACCGTCGATGCTGACTTACCATTTCGTATAGCTTCTAGAGCTGATTTAGTGTCTGAGAAAATTACAATTTCTTCAATGGAGTCATCAAAGAGAGAAAAATACAGACACAATGAGCTAGAGCCTCTTTAATATCAGTTAGTTTACTAGTAAAGTTCGATGACATTTAGCCAGCGGGTATTTTAAGTTTGACGTTTTCTGAGGGATAGACGATGTAGATGCCTGCACCAATCACTCTATTACAATTCTCATTAGTTTATAATATCCATGACATGATATAACTTTTCATATGCGTCATATATAATTAATTAGGACATCATATTGTGACGGCGTCGTAAATCCGACTTCTTGGCAAACATATTCGTCGAGTAACAGAAAACAAGGCGAAGTTCATTATTAAATGTCTGAATGTCGTCTTCTATATGGTAAAATTCATTTTCATGATTTTTACCTTAATAAAGTAGTCTTTTTTAATTACAATTTTTTCTTGTTTTTAAAAATTTTCATAATTCTGAAAATTACCTGTGGTTTAGTTTTTAATTTTCAAATTTTTATTAAAATTTCCTGAAATTGTTATCGTTTCTAATTTGTGTCTTCGACTCATTTAAGTTTTCTTGCCTGGTTCGCCGGCTCACATACATCTCTTGTGTCCGTTCATATTTCCTTGAAATCTGTTAAAATTTGTATAATTCTCTTTGTTAATTTTTGATTTGATAAACATTTTCTGCATAAAACATTGATACGTGTATCCGAAACCATGATTCCAAAAGTCGCTTCGAATCCACTTTGAGCCAAATGCCCTTAATATTAGTCGAATTGATTTGGACGTGACAGCCATATCGAGTGACGACTCTTGGCTCCAGTTTGTTAGAATAAAAATTAAAAATATTGACGAAGTTCATTTTATTAATAAAACGATTTCTTATATATAAACCAAAACCTCTATTTGAGAAACCATTTTCCATTGATTCATGCCATTAACACGTTGACACTAGAACCGAAGGAAAAGCAAAATGAAAAAGACATGACAAAACATCCACTTTATCGTATATTAAATCGGCAAAGACGATTTAAATGTTTCCCATTTTTTTTTAATTATGCCTGTTAAGGTCTTCTCGAACATAAGACGTCCTGCTGTCCAGTATAATTTGGAAGTAGAACTTTCTGGAGAAAGGAACCCAATGTCATATTGAGAACGAACATGAAGCAGAGAGGGCAGCTAAAAAGATTATCAATCATTTGCCTATCACAGAGAGAAGGGTCGGCCAAACCAATTTTTGAATAGATGGGCCTGCAGATAATGATATCCGGTGATAATTCTAAAACATGCCACTCCTTCCAACCTGGAAAGAAATTTGATGATGTCTCTGGCTGTCGAGTAGACGGGCCCAACATTTACCATCAGCTGATCCTGTAAGAGTATAAATTCTTTTTTTCTCGAATTGAAAAACTGAGAAGCCACTAGGCTTTCGGAAGAGTAGTCAGGAGACAAGGTGGATGGAGCGTCGAAGTTTCTTTGAACAACTTGTTGGCTTGTTCATTGCCATGTACACCGCAATGGAAGGAGATCCATTGAAAGACCTATCTTCCATTGATGAAGAGTGTATCAATAATTTACTGGCTACTAAATTCGACTTCTGATGGGTAAAGACTGTAATCAGAAGTGATTTTAATTGCAGCTCACAAGAACCTATAACGATGACAATATTTTGTTCAGGGATAATGGTAATAGCTTCAAGGGCCATAAATATTGCAAAAATTTCACAATCAAAATTGATGTGTAGTATAGAAGACTTCCGAGTGTTGCTGTGAATCCCTGGGTTACATAAAATCTGCTACAGCCTTTGTCATTATTTTACAGGTCTAGTCTGATTCGGAAAAAAACGACTTTTTTGAGCATCTATGAAGGCTTTCAAATTTTGTCTTTTCAAGGCATGGACAACCACAGTTTTAAAGCTCTTTTTCTAGAATGCTGGTGGCCTTACTATTGACCAAATTCTTTAAACTCTTTGAAAATATGACCCATCATATGTGTGTGTGCAGTCAAAAACACGTGATTGCATGCACACATACATGATAGGTCATATTTTCGTATATATGACTTAAATTAGAAAATGAATGTGAGCAGTTATTTCTCGAGTAAATAGGCCTGAAAGCGGTTAATTCTTCATAAAAAATAAATAAATAAAAAACATCCCTAAGACAATTTAATTTCGTTTGAAATAATCTTTTAAGATTGAATAAGAAAAAGGAAACATCAGTAATTTTAATATTAATTTAAATAAAATAACATTGAGAAAATGGAAGAAAATATGGCTTAAAATTTTATTTGAGAATGACAAATAACGCTTATTGATAATTTATACTAATTTATATTTACATGATATGAGATTAATAAAAATTAATCTTTTCTTAGATTATTTGAGATTTCTGTTTAAAATTAATAAAAAAAAACATCTTAAGGTAAATAATAGAATTGCTTAAATTTAGATTCTCCTAAACAAAATTATTTCTGGCAAATGAAAAAAAAATATTCTGAATATTATTCTATTTTTATAATTTTCATCCGTCTATAATAATATTGTTCGTTCGTAGTATTCTTGAAGAAACCGTAAATTTAAAGACTTTTTGGAATAAAAAAAAATTAAATCTAGAATTTTGCTTTAAAAAAAAAAAAAAAAAAAAAAAAAAAAAAAAAAAAAACATAAACAGCTTCATCATGTATATTAGAAAGAATAAGGAGGATTAGTTTAAAAAAAAATGAATAAATTTTTGGAAAGAAATAGAAAATTCTTATTTTCCGTTTTTATTTGAAAGAAATAATCGGAAAAATGATGGCAAATTATATATTTACTTAGTAAATTTACTTCAGAAGAAAATTGTCACTTTATCTTTGTTCTGTCCCTAACAGCGAAATGAAATGAAGAGAGAGGATAATTATGCTAAGGAATGCTTCGAAACTTAAATATAATCTAGGTTGAAGAACCCTGTTACAAACGAACACTCAGGTTAAGGACTTATGTTGAGATAGTTGCATTTTTATTATTTGCTAGGCAATTTATTCATTTCTTAAAGACAAATGCGTAAATTAAGCAGGACTTTTTAAGTAGAGAGAATCGCTTTTTAAAATATTCTAATATAAAATGCCGGTTAACACACTAACAAATAATTTAATGACATTACTACCAGGAACAAAAAAAAAAATAATTTAAGTATGGTTTATACATAACAAATAATTTTAGTAGTTATTGTTTTATAGGCTAGAAACAGTTAGATGGTAAAGGTTATATAATAGTTATTCAGACATATGATGAACCATAAAGTGGTTGTTTCTATCGTTCCACTTGAGATCATGATTATGCCACTTTATTACAATTCTGATTGGGTTAAAATATCCATGACGTCAGATAACGTTTCAGTTGCGTCATATCGTATTGAGACAGCGTCATATCCGACATGTCAACGAATTTGCTGTCTTGCATATAATCGAATTCTTCCGAGCAGCAACAAACAAGGCGAAGTTCACCATTTAATGTCTGAGTATTGTTGACGATGAGTAAAAATCCATACATGAATTTTTACTTGTAATAAAGAAGTAATTTGTAACTATAAATTTTTCCGTTTATAAAAGTTTTCAAAATTATGAAGATTACTTTCCCATTACAATTGAAATTTTCAAATGTTTAGCGATTCCAAAATTGAACACGTTGACAATGGAACAGAAGGAAAATCAAAATTAAAACAAGACAAACTGTAAACTTTATGTTTAGTTTAAATCAATAAAAATGATTTAAATTTAAAAAAATTTTTAATTATTTTATTGTAGACATAAATATACATAAAAAATGATAGGGGGGAATTTCCGTTCGAGAAACGTAAATGTTCTCCATAAATCCACAAACGCCATCTGATCTGTCTCACACAATATCACGTGACGTACGCGCATACGCGAACAGTTATAGCATTAAGAGGATTCGGTTTTGATCAACAAAAATATATCACACAATTGAGACGTTATCTTCGGAATTAAGGTAAGTTTTTCTGACAACTGTTAAGTTTCTTCCCAGGAAAACTCTTCAAAGATAGTGGGTCAAACTCAAATGTTGCAAGGGAGAAAACCTGGAAAACTTCCATGGATCTACCAAGACACACGCACATGCGAAAGTCAGAAGTTCAACTCTCTTTGTTCTACAGTGGTTGAGACAGAAGTCGAGACCCATCGATCTGAAGATACTATCCTATCTCTCGGGGAATGTGAGTCTAAACAGATTTGCTGATGGTATTTTTTAAATGAATTTAATTATATCAGATATACATATAAATTAAACAAACTATAGCTTAACACCCCGATCACATAGTGACACTATACAACATATATATCAACTATAAAAAAAATATTATAGAAAAATATAAATATTTGTAAGTCTTTTATTTCGATTTAATTATTATTATTTAGTTTGGGAAATTATCGTAAAAAAACAACGCTTATTCTATGAAAACACCAGTATTCAGAGCAGAGATACAAGTATGAAATTCAAGACATCTAAAAGGCATTTGGCGATGTTTTTGGCGTTTTGACGCCATTTGGTGATTTTTTGCAACAAAACATGAGCCAACATTTTTTAACTTTGTAGTCGGTAGAGCCAATAGGAATTAAGTCACCATAGGCTGTGTATAGGAATATTCTAGAAACATTTAGAACTTGTATATTGAAAAGGTGTAACTATAAGCCAAACAGTGAGAGAGTTAAGATAAGCAAGGAGTCAGTTTGACTTTTGAGTTATCAGCTCTGAAAGTTTCTGTGTTTAGGTTCTGTATGATACAGGATTTTTTTAGAATGTGTAAAAACTTCAAACTGTAGTTGTTTTTGTTATTTATGACACACTTGAACAAGCCAAACTCGCCAACCGACGGCTATGCGAAATTAAGTCAGAAAGGTGGTCTCCTTTCTTTTAACCAGAGCACCACGACGGTGAAAGTACGTCTTTGCTCTAAGACTCCTCCTATAGATGCACCACCAGAGGATCCATTCCTTCAATTTTGACTATGATTTGGAGGGGGAGGAAATTTTCTCCAGACCATTATATCCATGGTAACTCTTCAACGACCAGCCGCAGGACTTTCGATTCCACATATTTAACGAGCACGTATGTACTCCGTGGGTCGTTGGTGACATTGAGATTCGATCTCAGCCATTCCGAACGAAAAGCCGAACCCACTAGGTTACCACGGACTTTGTAACTGTAGTCATTGCATTGTGATTCCATTGTGAATATAATGCTTAGAAGGAAGCTAATATTCTTAATTTTGCATTATCACATTGTCGTTGCCAAGAAGAAAATCGCGTAACAATAGTATAATTTCCTATAAATAAAAGAGTCTGAATATATAAAAGCCGCTACTTTACAGCCTCATTAAGGTTTAACAGGGTACTGACTATTATATTGTAGTATTTTTTCCAGACCTTATCAACAATAATATTTAAATAAAAAACTATATATTTCTGAAATAACTTTATACCAATACAGAATGTAGTGTATAAAAAAATCCGTTATAATATAGACTATTGTTTTTTTTTTTTTTTTTTTTTTTTACAATTATTTCATATTTATATATTACATTTTTGGCAGCCACCCATGCTGTCTAGTGGTCAGAGTGCCTGACTGCGGGCAGGAAGGTCCTGGGTTCGAATCCTAGTTAGGGCATGGATGTACTCTCTTTCTATCTATCCTGTTCTTGTCCTTTCTTTGTATAAATGGGATACAAATGGTTGTCTACTCTATTAACGGGTTTCTATCCCATGTGTGTTCTGAGGAAGTCAGACTCCACACCAAAATATGGTTCAGTTGGAAAAGTGGGCAGCGCATCCCATAATGCGAGCCTAGCTGGCACAAGACAACAACATCATTTTTGGCAACAATATTCCTACATGTGGGTTCCATATTCTTTGAGACGAGAGTGAACAGTGGATTCGAATTGGGAATCCTAGAGGAATTTCATTCAATCAAACTTTCTAGAAGAGAAGCTTCAGTTGTGTAACTTTTAGCAGGACGGTGCAACATGCCGCAGATGAGATCATGATTGTCCTATGTGCATGGGGTATTTACACTTGAAGACGATAAGTAAAAGCTGGTGTTCTTTTTGGCCATTTGACCCGTTTACTTGTGACTTTTATTGGTGGCGATTGTTTAAGGGATGAAACAAATCCACACTCAATTGAAGAACTCAAGGTCTGGATCCAGGATGTCAACAACAACATCACAACTCAAAGATTAACAAGAGTATATATTAATCTCCTGAAGCTTGCTCACATAAGGCAGTCCGCAAATTCGTAGATTATCGCATGAGATTTGTCTCGCGAGAATCGCATCACACCAAATGACGTCATTAATGTCTTAGTTACGTCAGAAAAGGGGTGAAGCGCGAGACGATTTTTGATTTCAAGCAGGTTCGGAATATCTGGCAACATTCCGCGAGACAGCGCTCTCATTGGTTCAAAATTCCATGACGCCAGATACAAAGTTTTAGCTATCACACTAAGACATCGACGAGATCGCATTTGTCTATTATAAGACGGCGTCTTAATCGGATTGTCCACCGAATTTGCTGACTTCTTCAGGTGTGAAGTGGGTGGAGTGGGGGGGGGGCACTTTCAGCACCTGCAGTGAAGGGGAGTAATCGTATTTAATAAATTACATTTTATTTTATGCGTTGACTTTAAAGTCTGATTTTACGTGCCGCAGTTTGTATTTTTAGACAAAGAAGGCCAATTTCTATAATTTAAAACATTTGACTCCGGTTTGTCGATACCTTACGGTTGATATTATATAATATTTTTGAATCCTCTATACCAGAGATGGCCAAACTACAGCTCGCGAGGTCACATGCAGCTCATTGAAGGATTATTTGTGGCTCTCGATAAATGTACTCGAGAAAAAACAAGGCTCTAAAATTAAAATAGAAGTCGACTCTAATTATTGAATTTTGGAAATTTGTAGTAGCATCGAAGTATCCTAAATTAAAAACGGCTGCTTTTCGAACTATTTCAGCATTCAGAACAACGTACTTATGGGAATCATTTTATTCTTCTTCAAAATTTGTGAAATACGATCACTGATCAGAAGTAGCTAATCAACATCTCAAATAATTACTAAGAATTACTGTCACCAATTAGTCGCCAAATTTTAAAGAACTATCAAAAGAAGCAAAATAAATGTGATTGGTTTTTTAATTCAATACACATATTTTGCATTTTTATTTATATGATTTCAACAAATATAATTTCTGTGGAAAAAAAATGTTGAATACTTTTTTTTTTTTGCTTACCTTTTCCATACGTATTTAACTTCGGATCTCGAAAAATTTCAAATTTCGAAAAATGGTTCGGACTATTAAGGAGCTTGGCCACCCCTGCACTATACATTCAGCTTCCAGAAGGACACTTCATTCATGTGATCCCTACTCGTATGTTGTCAGGGGTGGAAAACTCCCAAGCGTTCACATATATTGTAAGACGAAACAATAAGACCACCTCTCATGGTGCTCATCGCTGCTCATTAGTTGGACTACTCTCTTTACAGTGAACAGTAGCTAGCCTAATTCCAATCGTTGTACAACAATTGGTGTGAATGTGTGATTGATAGTATTTTTTGTTTTCTGCCTGCATATCAATCGGAATGCGTGTTTGGGAGTTTCTCCAATACATTTCATCGCCATACACGAATAAGGCCCATTCTAAAAAAAACTCGCACTAAATTGGCTACTGAATGGTTAGCACTCCTGCCTTGAGATCATTGGAAGCACTTCCATTTTGCACATAGTTCGCAATTCATATTAAACTACGAGTCTGGGTTGAACGAGCTCAAGTCTGCAAAGCAGTGAGTGACAACAGAAAGTAAGCAAACGGCAAGGAAGCTCTGTTTAATCTCTTTCATCTGACAACGCTTTCATCCATAAATTGAGAGAAATTATTTTTATTTTTTTTTTATTTTCCTATATCTAGTAAAGATAACTTTCATCTTCACTGAAAAAAGCAATTAGAACAGTTCTGTCTTTTATTAATCTGATGATGGCTGTCTGTAATACTTTTGATCTTTGATTGAGAAATCCAGTTGAAGTTATTTTCTAAATATAAGGCGATGAATAAGGCTATTTGGATGGTTCTCCCAGTACACCAGTGGCATCAGAGTAGGTATCCTCTCTGCTCTATGATTCGGGGCAGCAGTTGACGAGATAAAACTGTTCTTACCCGTTTCATTAGTGGTCACTTGTGATGAATGACTTTTGTTGGAGGCATTAAGCACTCCGAAATATGCACTAAGTGCTCTTCTGCACAAACCTCCCCTGGTCACATTTTATCTTGTCAGACTTACCTGGCATGACGTGGTTCATGACCCCCTTTTAGTATTGGATTTCTTCAGTGTGAATGAACTCATGGACCTGATTTAGCATTGCTGGTCACGGGGATGAGAAACAGCAACAACAACAGAACATTTCTGTCTTTTATTAATCTGATGATGGCTGTCTATGTTATTTTTGATCTTAAGTGAAAAATCCAATTAAAACTGTTCTGTCTTTTGTTAATCTGATGATGGCTATCTTATGCAACTTTTGACTTTAGATGATGAAAAATCTTATTAGAAAAGTTCTGCCTATTATTAATCGGAATTTACCTATTTGGTCAGGGTGGTAAGTTTATTTAGACACATCTTATTAAATCATTTCACGCGAATAACTCATATAAATCAGACATTACTACTATCCAGTCAAGTGTAATTGAGCGGTTTTTTAGCTGGATATATACTAATCTTAATTATGGATAATAGCATTTTTTTAAAATTATAGGAAAGACGAATCGCAAAGGAAAATTTTTTTCTTCACCAGAGAAGTTTAAAATATTTTAATGGAGAAAAATTTAATAAAAAACACATGCTTTTAATTATACATATTTCTCATATTACATGTTTCTATATAAATCAAATACATATTTCTATACACGTACATACATCATTTCAAATATAAATATTTATCATTTGTAACAGAGATAGCGTTAGTCTCAGAATAGTGAACGTATAAAATATACAATATCCAATGAGACAATAGAAAGATATTAAAAACGTGAAAGAGTCGAACTATCCACTTCATAAATACCTTTATTTACTATTAGTACCACGCAATATAACCTTTATCATTATTATATATTTTCTTTTTCAATTGTCATAACAAATGTTTTGTTTTGTAATATTTAAGCTTCCAATTTCTTACCTCTTACACATATAGATATTTTTCCACGGTCTTTCAAAATGAATATTCTATTATATAAAGGTTAAATTCTCTTTAATAGGTTATTAGAAAATTTGGTGCAGTATGTGAAAAATATATATTCTTTTATTAACCACACTGATTTCAAATAAGCACTTTCTTTTTGTAAAATTTATAACCTATTTTATTCTAATCTTAGTTCGAAAATAAGAACATTTTTTGCCAATATAGCAATAAATTCGCCAATATAGAGTTTTATTACTGAAAATATCGGATTTAGGTTATCGATGGTAAATCCTCACGATCACTTAAATTCACCTTTGTTTGCAAAAATGGCTTTAAATTGTATGAAAACCTAAATATAATTTAAAATGATTTCTTTTAAAATTATATTTAGATTTTCAGAAAAAACGCTTATTTTCAGAAATTGAAAACAAGCGTTTTTTCGATTGAATCAAGAATTTATTTGAGCTATAAATACGAAACCAAAAACTACATCTGAAAAAATAGGGAAATTTAATATCAAAGCGTTTTTAATTCATATATTCCAAGAGTGATTTTAATTACTAATGCTAAAGTAATTAATATAAATCAAAGATTTATTCTGCGAGTCGGTTGAATTTTTGTCCGAGGTTGAACTGAGAAAGTTTGAATGAATCCTATATCTGGATATTATTTTTTGGTTAATTTAAAGGTAAAGGTGCATTCAATTTCATATATTTGATAACAGCACTTGTTGTTAAGTTGAATCGTTACTAATACTGTGTGATTTATAATTGAATGATCATAATAAAATTGCTTATATCTCGAACTCACACCGTTCCGGAACTTTTCTCGCTTCAAGAATAGAAGCATTAATGCCTTCCACTTTTAAAATTATCCTCTTTGTGTAACTTCTGACGACGTAGAAAAAAATTTGATCTGCATCATATTTGTACTTCTTTCAACATTGCCACTGCTTAATTTCTAAAAAATGAAAAAGAGCTACATTTGTTATTATGAAAAAATATTGCTTTTATTTACTGTAGCGAACATGTTTCCGACTTTTCAAATACGCCGCTAATCAGAAATGCAACAATAGAGCACAGATAAAAATCTCCCAAACATCAATGTTTAATAACTTTTCAACTAAAAAGATTTTTAAGATGTTCCACACATTATTCAATGTTTTTAGTTGATCTTTTTGTGAATCATTTCATGGAGCAAAATATTGTTTCGAATAAAGCAATAAATACAGAGAGACAACTTTATACTGTTGACAAAATTGTACTGCTTTTGATTGGTTTAATTTATGTCCACCACTTTTTAAAATTATTTCATTTGCTTAAGAGATCTTAATATTAGTAAAACAAATAAGTAGCTTTTATTTCCTTGTTTGAAATATTATGCCAAACCAACCACGCCAAATAATTACTGTATTTAAGGCTGGATTAAAGCAAATTCAGATTGCCAGAAAGTTGAATATCCGCTCACAAACGGTATCATGTACTATAAAACAATTCTTGGAGCTTGGCTATAACTGTAATTGACCCCGGAAAAAAAAAAAAAAAAAAAAAACTATGAATACCTATGAAATTTTCAAAATTATCAAGAAACAAATTAAACAAAATTCAAGAAACTCAGTGAGAAAAATAGCTAAAGAAATAGGGGTTGATAGAGAATCAGTTAGGTTAATTGCAAAAGAAGAACTTGAACTTAAGCCACATAAACTTCGAAAAATACAGAAACTAACTGAGGAAAATAAGCGTACACGGTTGCAAAGATGTTAAGCTATCCTTCGAAAGTCCGTAAAAGGCACGTGGAAGCATTTTACCTTCACGGACGAAACACTTTTCACAATTGAACCATCCTATAATCGACAAAATGACCGGTACTGGTCTTTTAATCGTCCTGGAACTTCAACAAGAGTGGAACGTCGGCAAAAATCCCAGTCAGTTATGGTTTGGGGTGGCATTTGTGAATCTGGAAAACCTCCTTTGGTTTTCATAAATCAAAACAGCAAAATGAACAAGACCGTGTACTATTACAGTAAGATTTTGCAGTCGTTTTTGAATTCTTTGGACTCAAAAACATTTTGAAAGCAGCTTCTGGACACTTCAACAAGATCCTGCCTTTTTCATAGAGCAAAAGCAACGCAAGACTGATGTCAAATAAATCTTCCAAATTTCATACCTGTTTGAACGTGGCCTTTTTATTCACCTGACTTAAGCCGAATGGACTATAGTGTTTGGTCTATTCTGCAATCATGAGTATGCTCTAAGCCACATCGAAGTTTGGAATGCCTAAAGTCTAATCTTAAGAAGGAATGGGCTAAATTAACTCCAGATGAAATGCACCCAATTGCTGAAATTTTTATGTGACTTTTAAAGTTCTGTATCGATGCCCAAGAGGGCCATTTTGAAAATACTTAAATATGTTGTATCTAATTAACATATGACTTAAGTAAAAAGTTAGTTTTTTGAAAATAAATTCCATGTTTTTAGTTTAATGGAATATTTTTTTATCAACAGAATAAAATTGTCACCCTGTGAGTAACGTAAATAATAAATACCGTTTTTTCTCCTAATCCCAATTTTTATACGAAATCTAATTATAAAATTAGATTTGATTAAAACATGTATAAAGACATATTTTCTAGAGGATATGGCTTTCAAAACTGGTAAGCTTAACTGCTAATCACGTAACTTGAACATTTTGTAGGGTTACCTATTAAGTCAAGAACCTTAATAAATAATTAAAAAAAATTTGGGGACTTACATTCCGATTGCCACAATTTTAGCTGACGTCTCTAACTTCGAAGCAATAGGTCTCGGGTTCGAATCCTAGTTCGGGTATGGATGTACCTTTCTTTGTGTGTGTGTATTTTTTTTTCGAGGCAAAGATGGCATACCCTCTGGATACCCCACTGTAAAAAATTGCCACTAACTTCGCCCTTCATCTAACTTTGCGCTTCCTTCTGTAAGGAACAGAAGGGCATCAGAAAAAGTTTTTAGTTGGTCTATATCAAAGCACTAAGACACACATATGGTCTTAGTGTTTCGATATAGAACATCTAAAAATGAGCAAATTTTATCCCAGATTACTATAAAATTCAATTCATTGTTATTAAATTTTATATATGTGTGAGAGAGAGAGAGTATGTATTAAACAAAAATATAACGCTTTATTTTTAACTTATAACAATAATAATAATACCCTTTATTTTTCATACAATTTTGAGTTAAAAATGTTACACAGAATTTGATAAAAAAAAACATTGAAAAATTTAATTTTAAATCGTTCATTTGAAAATAATTTTGGTAAATTAAAGAAAATTATTTTTGCCGGTAAATAATGATAATCCAACAAATCTATAAAAGATTCATTTTCATTGTAATTTTGTAATTTTCATCGATTTCATCATTTGAATAGAAGTCTAAAAATTTTTTGATGTTTTCAAATGTTATTTATAATTTGTTGTACTATTTTTGTAATTCTAATTTGCCTCAATCGGTTTTTCTATTGAAATATTTGGTGACATATACTTATAATTTTTGTATAACATCTAGACCAGGGTTAAATATGATTCAATACCTATTACTGTAGTCATTATTCGCTTAGAAAATGTGCACAACCTTATATTCTATTCATTTACAAAAGAATTAATAAATTAGTTCTAAATGAGAGAGATATTCTTCAAATGTTTTTTTATTCATATGGAAAGTAATATATTTTTCTCAACTTGTAAATGAATAAAAATCATACCTAAGTAAAAAAAAAAAAAAAAAAAAAAAAAAAAAAGAATAAATAGCAACATACATAACTTGTTTAAGCATGAATTTCATTCATTGATTTCCACAACAAACATTTATAATCACATATGTTTCGCATTAAACAGATATCAACAAATACATGAAAATTCGAAATTCGTTTTCAAAACACAAATCCGAGGTTCGATTCTTGGGCTCGGCAAGGTCGAATCAGCCTTTGATCCCTTCAGTGATTCTATAAACTGAGTACCAAGCATGTTTAGGAACTAAACACTAGGGTTTTCGCATTAAGCTGACCATCTAATTGGGGCATATGCTTCGCACCCCAGGGCCTATCGGTCAGGAAAACAGAGGTGGAATCTGTAGGCCTTGGCCCACATGGGCTCTTGTACCACAGAGTTTATTTTAGATTATGTTATTAGAATGAACAAAAAACATTCAACACAAACAATATTCTCGACCAAGCCCTCAGGTACGAGAGCTTGAAACCGACCCAATCTTTAAATGACCTGACTGTCTGGAAAGGGATCTCGCCATTTTAAGAGAGATCAATTATTGGGAAGGCAAGGTTTGTCGTGCGACTGAGGGTGGAAACAGGGGAAAATTTCACGTTGGTTTAATTTCAATAAGGGACAGCCGAACGCTAATGTAAAGCAATTTTGTACGTACCTACAGAATAAATCCCTTTCCAAGAGTTAAATCCCTTTCCAAGAGAATTTTTCATAGAAATGAGTTATATTCACGTGTCGGGAGGGTGAGATTTTTTAAAACTCCCAAGTACCCACCTTAATAAATATTTATGCAAGAGGCAAATGACATCATCACTTTTTCAAGAGAGACTAGAATTATATACTGGTTCTAAAGTACCGTGACTATCACTAAACCTTGGTGAGTCCAGGTTCGTTTAATTTAAATTCATAAAAATATACGTTGGCTTAAAAAATCTTGTTTATACAAGTAGTCGCAAAATTTATGGAGGAACACTATTAAAATTCTTCCTTAAATAGAGTAGAACGCTTCTGAGTGTTACCTTAATTTGGCACAGGTGCCGTATAATCCATAATTCCAAATTGTGAATTTTTTGGCGATGAAGAAATGTTGCCAAGATGACGTATCGAGACGTGCACGATGACGTGAATATAAGGGTTACCAAAATAGAATTTTCAGCATAATTCTTATAGGTGTCCATATCTATGACGTAATAAAGACGAGGTTGCCAGCTACATAAGAAAATCCACCAAGAAATCGCCAATATCAGAATTTGGCATCAGGGATTACACGGCACCTGTGCCATTCTTTTTTTTAATAATATTAAAATTTTCATGATAATTTTATTTGATCTAAAATTTACCGCAATTGTGAAAGGGATATTTTTAGCTGTTATTTGAAAACCAATTTCTTCTAGAGATATTTAAATTTTTAAACTCTTTTCATAATTCGAAAATTGATATTCCTTTTTCTTTTCGATAAATTCATCGAAATCAATAGATTCATTTTCATTTTTTTGGTTTATAAATTCTAAACAAAATTATATTGATTTAAAACATATACCACCATCATTAAAACAACACATTCTATTACATTTAATAAAAGTATAATATTTTAATCATAAATTTAAAAAGCATTTCTGTTGCTTCGCTTTTATTATAAGCTGGTCAAAATATTATGAATCGAACAGTAATAATGAAAGCTTTTAGCATTTCTTATTTACTTTCAGAAAAGTCTAAAAAAATAATTTTCGTCAGACGATTTTTTCGGACCGCCTCAAAAAGCTCCACCTCTAGGTTTTCCTTTTCAAATACCTCTCCACTGAGAACAAAAATAAGAAATGAAAATTTAAGTATCTTCGAAAATGTAAATAACATTTTGTAATGAACTCATATTAAATTTTCTATTACTTTATATTTTTTTAAAAATTTTACAGCAGTGTAAAAAATTCTATTTTTAGATTTAAAAGCTTTTTATGTGTAAATATTTAAACTTTTTATATTATTTTATTAGTTTATGCGCATATATACTGATTAATCCATATATATAATCAATTTCCTTTTTACGTGAATACTCATTTAAGAAAATCAACATTACATGAAAGTCGTAAGAGTTTAGGAAATACAATAGAACATATTAAACAATTCTACAAATTCTTTTGAAAAAAACAAAAAAAAACATGCTAAATAACTGGGTTTTTTCTTTTCTTTAAAAAAAAAAAAAAAAAAAAAAAAAAAACAATTTTACGATACTAAATTTTTTATTCGTAATGAATAATCTATATACTTGTTAAACTTTTATAAGTTATTTTTGGGACTTATCAGCGGAATATATTTTTGTAGAAACGTTTGTTTCATTTTCTTGCACTTTACTCTCTCCAAGTAAGAGTTGCAAATTTTTCCTGATTCTTTCTCTTTAGACTCATCAATATCATCTATTAAGCAAAAAAAGTCCTCTGAAGTAAAAAATTGTGGATTTTAAAAGGCTTTTTCACAATTTCTGTTGAAAAATGATTTTTGGATTGAAATATTCTTTTAAAAGGATTTATGAATACATTTCTGACAATTCCTTTTTTAATGAATAAAATGTTATCTATCATTAATTGACATGACAGACTATGATGACTAGCCATTAAATCTGACTTGCCATGATGGCTTATCACGTCACGTCAGTTTTAATGACATGATAAACTATACATTATGCCTTCTCAAATTACTTCAAATTATCAATGCCTAAATTTGTCATTAAAACCAATGAATCATAAGTTATTCTCACCCTACTTAAGAATAGTATAAATTCTGGGATGTATTTTTAAAATATAATTAAAATATACTTTTGAAAAAAAGGAAATATAGAAAATTATACTACAGACTCCTTGCAAGAACTCGTTGATGATTTTAAAACATTTTTAATGAATTACATTCAAATAATTCTAGTTATAAATTCAAAAGGAAATATACCAAGGAATTTATATTATTATTTTGACAAATGGAATTTTTTTTTACTTCTGAAATAAATAAAATAAATCATGTTAGTTCTCGAAAATGGTATTTATGAGTTTTTTAATACATCCATATTTTAACAGTTTCAAAGAAAGATTTTTGGTTATTTATGTACAAGTCCATAAATAATTTATAAGCTTACTTATAGTCCTATACATTTACGACGTCACGTTTTCTTTTTTATGAGACTATTTTCAACTTGTGATTTTTGTTGTAGAATAAAAAATTAATATGTTATTTATTCTGCAACAAAATATTTTCTGCAAATAAATAATTAAATTATTCGCTGAAAATATTTTACAGTACCTCATATAAGTATAGCTCTGTAGAACTGTCTCGAAATAACACAATCTATGAAAAAAAAAATCAAAAACATTATATATGTGCGTGTGTTTCGTGACTTTATAAAATACAGAATCCCACCACAATGTCAATGTGAAGATCAAACACTTAACAGACTAGAACTTTCGATTTCGTTAAGTGCGGATACAAGAGATTCAAGAGGCTTAGGAAGAGTGTGTCGGAGCGAGAGGAACGGTATGGGTGTGTGAAAAGACGAGTTACCACTCGCGGAGGTATCGCTTCCAGGCAATGGAAAATACATGTGTTTCGAATAATGTAAAATGAACCATCTAAATTTTTGTTTGTATCTACAATTAATGTTATGTTTGTTAATGTAAAATAAAGGTGTCGCGTAAAAAAAAAGAAGGTATGTTGGTATTACTGAACGATCTTGGAAACGACAAGTTCGTGGAACAATCACAGTCAACACAAATTTTTTTTTATCACCCTCACCCCTCTGTTCAAAAATTAAAAGCTAATGGAAATGAAATGTTTCCATATAATATCAATAACACAAAACCATATATTTAATTGAAATTATCTCCTAAATAATTTAATTTTAATATAAAAGAAGTTAAGAATTTATTTTTAATAAAGGATAATCACTTTTTTAAATGTTACTAAAAAAAATTAAAATTTTGAAAATTCTAAAATATAAAATTTTTTATAATTTTTTACTAGCAAAATATATTTTTTAATTATTTAAGGTAAATAACGTTCATTCATATTACATTTTTCCAGGCAAAATTATATTTATTTTAAATTAAAAAATACCATTCATTAAAAATTTAATTAAATTTTAATGTAGAAAATAAATGGCAAATGTTTATTTTATTCAGAGAAGATTAATAATGCATATCAACTTTGAATATATTTGATTCTTTATTTTAAGAATAAATAATAGTTATGCGTGATACAAAAATTTATATTATACATTCACACTGGATGAATTCAACCTTTTTAAGAAATTTTCACGATGAATATTATTTCCTTATATTTATATAATTCTATTAATACTAATTATAATACAAAATTAATATTGATTCACTCATACCAAGCATTTTTCATCTCAATAACGTAAAAATAAATTCTGCTATACATTCATCAATTATTCAAATAAAATATAATACATTTTTTGGAAATTAAGTATTTTTATATGACATAATAAATGTATATAATTTTTTAAAGAAAATAACAACACACACATAAAAAATTATTATTTTGTATCGTTTATATTTATTATTGCAAAAGTAAATAGAATTTAAGCACTGCAAGGAATGTTTGTTATACAATATTTTAATAATAAAAAATAATATTTTTAAACAAATAACAAGGCGGGCGTAACATGATATTGAATGTTGCAACGACTTTAATGAAGTTTAAAATATAGTGAAAAAAATTTAGGACTATATTTAAAAGGACAAGATTCAGACTTTACATAATAATGCATAAAATATATATTTACCAAATTTTCTTTCATTTACTTGATAATACTCGAAATTAAATAAATATTAAATAAATTATGAAATATATATATTTGAAACTACTCTTAAACAGGAATAAGAATTGCTTGTATATAAAATAATTTAAAAAAAAGTTATATCAAATTTTCATTTGCAGATTATTTAGTTTAAATATTTCAGACTGCATATTTATACTCTGAAAAAGAGATTACACTTCTATTTTACGAATAATATTTTCACTTTTAAATATTACTTTTTTTGAATACATATATGTATATTTTAAACAACATTTGCACAACTTTTTATTTATCATATATATTTTATAATAATAATAAAGTATTATAAATTGTAAATATACTTTAATTATTTAAAATGGATTTTTATTATCTTTATATAATATAAGAAAAATATGTTTTATATAATATAAAAAAAGTATTTTTAGAAAATTAAAATAGAGCTAAGCGGTGACCGCATTCTGTAATTGATTTTTCAAATATAAATACAAAATAAAAAATAATTACTCATTTTATTTTAAGTTTTTTGAAAGAAAAAAAATTTAAGTACACTTTGAAAAAATATGCATCTTCTTAAGGTAATTTTTCATATTTATTCACTAAGGAAATTTTATGAATTTTCTTAAGATGTAGAATTTGAAGTATGTATTAATTGAAACGTTGATTTAAAAAAAGTTATATAAATGAATGACTTTGTTGTGTCTTCATTTAAAATAATCAACTTTAAAACAATTTTATGAATCTTAAAATCAGTCGAAATGAATCAGATTAAAATAGTTCATATAAGATTTGTAATGCTTTTATTTAAAAATAAAAATGAATAAAAAACATGTATTCAAGGAAAAATATCGTTGAAAATCTTTATACATGCATACACAGCCGTGCAGGCGAGATCCGGACTGTACCTTAAGTTTTACAGATTTGGAATACTCGCTCATCACCAAGAGCCTCGTAATTTTGACTCACGGTCGGTAGCTTTATAAGAAAAGTATACGCGGTTACTGTTGTTGACTTATACCAGCTAGAGGTTGGCAATACTGGGCGCTCTGCTCCACTTTACCAACCAAAGCATAATTTGGTGTGGAGTTCGATTTTCTCAGTGCACACATTCCATAGATACCCATTTATAGGGTAGGCAGCCATTCACAACCCATTCATACAAAGAAAGGACAAAGACAGGATTCTTTGAGGAAGAAAGTACATCCATGCCGAACCCAGGACCTTCCTATCCGAAGTCAGGCACGCTGACCATTAGACAAATAAATAAATACGGTTACACATTTTTGGATTAAAATATAATAAAATTCTATTGAGTCCGACAAATAAAGTCACCCCATAAAATAAAATGCAATTAATTAACTATGATTACTTCCCTCGTAGTTTACTGAAAATGCCCTCCATCTATTTCACCACATATGTCAGCACGCTTGGGGAGATTTATAAATACTATTGTTAGCCAAGCTCATTTACTGTTCACTCTCGTCTCATAGAATATCGGTCGGTATCTTGTTGCCAAAATGTGTTGTTGTTGTTTCGTATGGCCCTTGGATATAGCCAGGCTCGCTATGCCACTGGATATGAGAATTTAAGTAATTAGGGTGCGTCTTTTAACCATAGCACAAAAAAGTGAAAATACGACTTTGCTCTAAATTCCTCCGATAGATGGCACCATTATAGGGTCCATTCCCTCAAATTTGACATTGATCTGGAAAAGGAGAAAATTTTTCCAGACCATTACACCCATGATAACTGCCCTACGACGCCAAAAACATAATGTACGAATGTAAACAAATTATTCTAAAAAACGTAATATTCCTTAATATTATGGCCGGCCGGTTTTATGCTGCACTCTGCATAAATTGTAGTGATTACAATTTGTAAAAAAAAAGAAATAATAATTTAGATCTTGAATAAGAAAAAATGAGCCAACCAAATATATGCTTTTATTATTGTCTTCTTAATTTCACGTACCGTTATTTCCGGAAGAAACACCTTCGTTTTACATGCATAAACGTTACATTTCTGACATCACAGAGTTTCTACTAATGCGTCGTATATTTGGACAGCACAGTGCCATGGTTCAATCGTAACTCTGAAAGAAAGAATCACTGGGGAGAAGTATAGAGAAGCTTTAGCTGATCAGCTAAAACTTCTCTATACTTCTATACTAGCTGACCAGTTTTTAAATTTTATAATGCAAACATTGTTTCCTGCAAGAGATGGAATTTTCCAAAAAGATAATGCCCTCATTCATGCAGCCATAGTTGTCCAATCATGGTTTGATGAACATGAGGATGAAGTGCAACATCTACCTTGTCTCGCACATTCTTTAGACCTTAATATAATCGCACCGTTGTGGTCTATTTTAGAGCTTTCAATCCGGAATCGATATCCTCCACCGGCATGTCTCACTGAACTTTCACAATATCTCCATGAAGAATGGTACAATATTCCTCTAAACACTATTCAGAATCTGTACGATTCGATTCCCAGGCGAATCCAAGCTATATTACATGTCAAAGGCGGTCCTACGCCATATGAATAAAGGATTCCTTCAAAATCTAGAGTGTTTCCATTATTTTGATAACTACCTGTATGTATGTATATTACTAAAATATAATTAATCGTAATTTTTTTTCATTTGAATTATTTAATTGCCAAAGGAAGAATAATGGAAAAAGACGAAATATAGTAAATAGATGGAACATATATTCAATAGATAGCTCAAAATTTAAAAGATACACAATAAAAGGAAAATAAAACGAAGTACCAATATGACCAACTTCTTCAGAGTGTTGACCCCATTGGCACGAAGTATGGCTTTTTTGCAGTTTGAAGTCTTAATGAAGTCAGTATACCCCGAAAACCACACTATGAAATTGAATTCACAAAGAGGCTGGCCATGTCATCACCAATGGCGCGATAGAACTTTGTGGGTCTTGGCCTCCTTCAGAAGTCTCCGCGATTCTGCCCTATTTCCAGAAATCGACCTGCAGTTTTTGATTTTAAGTATGGCTGTCTTCCTCCAGGCAGTTTTTCCATCTCTTTTTCGATCTTCCTTTTGCTCTTTTACAGAAAAGGGTGGCATTGAAAACTATCACAAAGTGTGATAAAAATAAAACTCTAGGTGCTCTGATTAAAAGCAATTCTTTTATAATGTTTTATCTCTTATATTCTTTTATTCCTAGTGGTAAAGGAGCTCATTTTAGTTATTTCTTTTAAGTGTGAATATATTTAATCATTTATATTTTTTCCTCTAAACTTTCCTGTGATTTATCCAGCTACCAGAGATTTATCATATATATATATATATATATATATATATATATATATATATATATATATATGTTGCAGTGATCCTCCTGGCCACTTAAATTAAGAAGGGAAAATATAAAAACATTCCTATCGTAATATCAACAGTTTATTTAATGTAATGTTTCGAAAACAAGTTGTTGCTCATCCTCGAAAGACCTGACACGTTAGATCAACTGCAGGCTGTTGACCACACCGGAAATCAGTAAAGGGAGGGTTGCATGTTAAGTTCCCTTAAGAAAATCCGATGCACCCCACAGTGTGATCCGGTGAGGGTGGATGGTCATGGCATATTTTATACAAGAGAGATGGGTTTATCTTCCGTTATCAAAGGGAGGACACTTTAGGTGGTCACTTGTTAGTGTAGCCAGAAGTGTCTTGGAGCCACGGGCACAGTCCAGAAAAACAAGTAAATTTGTTTGAAATCGCACCAATATACAAAATTCAGTTTTGTGATGAAGATGCCCCGAAGTATAATATATATATATAAAATGCATTACCTCATAGATAAGAATATCAATGACACAGTTTAAGTCCCTAATGAAGAATCTAATATAATTTATAATTAGTTTCCATATTTAACGCTTTTAATTATAAATACATTTTATTTCTATTTAGATTTTTAATTGCTTTCTCTTTTCAGTTGAAAAATTGTTATGAGAAAATTTTTCTTTTTCAATCGATTTAAATAAATGACTAAAATGTTTCCAATTTAATTTATAAAAACCAGTTTTTTTTACTTCTTTGTTGCTTTATATTTAGATTAATTCAACATTTTTAGGTGAAAAAATGCAGAAAATGTTTTTTTTTTTTTTTTTTTTTTTTTAACCATTTGAAAATTTTGGTTTAAAATAAGAAAAAAAAAACTATCTTTTATTTTCTTGGCACATTTAATGGACAGAACGTAAATTTGCCAATTTAATTTTTGTGAAATATTTCGGATTTCATTCAAATTGTTTTAAATATGTTATCATTTTCATTCAGGCTGTAAAAAAGTTTCACATTCAATGCGCATCTAAGGTTTAAAAAAATAAACCTCCCAATAAAGAAGCCTTGTTTTGTGAGATTCTTAACTTTTCATTTTACTTCAGTTAAGAACTTTAATACGATGCATAATTGAAATTTTTTAGCTTATATTCTTTCTTTTTAACAATGGGTGTGACCAACTCTTCTCAACAAGAGGCCGGAAACTTCTACTCAATTGTCGTTACCCAGTGGGCACTTGTTATACCACCACATACCCGTTTACAGTGTGGCCACATTCATACATCATCACAGAAAAATAGACGGAGAAACACAGAGAGAAAGTAACATCCATGACCGAATCGGGATTCAAACCCGGGACCCACAGCTCAGGAAACTTATATTCTTATTAATCCTTTGTGAAAAGCTCAAGCAAAATATGTTTTTTTTAACACTTGAGTTCTTTTATTCAGATTTGCTGAATATGTCATGGTTAATCCTTTACTCAAATAATTCATTTAAATGTTGTAACAGCTATGAAATCGGATACTGATTTCGAAGCAGATGCAACATCTCGTTTATGGCAAGTTGTGTCTCAGTTCTGAATCTATTAATAAAGAGAGTAACGTAAGTTTAAAGTCTCTTTTATTAAACTTGCTCTGTTGACATAATTATTTAACAGTTAATGGATTAACAGCAGTTTAATTTAGCTACACTGACACCGTGTTTTGGACTGCCTAAGGTGTTTTAATGTCTATCGCGTTGCTTTTCATAGATAGTTGGCTGTGTTCAAGTGAGGAAACTTTCAAGCACCCACCCCAACAGATGTACACGCAGAAAACAGAAACGCAACCTCCCACTCTCGCTGTTCAACAGTGGCTGATATTGAACTCGCGACCTTTCATTCTGAAGAGCATTATCATTCTACTAGGACTCGGTATAAGCCCTGGTTACCTAATTATATGCTTTGCTTAGTGTGGAACTGGTACCTGAACAGTAAAAAAAAGGAACTTTATAATTATTTAATAAAGACACAGGCCATACACACATTTTTGCATTATTTTATTCAAAACAAAAGGGAATAAAATGTTTGAATGTCCTCACATTTACAATCAATAGAATACCACAAAATTACATCGATAACTAAAATAAACTAAAAACCTTTAAAAAGTTTATCTTTAAATGCTTAGAGCAACCCTATAATACAAATAGTTCATTTTGAATTAATTTTTTTTTCAGAAAAATTATGCATAAAATGCTAAAATATAATGTAGCATTACGGTATATTTCTAATAGTTGAATATATTATTCTTTTATATTCAACTATTAGAAATATACCGTTCAGTGTTCTTTTGTAAACAATTTACATTTGTAAATGAAGACCTCTAAGAGAAAGAAATTCAGAATAAATATATACATTTATTTATAATAACCAGATTTTTATTATAAAAAGATATTCAGTAACGTAGTTTTTATAAGCAATGTTTCTAGTCTCGCTCGCACAAAACTGACACGGCAAATTTTAATTTTTGAAAGAGCAATTGTGAAATAAATTATGTGTGGTATGAATTGTCAAATTTAGTATTAATTCATTTATATAGTGTTTGACACTATGTATGAAATTCTACAGTAGTACAACTTAAATATTATTTTTTATACAGAAAATGAACAAAGTGAATCTTAGATGTTTGTTTCTTTCATCATATTTTAAAACAGGAGAAACCTACCTACTTTGAAGGATCTAATTAAAATGTGTGAATGCCAGGGCGGATCTAGAAGTTCCATAAAGTTTCAGCGCACACATCAGAGTTAATCATTTAGAATGTAAACTCTCCGAATATTGAGAAAAGTAAGCGCTAAAAAATTTTTTTAAAAAATGTTTAATTACATAAGTATAAGCCTTCAATTCTTGCTATACTTTTATTATATTAAAAATGTTTCAAGGATTCTTGTTCCATCAGCATATTTCCCTGTTCGAAGCCCATAGTTGCGCTCTACCAATTATATGGCAGCAATTAGATGGGAGTCTATAAATTAGAAGCAGAAACCTAGTAGTAGAGCCCCTCCCCCAATACTTGAACTGCCACCTCCAGAGATATCATTTCACTTGGAGGACATTGCGACCACGACCTATTTAACATGTCCCAGCCGTCTTTAATGAACACGACGGATCTTGGGTTAAGCCGGGATTCGAACCCACTACCTTTCGACGAAGGCAAACCAATCGAACCATTACGAATTAATCATATAAACCATTAGAAATAATCATATAAACAGAAATACATATCTCAATAACAATTCTTATTGTTTAAAGTATTCAGGTTAAAATCAGCATGAATACTTTAAACAACACAGTTTAAAACGCCTCATTTGTCATTGCAAGATATCTTTGTTCATTTTGAATTTTAGTAATTTAAAAATATATGTATTTCTTTTTAATTGTAATAAACAAAAACATTAAGGAGAAATTCAAATTTTGATAAAATATGAGCAAATAAAAAGAAACTATGAAATTCAAATAAATTTTATTTTAACGATTGCAAACTAAAAAATGAATTATTTAAAAAAATTAATTATAAAATATATTGGTCCTGAACTAGAGTAATTATTTATGAATTCAAATTTGAATTACAATCATAGTAATTTATCTACTTACAATTTAAAGGTAATTTAACGCACCATCCTATAAACAGGTATCAAATTTTAAATGCTTAATAAAAGTCATCAATATTTGCTGACTTCCATAGGCAAATTCCAAAATTTATGAAAAATATCTAATTATTCAAATTGAAATTTACTTCACAGAGGATCTATTGATTTTCAGTGAAATAAACTTCAATGTTATCATGAATATTTGAAGGTAGCGATTATAAAAATCAAAAACGAAAATCTTAACTACTTCTATAAAAACAATAAGTTTAGGTCAAAATAATCAATAAAAATCTCATTTTTTAATAAAATACTTCAAAGGGATACAAAATATTTGGTTTGAAAGATTGCACATTGACACACAATACACAAATCACAGGACTGTGCTTAACTAAGGCAAGAATTTACCATTATTCAAAGATATATTACTAATAAAAATTCACAGTTAAAACAAATCTCAATATCATTATTAACATTCCAGAGCAAACAAGTTAAACATGACAAATATAATTGATTGCAAAAAATGTAAGCGCACTTTTAATATTGAAACAATAAAACACTTTGTAAACAATAAACACCATGATCAAAATATAATATCTCGTTAATAGCAAATCAAATGCCTTTACTAAAATATAAGTGGCACCAATTTCAATTAACACATTTTAATTTTTATGGAACTGCCAAAACATAAAATATGTGATTTATTTCATAAAGTTACATCATTTATAATCTAACATAGTTTTGTGAAAAATATTGCAGAATATAAACAGGCAGAGAGAAAAAATGCATTTACCATACTCAATAATTTAATGTAACTTTTAAAGACATTATTTGTTTTTTGGGTAAAAAAGATGTTTTAATGAGTTTAAATAATCATGCATCAAACAGTAAAGTGTGTATCACATTTTTATTAAAAGTATGCTTTTGATATATATAAAAACTAAACTCAGTGGCATATCAACCCCCAGAGGCCAAGGCCTACAGAGTTTGCATATGTTTCCTTGATAAATGGTGCAGGGGCTCAAAGCACGTGGTTCACCTAATATGAAATCTCCAGTGTTTAGTTACCAAACATGTTTGGTACTCAATTTTATCGACTCATTGAAAGAGTGAGTTGACCTTGCCCAGCCCGAGTATCGAATCTCAGACCTGTGGCTTTGAAGCACAAATTACTACTACTATTATATATGTTTCAAATTTATAAACATACACCACATACAAATTTATATTCATATTATAAAAAAAAACTCAAAATAATAGTATTATTTATGAATAAACAGTAGTAAGGTTATAACTTTTGCTAAAATATTCTGTATTGTATCTCCTTTCATCTCCTTTAATTCATAAAAGAAACGAAATATTGAGCATATTTTCATTTCGTTGAATATTTTGGAAAAAAAAAAAAAATAGTTGCACAGCACTTTAAACGTTTTCAGAAAATTCATAACAAATTTATAATAATACCTAGTTTTTACAACGATGTAAGTAAAGAAAATTCACTGGAGAATTTTGCTTCCGAAAACTTTATGAAAATTTCTAATTATGAATTTTTCAATATAATTCATAAGCATCAAAATGATTAATGGATCAATACTCAAATTATCAATATTTAATAATACAAAGACTAATACATGCATAAATTGCTAGTTATTTTTTAAGTAAAATCAACAACACATAAACATTGACTGCTTACACATGACTAGAATTAGTTTGATTCTTCAGTAATAAATAAATTAAATATGATTTGAGTTAAACATCAGATTTTTATAAGCTCATCATATGAAATACATGATACCTTCAAATAGTAAAAGTTAAAATTAGAATAAAGTGTAATATTATATTTAAAATCTATACATTTATACATTTTATGCTGTAAGAAAAAATATTTTTTCCCAATACAAGTTCATATCAAAATTAAGAGTAATATTACAAATTAAAAGAAAAAAATTAATATTTATGAAAATGTTCAATTTTTAATTTTATTAACATATTGAAGAATATTTTACTTTTATATAAACAAAAATAAGGGGTTATATCTTATTTCTTTATGATAACATATTACAGAATTCAGATATCTTCCTTTAAAACAATGTGTATATTTTATTAAAAAGTAGCATATATTTTTGTTTTGAATGTTTCAAAAATATTACTTAAATAAAACTTACTTTATTACAACAAATAAAGTAATTAAGATAAAAAGAATGATCAAAAGCACATAAATTACTTTACATAATAACAATAATCATGAAGATGCTTAGGAAAAATTCAGTTTTAAATTTATACAATTTATATATTTATATAATATGATTCAAAAGAGAGTCCATTAATAGAAAAATAATTAAAATAAAATTACTCTTTATGAATTTTTATTTAATTTTTTCATTTAAAATACTTTTGATTCAAGAAATGTTCACCATTTTTATGCACCTATAAATGAAATTAAATACAATTCTGTGTAAATGGGGGGAATTTTTATAAACATTAATATAATACATACCTTTTACTCAATATTCACCAAATATATGCTCTCATTAGATAGAAATATAATAAATTTACACAAAATTATAAAAAATATGAAAATAATGTGACTAGACAAACTTTAAAAAAGTAAAAAACGTTTATGAAGAATACTTAAAAGATGTAGAAGCAAAATTCTTTCTAAAAAACTACTAAAATACAAATAAAAAGGAATAAAACTCTTGGCTATATTTTGCAAATTATAAAATATAATACAAATTTTGTGTCAAAAACGAAAAAAGTGTAAAAATCAATTTAATTTGTCTCCTCCCCACTATAATCGTTTTTAATGCGGAATGCTTTGTTTTAAAAAGAACATTTTTGTATACAACAAATCTGACAAATGAATTAGAAATTTTAAAAGCATTAATTTAAATGCTTGCTAGGAAAAAAATATACAAATTTTTTACAACATGGATCACAAGTTATTGAAATGCTAGCATAAGTAAGAGTGACTTTCATGAAGTAAAATGGAAAAAAATGACAGATCTTTCACCATTTGAAAAATGGCTCATCGTTTAGCAGGGGCTTCAAATTCAAAGATAACAGATCAAAAACAAAAGTTCTCAAAAGTAGCCACATCAAAAGTTTTAAGAAATTGCAATCAAAACTCACATTACTTGTTTAGAACATGTAACAGCAATTCAAGCAGTTTTTCGAAAACATGATTTACAGAGTTTCCGACAAATTGTACAGTAAGGACTCTACTGTGTTTCACATAATAAAAATTGTTTCTTTCTAACGAATTTCAGCTTCAAATAGACACAGAGAACTGTAAAGACTAGGAATACACAGTCATGTGTCTATAAGAAAACCTGTCCTTTCTGCCTAAAATGCAAAAATTTGTTTGCATTGGTATCAGAAAAGACACAGGATATCTGAGTATAGGGAATAAGTAAAGTTGTTAGCTGTGAATCACTTATATTGCACAGAATATTCTGCTATTATAGAAGTGATACTCTGGTGTTCCTTCAAGGTAAATAAATAGCCATTAGGCATACTGGCAGATGAAGTGCACCCTGCAATGCTGCATTTTTACTGTGCTGATTGATGATGGGTATTTCTTAAATGATAATAAAACTATATATGGTGCCAGAAGTATTCAAATTGATTAATATCGATTTAACTTGCATCTTTCTTGGTCACCCCAGAGCCTGGATTTTAAACCTATAGGAAAGGTGAGGGATATGATGGAAAGAACCATCATTTGACATCATTTCCCTTTACCATCTATTTTACAAGAGCTAAAAAGCAGCATAACTAATACATAGCTCTGAATATAAATGCATATCAGAAGCATGTAAATTTGATGCCCAAAAGAATAAGACCCTATTAGCCATGCAAAAGGAGATCAAATAAAATACTGATTTTGGGTTTCTAATTCATTGGCCAGTGTGTGAATGTTACAACAGAAAACAGAAAGTTTTTATTCAAATTATTTGAAATTTTGTAAGCACATTAGACAAGAAATTATCCAGATTCTAACAAAAGCTTTTAAAATGTCTTATTGTATTACATTAGGGATATATATATAAAGAGATATTTAATAAATAAAGTATATGGTATATTCAGGATAATTTCTTTAATTATTTTTATTAGTTATAATTATTGATTGTTAACAAATATATAAAATATTTTGACTGTATACACTAATTAATATAGAATATAACTATTTAGACTGTACTCAATACCAAATTAAAGAATTTATAAAGAAATGTTTTAACATTAATACACATTTTATAGATAAATAACAGAAAACTTTAATAAAATTATGAATTATTGCAAAAGTATTTCTAAGAAATTTAAGAAAATAATTAAAAAATTATTCATTCAAAATCAACAAGTGACTTTTTGTTTTAGTTCAAAAGGAAATGATATGAAGACTAGTTTGAGTGCAACATAGTTATAGAATAGATAATAAAAACATAACAATTTCAATCATTATATTATGTACAATTTCACTACATGTTATTGCACATGAGGTCCTTTAAATCCATTTGAATTTTTTGATTGCCATCTCCAAGTATCTTCACCTATAAAAATTGTAATTTATCAAAAATTATATTGTTACTATTGTTTTATAAATGATTATAAATAAACTAATTTAACATATAAAAAATTATACATTTTCAATAAATAATGTATGTTTATTGTTTGTTAACTTTTCATTAAAAACTATAAAAGTATTGATAACCTAAGCATTTGTTGCACATAGCTTTAATTTAACATTTTAATTAAATTTTGAGCAATCAAAACATTAATTAAATATAATCTTAAGCACTTTAAGTATTTAAGAATATGAAAAGATGTATTTAAGATATGTTTAAACATGTATTTAAGATATGTTTAAATATGTATTTAAGATATGTTTAAAAGTTCTTATGATTTTTTTTAATTTTTAGATAGAAGAAAGGAAGAAATTCTTGGTATTGTGCTTACTATTGTCAGGATTTATTAATTATTAATAAAATAAAATTTTAACATAAAATTTTCCTGAATTTTCAGCTAAAGCTAAAACTAATTGATGGTTTATTTTGAATTTTATTTATATTAAAAAAAAAAATTTAATAGTAGATAGTAAAAAAATAATTATTTGCAAATCTTCATATTCAAAAGATAATTTAAAATTTAATTTCAAAAATTTTTAATACTAGTTTTAATTCTTTTCCCCTTATTTATATCACACACACATACAAATAATTTATAAAATAGAAGTACTTAAATTATTGCCTTACACATTTCTTTTAATGATCTTTTTGCTTTCCATCCAAGCTCATTTTCTGCTAATGTTACATCAGCATAAATAGCATCAACATCACCTGCACGACGCCCAACAATTTTATAAGGTATTTTCAAACCGCATGCATCCTCAAAGGCTTTTATCAGCTGCAATACTGAATAACCTTCACCAGTGCCAAGATTATATACCTAATAAGATATAAGATGAAATAAAGGTTCAATCACATACAAAAAAAAAAAAAAAGCACTTTATTGTACATTAATGTACAAATACATTTTTTCAGGTATTATCTGAAAAGACTGGCACCACATTATTTTAAAGGATATATGAAAATATTTACAAAATCTTTCACACATACACTTATTTACAAGTGCCTAATAACTATTACACATAATTATATGTATATAGGTATCTATATATACATATAATTATGTGTTAACAGTTATTCTACACACTAAATGCTAGAAAGGCTCCAGCACTACAATGAATTCTTAAAATGAAATAATTATTCCCAGAAATTTCCTTTGTAAAAAACTAAACACTTTACTAACTAAACACAAAAAAGTTTTTACTTTCTTAAGTGAAGATATACACATACGCAAATATGTTGCAAAGCATGATGATTTTTTTTTTTTTTGAGTAAAATTGCAGTTAGATTATGATAAACATAAATAAATCAGACATTTTCTTATAGGGGAAAAAATTAAGCAATAATAACTAGAGATTTTAAACACTCAACTTTTATTTGAAGCAACTGGTCAAGACAGAAAATTTTTAGAGAAAGCAATTATTTAACCTGCTGTCAAATGAATATGCTTTTACCCAAGTATAAATAAAATGCTTGCAGTACATTAAATATATTGCTTTATATAGATTACTTGAAAGATATAAAATTAATTCTTTACTATGAAACAGTATTTTACTTTTAAAACAAGGGGAAAAATTCAAAACATTCTTATCACACATTTATTATTGGGATAAACAGTTTGTATCAATGGGCTCTAGGTGAAGAAACATGGGGCACTACTGGCCTTGTCCCACTCAGGACACTAAGTTTAATTTAGTTTCATTAACATTTTAATTTATAAATATATATTTCTATCAAAATTAGAACATAATGTATATTTCTATGAAAATTACAACATAAATAAGCTAATAAAATTTATGATCAAATTTCAAAGCATTTGGAGGTTTGTTAAAATATAAAATATTTCTGAAAAATAAAATAAGGAGACAATAACACTCAACTTTTATTTGAAGCAACTGGTCAGGACAGAAAATTTTTAGAGAAAGCTCTATTGCGCTATCTCTTTTTATCAATAAAAAAACCAACAGGTAAATTAGTTGTGTTTTAACTATAATAGAAAAAGTAAAAAGCAAATGAATTATAAGAAACATCAACTTTTTAAATATATTTTAATATGGCAATTTGATTGAGAAAAGGACATAAAATATTTTGAACAGTACCTTATATCCTTCAAAATCTTTCTTTAGAATTTGGTCTACAGCTGCCACATGGCCCTCGGCTAAATCCATAACATGGATATAATCACGAACACCTAATAAAATACATGTAGATTGTAGCAAAATTTGGAAACACATAACAAAACAATTTTGTTACGAGATATTTAAACTATAGCTGAACATTTTAAGAGCTCATTCAACAAATATTTGATGAATACACCAGAGTATTTAATGAGTTATGTATAATTTTCAAAAAATAATGATAACTATAATAGAAAATATAAAAAGATAAATAAAATAAACAAGTGCAGTGCATTGTATGGAAATACTATAAAATGATTTTTTACATGCAAAGTAAAATACATTTTAATTTAAAAAATTTACATTTTCAATGATACTATTTAAACAGTGAAACAAAGCCCCAAAAATGCAAACAATAGTGAACATTTTTCTTTTAAAGCAAAACCACATTACTATTCATTTGAGATCCTATTTGATTATATTTACAACACCAAGTAAATTTCTATATTCAATTAGCTTTTAAGTCAAGTTTTTTTTTAAAATAAAATTATGTATTAAATACAAATACATACTCATACTTTAAAAAATTTGGACTGAAGAGACTTATTGTACACAAATGCTATAACTTTTTACAAAATATATTAAATTGTAATTTGTGAACATCAATGAGTAAATAATAAGCCAAAAATAATTCTATTGTTTCCTTGTAACAAAATTTTCTTTGTGCATGTGTACAAAAAAATTTTATTAAGTCAATTAAAAATAAACAAATATAAATAAATTTAACTCTTTTTATGATATTATTTTAAAATAATAATTGGGTTAAGAAAAAGATTATTAGAATAATAAAAGCAATACTTTCAAGTAAGATTACTCATGAATTCTTTCAAGTTTTTTTTCTATCATAATAAAATTATATACATTAAAATTTTGCCTATTTTATCAATATCATTTCTCAAATTATTTTACCTAAGCTTTCAACAACTAGTTAATTATGTTAGTTTAAAAAAAGATTAGAAATTTAGTTTTAAATTCAGTAATCTTTTAATTAGATTTCCATTATAAGCAGTATTTGTAGTCGCTTTATCTGTTTTAAAAGTACAAATCAATATCAAATCAAACACAAGAACTAATAACAACTAAAAGTAACAACACTAATAAATTTAAGTTTTCAAGTAATAAAATACACCAATTTTTTTTTTTTTTTTATTTTTCCATGGGAACCCTAAATAAAAATTAAAACTAAAAATATTGCATTATCAAGCAAGAAATCTCAATTATTTAAAATAGAATTATTTTAATAAAAAAGGAGTTTTTGCAAAAAGAAAACTATAACTTTCTAGAAGAGTGTAACTGATAAAAAAAACATTTTATAATGAATACCTTTTTTTAGACAAATCATTATTCAAAAGAAGTATTTGATATGGTCTTGATAAAGTTTGTTAAATTTTGTAATTTCCAATACTAATTAAAATTTCTGCTATCTCTTTAAAATTTTTCACTCAAATTTACGACATACAAGTTCAACTTAAATAACATCTGACCTATAACTTTAACTAATGCTTACAAAAATTAATGCCTAGATACTAATTTTGAGGTAGATAAATGTTTTTTAAATTTAATTTTTTTTCACATTTTTGCACTTCAATATAAAATAAGCAAAAAATTATAAATTCCAATGTATTATAAAGTGGTATTTATTTATTCAAGCTGCCAACTGAATTTATTAAAAACACATATTATAAATAATATAAGATAAAAGAATTAATAACAAAGATTAAATTTGTCATAACATTTGTTTGTCGGTTACTCTACACTGCAGCAAAAGAGGTATCTAGTACCAACCTGATACAAATATCCTTCTATGTAAAATATTCTTAAACTAGCTAAAGGTTTTCATTTATTCCCTTGCCTATTTATAATGCAATATAAATAAGGCGAATTGAATTAATTAATAAGGCATGACAAATTAAAATTTATAAAATCATCAAGTGAGAAAAGTTTCAAACAATTACTATAACTTTTTTGAAAAAAGATTTAAGCATCTACTGCAACAAATGTATATCCACAAAATACGTATGACTTCAATTTCCTTTCATTCATTAATAATCAGGATCAAATCTGGAGCCTTTTAATCTGAATAACATGATCTTATTATTTGCAGAGTGACTTTCTCACCTGTCGTCTTTTTACTTTAAAAGTTCGATAATCAAACCCTTTAAATTAAAAATTTACTTTTTAAATTTTAATAAAGTTCTTAAGATAATATTAAGAACTTTCAAAATTAAATGAAAATATACATTAGAAATACATCATTATATATAGGATTGCCTTTTTCAGATTGAAAAGCTCCAGATTTAATCCTAATAATTTTAGAAAAAATGAAACAAATCTGTTGTAGTGGATGCTAACGTTTTTAAGTTTTCACTTTTTAATACAAATACATTATACTATCTTTGAAAATCTTCTTTGAAAGCTTCTTTTGAAAAGCTTATTGAGATTGTAAAGCACTAAACTATCAAACATTTTTTACGTTGACATCACAAAAACTTTCGACAGTCTAGTACTTAAAAATGACATTGTTATATGGCTTTATAATTCATTAAAAAGTTATAGTATTCAGAGAGCTTTTAAAAAATGTTTATTTCTGATTTTTCAAAAAGCTTATATAACTAACATATATTTCATAACATGCATTGAACTTATTTGTACAATTATCAATATATCTAAATGAATATTTATAATGTTGTAATATTCATTATTTATTGTTCAAACTCAGAATAAGGAATAAATACAAAATAATTTCTATACATGTTACTCTATTAATCTAAGGCAAAAGTTTCTTATTTATATAGAAGATCAAAAAATTATTGTGTATTCTATTAGTTTAATTTCTATACATATAAAACATTGAAATTCACATAACATGTAGACCAGGCCACGAGATTATATTCAGAGTCTAAAATTTATAATTCTAACAACACACAAACAGTTATCATTTCAACATAAGTCATGTAAGAAATATAACTAGGTCAGAAGATTGCCCCGATGGATCTTTAATAACTATAATTTATAACAGTTAAATATCTTTGCTGTAGATTATTTAACCAAACAATAATTTTTCTAATTATTCTTGATATTTTAAATTTTTGAAATGCATTTTTTTAAATCATCACATGAAAAAACTTAAACATATCTTCACTTAAATACTAATATTACACAATTTATAAATACAAAGATTAACAGAACAAAACTGAGATTTATTTAATATCAACAGATGTGATGGACATATTTTACAGCAAAAACAATGATAACTTAAATAATTATATAATATCATTTTATATATTTTTACCTTATTATAATAAATATAATAGTATTCAAAGTACATACTGTAGTTACATAGCAACAAGTTATTACATATCTAATGACAGACAATGTAAAAGTTATTGAATTTTTTTTAACTGAAAGATTTTATCAAATAATGACAACTTACTAAATTTTTAAGTATATGAATGACACAAAAATTGTGCAAATTTTATTAATTAAATCATGCGTTTTTAAGTAGGAAACAAAGAAGTAAAAGTTTGATTTTTTTAGAAGCAAGTGTTCACTTGTTCCATTGAACAGAAAAGCATCACAAATTCTCACAATTATTTTAGGGAATTTACATAGTACTTTCTCTTAAAACTTTAATGAATGTAATTTTGTGTGTTATGAAGTAGAAAATAAAAAAAAAAGTTGTATATCAATGTAAAACACTCTGTGTAATGTTATCCTGTTAGAAGACAATGTGAACTTCAGAAAGTCAAATCATGAAATTAAAAAAAGGCACTCAGCAATACTTGAACATTCTGTGGATATGATTGATAATAACTACTTTTGAATTATTAATATTCATTTGCATCTTTCATAAAATTGTTGAAAAAATAATCAAATAAATAAATTGATAATCTCACTCATAATTGGCTTTTGCATGTTAAGCAAATTATCATAAATAAATAAAAATATACCAATATGAAAAAAAATTATGTTAAAAGATATTTTAAAAAAGATCGTGAAATATTGGTAAATAATCCTTTTTAAAGATCTTAAGAAAAAAACAGTT
This sequence comes from Latrodectus elegans, assembly GCA_030067965.1. Taxonomy (NCBI): domain Eukaryota; kingdom Metazoa; phylum Arthropoda; class Arachnida; order Araneae; family Theridiidae; genus Latrodectus; species Latrodectus elegans. Next base: position 13,807,629 of record CM057814.1, read on the forward strand.
TTTAATTGATCCACCAAAAAATAATATTTCTAGAATATTAATTCAGTCACATTTTTATAATACAAACCTCTTGACGAATCTCTAACAACACAATAAAATTAATATCTTTTACAAATTCACAAACATTTTTTTATGAAATATAAACTTTTCAGAAGTACCTGTGCCATCAGGAGTGTTGTAATCGTTACCAAAAACTTGAAGCTCTTTTAAGCGACCCACAGCAACTTGTGAGATGAAAGGCATAAGATTGTTTGGTATACCATGAGGATCTTCACCAATCATACCTGATTCATGTGCACCAACAGGATTGAAGTATCGCAATAATATGACAGCCCACCCCTTTTATAGCAAAAAAGAAATAGCATACTCTTTATTAGACTAATATCAATAAATTTTATGTTAATTTTAAATGTCATTTTTTGAAATCAAAAAGTGACATCCTAAATAATATGAAAATTATGATAATACCTTTGAGATTTTTTCATATATTAATTATTTGTTTTGTTTTGTTCAGAATTTGCATGTAATTTTGTCAGAGTAAATTACTTTAATGTGACACTTAATGATGTTACAAATGAAACTAATACCATACTGATACCATGAACAGCAAATACCATACTGATTACTTTAGACATGAATAGGAATTTATGTTTTATTCTAAAATAAAGGTCTCTCCACAAACTACTTAGCTATACTCAATTCCAGGCGATTAATGAAGAACAATTGGATTAAATTCATTATCGCTATACATATCAGAAAGTTAAAATTCAGTGTGGAAAAAAAATGTTATTTTTTTATAGATAGAAACATTTGAATTAATGTATCATTAAAATTTTAAAGTAAAGCAAACATAAATCCACATTTATTTTCATTTTTCTCATAAACAAAATCTTTCAAATACATTTGTGATTATAAAGGAAGATAAATAGTTTTCAAGACATAAATAGAATACTAAGATACAATTATAATAAAAGGAAAAATAATTTTTTTTTTCAAATACATTCAATTTTATTAAAAAAATAAATAATTTAACATCTATGATACCATTTTATTAAATAAACCAAATTGGTTAAATATTGATAATTAGTCTGAGAAGTATTAAGCTTTCATTTTAATCAAAATTCATATAGAAAGGAAACATGTATACTCCTGCATTTAGACTGTAAAAATTTTGTATATTCAAGATTTTAAGTTCTAAATTACATGTACTCAAACAATTGATAATTCTAAACTATAAATTATCAATGTAATTCTAAGGAAGTGCACGATGAGATAAGTTAACAAAACATAAGTTAACAAATTATAAAATACACAAAGTTTAAAATATTTTACCAGGATTGTAAAAAAATCTCTGGCTCATTTTTTTTCTTTTTTTCTTTTTCTTTCTTTTTTTTTTTTTTGGATAAAATTTTGCAACTGATATTTTATATAAAGACTATATCCATGCTGACAATTCCTCATAGATCATAGACACTCAGGACTCTGTGTGAAAACATACTTTTTGTTAAATTTTTAGAAATTTTTTTGTTTATGATCTTTGAAATTTAGAGCCTGGTCCATTTTTTTCGTTCAATTAGAAAATTTTTCATATATACAGATTTTTGTTGCGATTATTTTAAAGAATGTTACTTGATGAATTTATAGAATGGATAAAACTTTCCGAGTTAAGATCAAATAAATAAAGTGAATATCTCTGAAACATCTAAAAAAATTTAAAAACAATATCTAATGTAGAAGCAGTTTAAATATATATAATGTGAACATCAACATCAAAATTTAAGCTGATAACTAGCTTCTGTATATTAAAATTGATAATTTAACCTCAAACTATACAAGAAAATGTTAAATTTTGTGAAATATTGTTTTTTTTTTTTTTTTTTTTTTTTTAGAATTAAGTTTTTAGTTTAAAAAAATTAAGTGGATTAAAGTAATTTTCACATTGCTCATGCAAAGTTTACAATCTAATGAAACTGATTAAGTTTAAAATAATTTTACAGATGTAGAGTACTAAGAAGATGATAACTTTGAAAATTTAAAATAAAAATAAGTAATATTAATACAAGTTTTTCAGAAAAAACATCAATGAATAAATTTATCTAAATAAAGCTTTGATGATACTTTGAATAATACTTTGATGCTTCAAAAAAAAAATCAATATAACATTAATTTTTTCCCATTTATTCAAAAAGATTACAAGTGTAATATTATTTTATATCAAACTGTGTAGAAATTAACTTTTTTAAACTTGAGAGGAAAACTAACTAAACTTACAAAACTACTACAATTTTTAATTGCGAAAATTGATATCAGAATCTACTCAAACTCTTAATGTATAAATAAAAATACTTAATATTAATATCTAAGTAATTTACCTTTTCAGAGTTACAAACATCTTTTAAGATTTCTTCAATGAAATATTTTGTTCTTCCATAAGGATTAGTACATGTTGAACCAACTGGATGGTTTTCATTTAATGGAAGATTTTCTGGTACTCCATAAACTGTTGCTGAACTTGAAAAAACAAGTTTCCTTACATTGAAAGATTGCATTACCTATAATTAAAGAAAAAAATTTATTAATTAGAAACAGTTTTAATTTAATAAAAAATAACAATAAATAAGTAATATAAAAAATTTATAGTCAATTCCTACTTAGATCAACAAAGAAAAATATTTTTTCTCTCATATAAAACTAAAACTAATAAATTAATATTTGAAAAAACTTCATTAACAAGTGTCATTCACAATGAGTTTAAAAAATGTATTTGAACTTTAGTGGATAGATAAAAAATATTTTATTAACAACTGAAAATTTGAACAAGACGTATATAGGGAGATTGGTTCAATTAGTTTCTTGCTCAATGGTTATTCTTTGCACACAAGGGCTAATTAGACCAGAACCTACGGTTTAAAGAGGATTTCAAACTACCACAAACATTTCTGCTCAAGGTGGGATTCAAACCCACAAACTGTTGAACTGAATGCAAGAGCGCTAACTATTTGGCTGCCAGTTGGCTATATACAGGGAGAGCGTGAACTAATAACTGTAACTGAAAAAATATGTTACTTGAACAAAAATAAATAACATATCACAAGAATAAATAAATGTTTAAAAAATAAAGACACATCTTCAGATATATAGAATTATTAAATATATATTGTGGTTAACAAAATAATAGTTAATAGTAATCAATTTTAATCTATATTTTTAATTTTAAGGAAACAGAATATTTTAAATCTCGTACATGAAATAATTTTTCATAAATCATTTAAAATCAAAAATATAAAAATGACTCACATTAGTAACTAAGTTTCATATATACAATTTATATTTTGAAGTGAAATGTAGAAAATACTATTTCATTACTAATTAACAACAACTGAGATATGAAATAAATGATGAGCTAATTATTTCAGTGATTTTTACACCAAATTTATTAAATCAATTCTTGATTATTGAAATGATTAAATCAATTTTTAAACACTGAGATAAAATTAGCCAATAAAACCAGTAATAAGAACAATAAACCATACAACATTTAATTGTCACAATTTTTTCTTTTTAGAAAATGATATTAAAACAAAATAGTATCACAAGCAAACATTGCTATCATATGATTATTATTAGAAAACAGATTGACATTAATTCTAACAATAGCAGAACATATTATTTTTATAAAGTACTTCAATCATGATAATGACATACAACTGAACTACTGATTTATATGAGTGAATATGTCTATGCTAATTTCAATAGATTAAAAACTCAAAATAGATACATAAATATGAAACAATAAGCTAACAAACTGTTCATTTTAAAAATTGTATTAAAATTTATCTTTATTACTTCATAACTTCAAAAACAAATATATCAATCATATACAGATATTATTTAATACACAATAAAGACTTGTATAGATTAAAATTTACTTGCTAGATAAAATAAAATAAAAAAATATTAGATATGTGTTAGAAGTAGAGATGTAGTTGAAAATACAGTAGAATCCACTTATCCAAATACATTGGGACCAGACCCCATTCAAATAATCAAACATTTGGTTAATTGGATTTCTTTAAAGGTCCATTTTTAATTAATTATTGCAAGGTGTAAATTGAAGAAAAAACTATATAATTTTCAATAAAAAGAATTCCATGACAAGGGAATACTTTTACATGTTAAAGTTATCACTACACAAGAGCTGTACATTAATGAGGTATGTATGCAGTGTTGTAAATGAAAGTCATTGTTTGTTGAACATCTCAGTCAGAGTAAGCTGTTTCAACTGCCTTCATTTGTTTTCGGAGCCACCATTTTGTGCACATAGTTGACAGTGAGAATTTGTCTGTGATTATACTGTGATTAACTCCAATCACTTCAAAGCTGATGCTTCATATACTTCAAAGCAAACAAATGTTTTTATTAGCTGATGCTCCCAAGATTGTTTCAAATTGGACATTAAGGTTATCTTCTTAAATAGTACTTTAAATGAGTTTGTCATTTACAATTTGAAATTTAAGGTCTCACTCATAACTCATTATCCTCTATCTTCAGTTTTACCTCCTGAACATCCAAGAATTTTCAAAAGAATGTTTTGAATTGGTCAAATAACGCATCTCATTTTCATCTTCTCTTTTCCCTTACCCTTTCTTTTCTTGAGTGTTTTACTTGATGCATTTTCCATCTCTTCTTCAGTTTAATTAATATTTCTCAATGTATAATTTAGATAATTAACAATTCAGATAGACTGAATTTGGATAGATGGAGTTCAACTGTATATATTAAGAAAAGCTCTCAACTAATTACCAGTTGACTTTGTCCTCTTGTAAGAATATAATATATACATTTTTTAATCATATTCTAAGAAAATTTTTGATTAGTAATTGTTTCAGAATCAATCAGTCTCTCTCTCTCTCTCTCTCTCAGTAAGGTAATAAACATTTTACCAGCTTAAGAGATATCTTAGATAGATAAAGGAGAATTTATCTAAATGTCTGTTATAATTAAATGATTGAATTTAGACAATTTTTAAATTCAATAAAATAATAAATTAATTATTCATATACATATACCATACTACTACAGTAAAACTTTGAATTTTTCATTATTTTGAATATTTGAAAGATTTAAATTTTAATAAAATTATATTTTTAAATATAAAGTCTCAAGGCACATGCAAATATTATCTACAAATTAAGGACATGATCAATATACATCCTTACTAGATAATAAAGAAAAATGATTTAATGTTTCAAGTGACAGTTTATTTTGATGACAATTGAAGTAAATTTAAAAACTTTAAAATACTTTGTTAATGGCAACAAATTCTACAAACATTTCATAAAGTTTGAGTAATTTTAAGGTAAACGTCATTCATTATCACATTTTTGCTATTTTTTTAAACAGTTTAAATAAAGTATTGAGCTTTGAAGTAATACTGAAAGTTTTAAATATATTTTCATTAAGCCTTTAATCAGAAAAATTCATTAATTAGAAATGCATGCAAAAGAATTTTAAAATTGAGCTGGAATCAGAATAAGCTAGTTAATAAACAACTCAATTTTCTCATAATGATGTTGGAAACTGTATGAATAAAATTACTTCACATTATTTTATACAGAAATTTTTTTTTTAAATTTTCATTATGAAAAACAGTTTTTATTCCTTTAATGATGCAACTTCATTTTAGATAATTTAAATTAACAGTATGAGAAATTAGAATTTTTTAGTATAATGCAGAAATTAGTTTACTCTAATGAAAAATAATTAGTATTCCTTTCAAAATGTTACTATAAGTATATACTTAAAACCTGTTGTAAATAAGAAATATTTTTTTTATGAAAATCTGATAATTATTAAATAATTTGAAACATCTCAATAAAAAGTCATCAATTTTAAATAAAAAAAAAAAGTTCAAATTTACAATATTGACACAAAAAAAATTAAAAAATATGTATTCAAGTTAAAAGCATCTGCCAAACATTACAGACTATGAAAAAACTGAAATTTTTCATTGTAAATCAAATTATTTACATTATAGAGCTAAAACAAGATAAATTTTCCTATAAAAGCTATACGATTTAGTTCAGTAAATTATTTTTTATCAACACCTATCAGCTTATTAAGAGAAATATTATTATAAAAATGTAGCATTTATTATTTCTGTATCATTTATATAATTCAGATATAGGTTATATTTTATCCCTTAATGTACTTTTTAAGGAGCTGTAGAATTTACACAAATTTTTACAAATGGAAATTCATTCAACCAATTCTTTTGAAACTAGGAAAATTAAATTAAATTTGAATATTCAGTTATTTATAAAAATATCGGATAACAAATAAGTAGCAGTTTCCAGCCTTGTTGTGGTAAAGGGTTAGTCACTCAAAAATCTACCATAATTAAACGAAAATAAATAAAGATACTAATTATTTATCAATCAAAGCAGATTTTTATTACAGAAATTATTTAAAAATTGATTTAATTAAATCAAAGAAACTGTATTAAAAGAATCTATCAATTGGAGCAAGTGAAGGAGAAACACTTTCATTTTTCTTCTATCACAGCAGTCTGACTACTAACTAAATGATATTCTTCACATATAAAGGAAGATATTTGAATAAGTTTATTGGATTTCTGTTTTCCACTACTTTCAAAATCAAAGAAAAACAAAAAATTAAAAAAATCCTCATTTATTTTCAGCTAATTAATATTACGAGAAAATCTATGCCCATCAAATTAAATGCATTAATTTAAATGAGAAACTTACAAAAAGCAGAAAACTAAGATGGGCTTTTTTAATTTTTGCAACAAAATCTTCATTCAAAAAAATTTTTTGTATAACATTTTTAAATGCAGCACTAAACATAAATAATTGTATTTGTGTGCTGAATTGTATAAAACATTTTGTACTTTTAGTACACATTTAATTAATTAAACTTGCATAAAAAAACGGTGAAGTGTTTTAAAACAATAGCATTATATTATCTTTACAGAAAATAATTATTCAAAAAATTAACATGAATCAAAGTTAAGCTCTTAAACTAATGCAGATCCCAATGAAAGAAAATATTATTTGTAAAAGAAAGCCTTTAAATATTTTAATAAAAAAGCATTTGGGAAAAAAATTTAATTTGACAAATATATGCACAGCATTTAAATAACAAGAATAATTAAAAAAATAAAATAGGAATCACTGTAATCAAATAGCAAAAATTGCATACTAGAGTGAAACTAATAATTAACACATCATTTTGGAAGCCATTTATGATGATTTATTATATATCTTGCCTACTTTTTAAATACATTTAATAATAAAAATCGTTTATTATTTTTACATAAAAAATCTCATATAGGAGCTATCTTGAATTTACAAGCAGTTTAATGAAGAAAATAATGCAATTTTATTATAAAAGTGCTTTTAGTTATTGATAAAAATATTTGTTCATCATAAAATTATAAAGATTTATTGCTAAGTAATGGTTATATGTGAAATTTCTTTTCTATAACAATTTAAGATATAAAAAGATTGAACGATTCATTTAAAAATTACAGTCAACATAAAACAATGCAAATAATACAAAAAAATCAATAAAATATGAAAAAGTATAATGTTAGGCAGCTTGCTTTCCTATTTTATAAAAAATTTATTTTAAATTTATAGAAATAAAAAGGAAAAATATTTAAAGAACAATAAGAATATGAAGCATACTTCTAAAAGAGTGACAGTGCCCCCAACATTATTTTTATAATAATCTAATGGCATACGACAAGATTCTCCAACAGCTTTCAAGGCAGCAAAATGGACTACACAGGAAAAGTTGTGCTAAAAAAAAAAATTTCCTAAAATCAGTTGTTGATAAAGGTGATATCTTAAAAATAAATTATAGTTTGAAAACAAAAATACACTTTTATTCACATATTTTTATTGCTGAGGATAAAATATTTTTTAGTTTAAACAAATATGAAATTTTTTTAAATGCTTCCTTTCCAAAACTATTGTAGAATGTGACATTTTTTATAATGTTTCATATGCTGCTTAAAATGACCTCAAAAATATAAGAAAGTGTATACTGTTAGCTTCTAAAATTTTTCATTACGACTCTAGTGAATATTAATAAAATTTCAATATAAGAAATTATTTTACTTAAAATTACTGATAAACAAGTTTTTGTTACTAGTTTAAAAAGCCTCTTAATATAACTATTTCATTTTTATTGCTATTTTTAATGTCTTTTTATTTTATTTAATTTTTTTATCTCATTTCTAATATTAAAAAAAAATTCTCTTTTGGCTACAGGTTTGAATTTTGTAATTCTAAATTGTACTAAACAAAATGATACAATTTATGTCATTTATTTAATATTATTCAAATTATTAATCATCAATTAATGTTAACCAAATACCTTTCATATTCACTAATAGCAGCTGTAGTACATTAAATGTCATGATTGCATTGTCCTTTGTGTGAAATGATAACTCTGGGGGTGGTAGGCCAAGTTTTGGAAGTTTTTCAGTTAGTCCCTATTTCTTCTAAATTACGAAAACTCCTAATCAGATGCCTCTATCTAACTTGTAGATCCCATTTCAGGACTACATCTTGGTGCAACAATCATTTAATTGATCATGATGATCTGGTATGGTCATTCTCATTACTGAAATGAGTTACTTTTAATTCCAATTTAATTGAAGACTTATCATGCACATCAAAGGCAACTGGGACATATTAAAGAGGTTGTGATCACACAATATCTTCTAAGAAAATAATATATCTCGGGGGATGATATAGGTAAAGTTCTTAGGTTGTCTACTTGGTCTATGCTTCTAAGTTATAAAGATTCCTATCCAGCTACTTCCACATAATTGGTAGAGCACAACTATGGCTGGATACAGGGAAGAAATGACAATGCACGCACAAAACATTGTAGGAAGACTTTACAAAGGATATGTGATTGATTACTGAGAATGTGCATTAATTTATTACTTAATTAAAATTTATATTTAAAGCAATTTTAATCAGAGTACTTTTCAATCAGATTATTTAATGAAAATTTCAAAATTACAAAAAAAAAAATAATTTATTAAATTTGATTTTTTTTAGCAAGCACATGCAAAGAAAAATACATTAAATGTTCTATACTGCATCAGTTCTGAGCAATTAAATGTTCGAGTAAAACTACATACATTTCTATAAGAATAAAAAATTTATCTTAAGAAATTTCTTTTCAAAACTTTAATGTAATTAAAATGTTTGAATAAAGCTCTTTGAACAAAATTCTAGAGTATAAATATGCAAATTAAACACATTTATAAGTGATTTCTTTTTATATAACACTACTGAAACGTTTAAAATTGAGAAAATAAATTTTAAAAAACTATATTTCTTAATGTTAAAATGATTTCTATGAAACACAAGTTTGGTAAGTCTATTTCCAACTTTTAATATAAAGTACTAAAAAAGGTAGTTATAATTTAAGTATTTTTTCATTCATATTTTAGTAATTTACAAATTTTAGTAAAAACCATAAAATTACTACATTTATGTCTGAGAAACCTAAATTTCTATTTCAAATTAAAAAAATATCAATAAATAATGTTTAAACCAGTAAATGTAGCCTTGGAGGAATCACCATTGACAGATATTTAATAACATAACTTTATTTTAAAGTTTATTTTTAATAGTTTTTCTTTAAAATGATTTGCATCTTTAAAGTTAAAAACAAACTTTACTTAACTTCATGGTACAATCCTAGTTTTACATAAAGCAATTTGCAGATTTTCAAAACTTTTGCCAATGGCGAAGTAACAAGATTTTCAAATGTAAAATGTCCAAAAAGCAATAATGTACTGAATCTTGCCAAATCCTGATTGCACTCAATCTGAGCTTTTGAATATCAAAATCTTATACAATTTTCAATTTCAAATATTTCAAAATTGTGGGTATTCTATTATATTTACTTACTAAGGAACAACAAATGGCTATAAACTTAGATGGGTATATTTTACAAAATTTATGTATTATTATGAAAATAAATATAAATTTCTAAAAGTCAATACAATTATTCATAATTTGTCAATAAAATATAATCATAATCATTATTTTAATTTTCTTTGAATTAATCAAAGGAATACTAACACTTCAAAAATACACCATATGTACCAAAGCCAAGCAGGAATTAACAACTGTGCAATAAATATTAATAATGCAATAAATATTAACCAATAATGTAAATACATTACATACAAATATATGTGAAATTTTGGGTTTCTAATTGACCAGGTACTGACCACCATCTGAAAATAACACTTAATTCTAGCTTAGATTAATCAAGTATTATAATTCTACACGAAATACAACTTAAATATTTCTACACAACATTTAATCTATCATACATACTTTTACATAAAATAGCAAAAGAATCAGAGAATAACATTAAATAAAAATACTTACCTAACCATTAACTTTTCTCACACATCAAAGAAAAAAAAAAAAAAAAAAAAAAAAAAAAAACTTTCAGAAATATATTTTACAAATTAAACAACATTACAAAACTATAGCATTTAATTAACTTTTAAATTGTAAGAAAATAATCAAAATCTAACACAGACAGTACATCACTGTACAGCCATTTAAAAATAAACTTGGAAAAAGTAAAACACATCATAAATTTCAAGGGTTACTAAAACTGCAAATGAATCATACATATTGAAAAACATCATAGAATTGCCAAACAAATCCATCCTGGTGCAGAAATCTATAGTTGTGGTACATTTGGCATATGTACTGACTTGTACAATGAAGCCCAGGTTGCAAACTTTTATTACCCTCCTAAATGTCACCAATCTCGTCCAATCTACTGTGCTACATATGCTATGATTAAATTAACTTCATTTTTACAAATTCCTTTACAATTCATTAAAATCATTACATAAATTTGTTTTATATCATACATAACCATGATGTGATTTTACTTTTTTTTACATGTTATTGAAAATAATTTAATATCACACTATAAAAAAACAATATTTATAAATTTAATGTTAATTTTAAATTAAAATTACTTTTGTTAAAGATTAAAATAAGTAAAAAAATTAGAAATTAGTTAAAATTCAATAACAAGTTTTTATTTGAATTTCCAATTCAGAGACGTTCTCTGACTTCATTTCATCAAATTTAAGTACTAATTTCTACATAGAAATATGGAATAATGTTCCTGACGGAATACTGATTACATAAAACAATTTTTCTCTTAATTTGCATGGACTGTTACTTAAATAAGAAATAAAATCCATAGATACAAACCTTTTTAAATACTTCAATTAATGCTTCTTTATTTAAGAGATCAACTTTATAAAAAACTAAAGATTTTTCAGCAAGGCATTGCACTCTTCTCAAACTTTCTGGCATGTCACTGCCCACACCTTTAAAAAAAGTAAGAATAGAAAAACTTATTCAAATGGTAAGTACTAGAATACAGTGGAAAATAATAAATTATTATTTTAAGATAAATAAGGAAAGAAGACAATTTAAAAAATACAGTATATTTAGTTTAATCACTAGTCGAATCACTGAAATACAAATATAACAGAAGTTAAAGTTATATATTAAGAAAAGTATATATAAAAGTTTAAGAAAATTATGCCTAATTTAGAAAGATAGATACAATATAATATTTAAGATAAAAAAAATGACGTATTAAAAAATCTAGTTTTGAAAACAAGTTCAAAGTAGTAATATACAAATAATAACTTTACTTGGACTAGAATTTGAGAAGTTATCAATGGCAACCACATCATAACCAGATTTTAAAAGTTCTAAAATTCCATGACTGCCAACATAACCTGCTCCACCAGTAACTAGAATCGCTGTACTGCACAAAGACATTCTTCTAAATTAAAAGAATGAAAAAAAAAAGACAAAGAACTTATATTTAAAATGACTAAAATTATGAAAGTTAACTTTTTATTATGAAGATTAGCTTTCTATAAATGGATGTATGAATTTTAGTTATTTTCTAGCATAATATAACTCAAATAATAACTTTGATAAATATAAATTGAGATGACAGAACAGTAGAAGATCTTTTTAAGTTTACCAACTATTGTGGTTTTTTTTTTTTTTTTTTTTTTTTTTAATATAAGCATTTAAGCAATTTCTAATATTAATAACTTTAACCAAATGCTTTTTAAACCTTCAACCCTTTTAAAGACTAAAAATTTTGGCAGAATTTTTAACTTAATATATATTACAGATTTCTCAAATGGAATTTTGTCAATTTATGAAAACCTCTAATTCTAATAGTGCAAGAAATACATTAAATAAATAAGGATAGAAAATGCACAAATTTATAGAATTTAGCAATGCCATTTCAGTTCCTGTTGTATTTAGTAGTGTCAACTTTTTGAAAGGGAATATAATAAAGTGCAATATATTTTTTTTATGTATGAGCAAAAGTTTCCTAAAGACTGTATAGACCAAAAAAATTAGTCATCAATTAAAATGACATGCAAGCTCTTATTAACACATTAGAGAGAAGTAATAAATTTTATCATGATTTCTCTCATTTAAAAAATGACTAATCAATTTTTTTGCACAATAAATAACTTGATACAAATAAAAGTTTTCCAGTTAATCAAATATTACCTAAAAAAATGAGATAATTTTAATTTTTTATTTCTACAATTTTACTATTTGGTTAAAAAAAACAAATTTAGATTTTTTTTTTTTTTTTTTTTTTACATCTTGTTAGAAAAATTCTTTCATCAGTCCAAAATTACGAAAATGAACTCCAGTACAAATCTCTAGTAAAATCTGCTTTTCACTCTTTGCACATGAGAGCTAACCGGACTAGAACCTACAGCTTAGAGAGGGTTTTGAAGTACTATAAAAAGTGTTCCCCAAGCTTGAATTGAAATCACCAAATGATGTACTTAACTCCAGAATCTTAAATATTTAGTCACTTAATTGATTATCTGTCATTTTTATTAAATGTATTTTTGTAACAAAATGAAATGCTACAAAATTAATACCAGTGGTGTAAAATGCAAAAATTATTCTAATCTAGCATAAAGTGTTAAAAATACAAATAAATGGAAAGTTGAGATATTCAGGTATTACCAAAATTCATTTCTATTATTTATTAATAAAATCTTAATTTTTAAAAGGGATAAAAATATTTTTTAAATGAATTAAATAATAGATTAATATTAACTTTTTTTTTTATAACACAGTCAAAATTTAATGTGTCTCACATTTTCATAAACAATTAACTTACCAAACATAATTATTTTTATATTTTGAAATTTTACATACCTATTGTATACAAGTATATCCAGATTTTTATAATCAATAAAAAAACTATTTACCCAAAAGAATTTTAATCATATCAATCTTCAGAATTTATATACATTAAAGTCTAATAAAATATAAATTCTGAAGAGCATGGAATAGCAAACATTGTGCTCTGAAAGCAATTTTGAACTGACAATTCAAAAATCTCAATTAAAAAATTACAAATAATAAATAATTATATTATGATGGTTTTAATAGTTATCTTTTATTTTTGCCATTTTAGCAAAAAGAGAAAGCAACAACAGTTATGAATTTTAATAGTTTAACAAAGTGTATTGTTTTCATCTCTCTCTCTCCTTATTTTTTTTAAGAGGTTTAAGTATGGAAACAAATAACCAAGGCTTTCAAGGAAAAAGTTTACAGCAGATGCATCATATTTCAAGGTTTTTATTCACAGAATATTATGAATGTTTCATCCAAAAGGAATTTGAAGTTACTGAATTTTAATAAATGCATATTTTATTGAATTATTGAAAAAATCCTAATTTTAAACTTTTGTCCATATTTGTATAAATCATGTGATAACATGTTAATTTACTTAATAAAACCTGCAAAATAAAATTCAATGCATTCATTACTTTAGAAATTATTTCACAATGTATAATTACTTTTACACTAAACAAAAAACATCAGATAAATACATAAATTACTCAACTTATATATGGCTTCAATAGTTAAGAAAAATTAAACTGATAAGGATTGGGGTAAACTTTCTAATTCCAATCTTAAAAATCACATCTATACAAGGCCAACATAATGTAATATATCTAACTTTTTTTCTGTTATGAAAATATATAACACTTTTAAAAATACTGAAAATTCAAGTTCTATTTCTAAAAACAGCATTGTTTGGACAAGGCAAGCTTGCTATACTGTTGGCAATGCAAATTTAATTCAGCAGTGCGCCTTTCATTTAACTAGAGCACCACAAAGGTGAAAGTGAGAACATTTTATAAATTTGAGCATTTTACTTTTACCTTAAATTGATAAGAAAATAAATTATAAAACTTTTTCTCATTAATTCATTACTTTATTTACATAAAAAAAATTACACTGAAATGAAAATGTTATCAATTTGTTGTCATTTTGCAATTCCTTATAAGAAAATCACAATAGTAAGGTTAAAGAGTCATTATAATGCTTTGTTTTTTATTAATGTTTTATTTAACTTAAAAATTATGTACAAATAAAAGGAGTGGCTAGTTAAAAAATACTTCTAAGATCTTAAAATTATAAGTGTAATGAGTAACATTATGTAGAAATTATGTAATAATGAAAAAAAGCTCTGGAGTTTAACAAATGTAAATAGCTTAACATCAAGAAAATGCTTTTTAAAATTGAATGTTTTTGCAAATGTTTGTCTTCTAACATACCAGAATAAAAGAATTGATATGCTATATGGGTGAACATTTAAGATAAAGAATTGAGTATATGAGTTGTTTTATAAAACATAGACTTAAATCAATGGTTTAATTGAAATCTGAATTTTTTAAGAATATTAAATATTTTGATATACTCTAATGTAGTCAAACAACACAAGGCTGAAATTTTACCATTCCTGAAATAAGACTGACATCTGATTAGAGTCATTTATCATAATATTGCAGTGACACTCAATATTTTTGAAAAGATAATGCTGTAAATTCCAGATGTGTACACCATTTTCAAAAACTTCAAATAAAAGGTCCACTGAATTAAAACTTGTTATTTATGAAAAAAAAATTATATATTTGAAATTTTAAAATTAAATATATGATAAATCTACAAATTATTTTTCAGTAAATTAAATTCTTTTAGATTTACTCTAATTCATTTAAAATAAATAATTAATATAATAATTTTATTTTTAAAATACTATTAATTAGAAAAATTGTATTTAGAAAAAAATTAGATATTTAACTTAAAAGATGTTTTTAATATTCTATGTTTAACATAGAACATAAAATGATATTCAATGATTACAAATAAAAATGCAATTTAAATAATAAAACACAGTATATAAAACACAAGATGCTTAAAAGTGGAGCAAATTAATATTAACTCAGCTTAAAAGTACAAAATATAGATGTAAAATTATATATTTAAAAAAAAAACGAATTCAATAAAAAATTTTATTTTTAATTATCATCATAATGATACAAATATAAATAATTTATTTATAATTAAAAAAATAATTAATAATTTTAAAACTAAAAAAAAAAAAAAAAAAAAAAAAACAAGTTTGTCTTTTTTATGCTAGATAGAAAAATTTAGATAAAAATTAGAAAGTAAAATTTAGAAAAAGAAATATTTTTCAAATATTTTTTTTAAATATAATGCTAATACTTTTTTTTAACATACTTAAAATTTAAACATGATGTATTTCAAACATTATAATTTGTTTCAAAAAAACACCATACATAAAATCTTAATCAACATTTTTCGAAATTAAGGGCAATAAATTAAAACTTTCATTATATTTACATTGTATAAAAACAAAAAAATTTGCATTTAATACTAACCAATAAAATTTAAACAATCTATAAGTGATGACTTATGATAATAGGAAGAAACGAGCAGATACTCAAAAATTATCGAATTCAGGATGTCATCTACATTTCGGAAGAGAATAGTTATTATCTAATCCACGTTGGCAGGATTTTATTGTTTTCCATTAACGAAGGTACAGTAGAAAAATATATGTGCCGGCAAATTGCGCAACTCTTAAAATTAACATGTTACAAAGCTGTAAAAATATTACTCTTTATCCTTTTTATCAAAGAACTATTTTTTGAAACTTATTTATTTCTTTGAATATCAATGTAATAATGCAAAAAAGTTTAAATAAATTACAGAATTTAATTGAATACATTCCGCGAAACAGAAACTGAAGAATGACAAATGTTTACATTATAAATAAAAAAAAAGCTGAGAAAAATCATCTTATATATTGATGCCACTTTTTCTAAACAATATATAGCAGGAAAAACGAAAGAGGAAAGCCTCAAAAATGAAAATAATATGGGTGGAACAGTTGATCCTTTGAATGTTTCGTATATTTTTATGTTTAGGACATCACCGAGCCGAGCGAGGCTGTTATCATAAACTTGAAACTTGATATTTTGAAAAATGAGATTAATTATTTTTGTCAAACTTAAAGGGGCATCAAAACACATTATATTAGATGAACAATATATAGCACTATGTAGTTTAAATTGCTTATAAAACAAAGAAAGTATATAAAACAAAGAAAGTATTACAAATTATTAGTCGAATTATTACATAAACTCTTTTTTTGAAAGATAAAAATTTTTAGTTTTAAGCAATTACAGTTGTTTAAAACTTCACTGACGTCATGATCGACCAAACAACCGTTCCTAAGATTTTTTGTTCACACAAAAGCAAATCATGTCTGCCAAGTGTGTTTCGTATTTTTATTTATCAGCACAAGAGCTTGAAAATTATAAAAATAAATTAGTGTTATGTGTTGGATAAGATCCATATGCTATAGATCAAAGTACTAGCATTAATGACGAAAGTAAATGGCCAAAAATCCGTCATGGGCTATAGTAGATTATTTAGTATATTCAACACGTGGTATTACATATTATATATATATATATCAGATAAAAGCCTACAAATCTTTATAATCCTATAATTATTTCCCAAGTTGACTTGTTTCTCTTGAAATTCTTAAAAAGCATTAGTAAATTCGACAACATTAATAAATTAAAGCTAAGATTATCTGATAGTCTTTAAATAACGATATTGTAATTAGACTTCATGGCCTTCCTTAGTGATGATAGTTAAAAGATTTTAAAAAAAAATTACAGATCTTATTTGATAAAAACACATCTGGAAATTGTCCTAACAACTTTTCTAATTAATTATTAATAAGTTACAAAAATGTTACTTTTAGTAATGGCAAAAAAGTCATTATTAATTCTGATTAAGAAAACAATGTCTGGTGTAAAATTTTCATTAATATGTTACAGTAATGAAGTCAATAATTAATTATTTATAAATATATCTCTAAGAATATAAATATATCTAATTTCCTTGAAGTAACTTTTTATTTTTTACTTTTTAATAGGCAATATATTATCGAAAATTTATTCAAAACATTTCTTTATATTTTTCGTAAAATATAAATTAATTTTGAGTAAAAATATGCTTATTATTGCTTTTTGTAACTTTTTTTTAATTACTGCAGTAAATTCGAGAAAATGTTTTCAATCTGAACAATTTTTCAAAACAAAATTTGAATATTTTATTTTGGTTTTATTCATATTTCAAGATTTGGCTGTTTAATTTATTAAATCTCAAACTATTGCAAAATTTTTTATAAATTTTATTTAATATGGGATTATAATAATGATTTATTTTTTATTTCAACGTTTGGTTTACCGATTGAACTAAAGTAAGTTTAAGAGCTTTTAAATTCTAACAGTTTGATTTTTTTGCTTGAAAATTTTAAATAGGTTTTTACTTACAAAATTTTGTAGTTTAATCTTGAAACATTTGGAAATTTAGGAATGATTTATTATTATTGGATACGTATCCTATTTTTCCAACAGTATGAGAACCCTTATTTCGTTTCCAATTTTATCTGAACTCTGAACTATGGTTGATTTTTGCTAAGCGGAATTTTCCCAACTTCTGAATTCTAACTCTAGGAAAAGGACATAAAAAGGTCTTAAATCTTGAACAGATGAGATATTTTATATTGTGTGTTCTGTATTGAAAAATTTAAGAGTAGTTACAGTTTTATGAATTATATCTGAATTGTTAAGTTCGGAAAATAAATGAATTAAGGAATTTATGTATTTAGATGTAAGAAGATAAATAGAGTAACTCTGACTGTGTTTTTCAGTTAGAGTTCATTTACTGATATCCAATGGTATTTATGTTTTACTGGTCACGTGATAGACGCTTCTGAGAATGTGTGATGAATGGTAAGGCAAAGGAAAGTAATTAATGTGTTATGGGGCGGATAATCTGGAATTGTTATGTGAAGGAAATCTTGAGAATTTTTAATCACGGTTCGTTTTAAAGACTTAAGGAGGGCGGAATGGCTATGGAGCTCAGGCTTCATAGCCCTTGTGGCGGTGAACCAGCTGTGTATCAATGGCCATTATCATCAACATCGGTAAGTGAAATTTAAATGCATTGCTTGTGTATTTGTTTATGATTTGCTCTTATCTATTAAGTTTAATGCCCGTAATCGGAGCGGAATTTGTGAAATGTATGCATATACTTGAGCGGCTTTTGTTTCCAAACATACCTGCATTTATATTAAATTGATGTTCATTTTTTTAAAAATTTATTTCAGGATAAGTATGACAGAGCTACAGAAATTATCGATACTATTAGGTGAGTTTTATATATCTTTATTTTAGTTCATTAGTTTGCGCTATGTATAAATTTGGTTTCAAACTTTTCTTCTTTAAATATATTTTTATGAGTACATTCTAAGATACATTCACCAATATTGTTACCGAACATTTTCTTTTATCTTTCTCGTAACTTATACGTTGCTTCATTATTTTGTTATTTATATATCCATTGCTAGCTTACCATGTTGACTTATCTGTGAGTTGTGTATGCATTTGTGCCTTACTTAATAGAACGTAAATAAAAAATGACTCGAGGAAATATGAAAGTAAATCTAAGTCATTAATCCGTGTGAATTTTTTCGCATTATAATTGATATTGTTGTTTATATTTAATGTTGTTCCATATTTAAATAAAAACGTAACTAATAGGCTATATTGAGCTATAATTTATTTTTTTATTTTTATGCTTCCATATTTAAAAAATTGTGTGAATCAATGGAAGTGAAATTTTTTTCAGATTTAACTATTAAATATAATATAATACTTCATTAATTTATCGCCAATCATTAATTTGTCAACTGGTTAAAAAACAGTCTTGATGCTTTAATTAAAAAGGAACACAGATTTAATCATGTTTTTATTATTATTATATAAGTGTACTTTTATAAGTAGCAGATATTTAACTTTCTAAGGGTTGAAATTAAACAAAAACCCAAAAAATATTTGTGTTATAATCAGTAAGTACCTGAGACAGAAATGTAACACCAATGAAGAACTAAGTCATTTGTTTCTAATATATGAGCTTTTATCTTAAGTTCATTTTGGTGGGGTTTTTTTTTTTAATTCCGTGGAAAAATAAGTAAATTTAGTATTTATAAAATTCCAGGCTCAATGTAGAAGTGGGTACCCCTATTATAGCAAAAATATTGGCAATAAGCAGCGGCGATAAAATTTTTATTTCTGGTAACCTTGGTATTTTCAGTGCTTTAACTAATATAGTTTTAGTCTTGCGATTTTGTTATTCACATGTTAGCCATAATCTTGATGTAAAAAAGAAAAAAAGAAAAATCAAGAGGTACCAGTAATCAACTTACATTATGCAACTTTAAAGCCAAAATAAGAAATTTTTGCTATTGTAAATAATTAAAAAGATTAAGTGCTCATGTTAAAAGTTTAAAATATTATAAATTTTTTTTGTAATTATATTGTTTAGTACTCAGTAACTTTTTAATTTATAGCTAGTCAAATCAGTTTTCGTATTAAAGTATGATTAACGTCTTCTAATAAAAATTATATTACTATTTCTTTTTTTTTTTTTTTAGCATTTTTTATTTGCCTTATCATTTATCTACAACTTAGGGTGTTATCTTTTCAGTTATATAGTACTATGTTAAATAATGAATTTTGATTATACTGCCAATTTTACAACTTCAAGTTTTGTAAGGATAAAAATTATTAGGGAACTGTGTTGGTTTCACACAATTTCCAATTTTCGCGCTAAGCACTACACAGTTATCTCACCAACCTAAAGTATGTCACTTTACCAATTACTAAATACCAGTTGCATTCAAACTTCAAATTTGCAATCATGCACTATTTTAAATTACAGTCATCAAAATTTCGAATATTTCATGATTACTTGAATTTTGAATATTTCATGAATTTCTTGCTATAGAAGGATTAAATTGCTGGTGACTGGAAGATAATTTCTCAAAGATTAGATAATAAAAATAAATATGAATTAACAAAGTTTACAAAAAATGATATACACACAATAAAGCTAAAGCTTTAACGTTAACAAGTCACATTTTTATTAAAACTTGAATTTAATTAACTGGGCAATGGTGCCTACCTTAAAAAAATTTAAGCATGGCACAATCTAACACTAAAGTAAAACATGCAATAAAGCTTACTTAAAGATGTATTTACTTAAATAAACATACATTTCTATAAAAAGTAGAATTTCTAATTGATCAAGCTTACCACTCTGAATATATATATATATCATACAATAGCAATTTTAATGAAAAACAAAATTAGTTACCTTATTATTGTTTTGACAATATCACAACTGGTTAGTGAATAAATAGTTCTTATTTCTCCAAATCTTCTATGATGTTTTCTTTTGGATTTCTTCGCCAAACATACTCTGTGCGGTATGAATCAAACTAATCAACCAAATTATTAGTATCCTGCAAAAGTTTAAAATAATATAATTTTTAAAAAAATTTAAAGAGATTCAGAAATTCTAAACATTATCACTTTTACCAATTATCAGAACATTAACTTAAATTACTAATTAAATACTACAAGTGTTGCACACAAAATGGATTTCGTGTCTTTTGTCTTAAAATGAAAATCATATCATGCACGCTGTTAAGTTTTTTTGCTGCACTTTATCGCTTGCTTGGTGCATTTTATCCATCTTACAGTTCCCTAGTCTTAGGTGAAATTATTTCCAAAATAATAGATAAGAAGAAAATGGAGTGATACAAACATATTTAAAAAAATGTTGGAAATAATTAAAAAATGTTATAGGATTTATAAATTTTTCTTAGTTTTAGGTGAGAGTATTGTTCAGACAATTTTGAAGTGATGTGTTAAGTAATTATTTCTATCATTCTGTGAAATCTATTAATATTAAACTAATTCATTTTCTATAGTCTTCTAAAATATTAAAGTTACCTTTTAAATGTTGCTATTTTTAAAAAATTTTTATAATGTTTCAGCATATAATAAGTTAATGTTTATCATTTGTTTAATTTAGTCATTTTTGCATTGATTTAATATTCATAAAAAATTAGAAGTGTATATTTTTATTTGTCCTCTGTATTTCAAATAAAAGCTCATAGGCTGGCAGTTTGTTCGTTGAAGACTAGCCTACTCTTTCTTCAAACATTTGTTTGAATAAACTGAGATCTTGTGCTCAAATTTTATTTTAGTAACAGTGGCTATTGGGTGACTAACCCTTCATCACAACAAGGCCGGAAACTACTGCTCATTTATCATTACCTAATGGGCACCTGTGAACCAAGTCACTGAGGCAAGTAGCATTACCCATACCTACTATAAAATCATTTATAGGATGGGCCATTTTCAAAGATAATCTCAGAAGAAAGGATGTAGAAGCACAGAAAGAAACATCCATACCTGAACCAGTATTTGAACCTGAACCTGGGACCAACAGCATATTATTCAGGAACGTTAGGCACTTAGCCATTGGTCGACTTGTGCACAAATTAAGTGCTGTTTATTGTCGTGTGTAAGACTACTAAGAACAATTCTCAGAATTTTGAAAAATAACTGATAATATATTTATCAGCATGTTAGTAACAATGCTTGATAAAACATAAAGAACTAAAAAAGTGACATCAATTTTCAGTTCTGAAAGCTGTTAAAGGAAATAATGCATTCTACTTTAATAAGTATATT
This sequence comes from Latrodectus elegans, assembly GCA_030067965.1. Taxonomy (NCBI): domain Eukaryota; kingdom Metazoa; phylum Arthropoda; class Arachnida; order Araneae; family Theridiidae; genus Latrodectus; species Latrodectus elegans. The sequence goes on from CM057814.1 coordinate 13,829,725, forward strand.
TTGCAATTGCTGGCAGCTGTACCACCAGCTTTGGTTAAAGCAATGTGCCATTTGGCTGTTGTAAAAAATTAATTTAAATATGGATTAATGTTTATATATTGTTGAAGGAAATTGTTTCATTATCTATCCTGATCAAATCATTATTGAAATTATTTAGTAAATTATAAAATGTTGAATAAGGAATTAATATATTTGTAAAATTCTCCTGATTATGTAGTAATGCTATACAAAGATTCTTACACAAATAATTTTTATTTCAAATCTTTATTTTGTTCATACAACTTTCTATTTAAACATTAAATTATTTTGTTAAAAATTATAATTTGTTATATAATATTGGGCGAAAATACTAGTGCAAGAACCAGTTACAAAATAAATTTTAATGGGAAGTTTTATATTATATGTTTGATAGTTTATAAATGTTTAGCAAATTGTTTTTCTTTTGTTTTTGTTTAATTTATTTTTATCAATGACTTTTTGTTAGAATTTTTTGATAATTTATTTATCTTCTGTCAAAAAAATTTGGAATTTGCATAGAAAAGTTAATGGTTTCTCTTTATGCTGTTTAATTTTAATACTTCTTACATCTTCATTGGGTTATTGAGTACACCATATGTTAGCTATTTCTTAAGAGGTTAAATCAGTAAATTATTATTTTGTTATTAATAAGTTTTTTTAATGTAGTTAACATTGCTCTAAAACCATTCTCTCTTTTGTAGGTGGGTTTGTGAAGACTTTCCTGAACTTAAATTGGCTATGGAAAACTATGTTTTACACGACTATGATACAAAGAGGTAAGTAATTTAAATTTAATATCTATTAAACTGGGTTTACATTAAATTAAAAAATTTTGGTACTTATGTATGACCCTGTCAATCATATTCACCAAAAAATATTTATTGCTAAATGTTAAAAATTCTAATCATTTTTCAAAAACATGAAGAGGGTAACTAATAAGTCATTGTCTTAGCTGATTACTTGAAGTTATTGGTCCATCCTTCATTGAAACAGATAAAAATTTTATTTGTAATTCATGTTTCACTTTTTATATTGACATTGTTACAAAAAATTTAAACTTTGTATGTGCTAAAAATTTAAAATGTGAGTTTTTCACGAGACTCATCTTGCATTTATTAATTCTTTAAATCTTTCTTAAATTTATTATTTTTCTTTCCTATATTCCATGCCAAACTGATTACCAAATGAACCATTCTTGCCTCCAATTCAACTGTTCATAGGTTTGCATTCCTTTTTGAGATCAGATACTTATAGTGGTTCAGAATCATGCTATAAACAGTAGTTCCTGTTATTATCAGTCTTCATATGTAAAAATTTAATGAAAAAAAAATGAGCAACAAACACAATTTTGCTAATATTCTATGTTTAAATTGATTTATTTTATTTTGTATATTTCTGTTTTGTTTAAAAAATTTAAATCTTTATTTTTAACTTCTGCTTATATTTTTATTTTCCTTTCTAAGTCTAAGTTGAAATCAGTGATTTAGTCTGTTATGAAACATAAAATCTTTCTCATTGATAGTCTCATGAAGCTAACTGAATATTTTACACTCTTGCCTTCAGATAACAATTAGAGCTTTCTCAGGGTTAAGTGCAGAAAGTTGACAGAAATATTCTAACCTTCATTTCAACAAGTTGTGAGCTTGATTCTTATCTTAAGCATAATTATATGAAGTAGCTAAGAGTCTCACTTTAACTTTAAATCTCTTTAATTGTATACAGAATGTTACCATAAAGTGACAAACTTAAAATAAGCTGATTCATTGATGTAGACAACATTGCTTTCATTTTATCTAGCTTTCAAAATGCATTTACCTTTCAAAATGTTTCTTTACTGTATGAAAGCTTGTTAAATGATGTAAAAAAAAAAAAAAAAAAAAAAAAAACAGTGTTTAGAAAAGTATCTCAAATGCATTACATGTATGTTAGCAACTTTATTTTTTTTATAAATAAAAATGTTTTTGCTGGATGAAATTAAGAAGCCAGTGCTACAAAAAACTATAGCTTTATTTATTGCTATAAAACCTATCATGTGTTTTGTGGTCTCTCTGGTGCATGTCCTAGACTAGACTTCCTTGGTGTAGGTTTAGAGAACTTAATATCTCCACTTCTAGTGATTGACTTTGCTAAAAACTAAGATTTATGGACTAGATCTAGCTGTTGCTAGATCATGAAATATAAGTGAAAACAACATAAAAGGGAATTAGTTCAGTGTCCCCATATATTAGCGAATGCGGCAAATTTTTTCGTCGCTAAGCTAAGTGCATGTTTATTAACACGGGAAATTTCCCGAAGTTTGATTGAAAAATAAGCATTTTAAAATATTTAAAAAGGGAAATAAATATAAATGAAGAACTTACTTGTTATGAAGTTAAGCTAATATGCCGATTGGTATATTTATTTAGACATTTTGTTCGTTGTCACCAATGTCACATTTCATTTAAAAAATAGGGGGGGGGGCATGCAAAAAATATTTTTCTAAATATATACACTTTATAAAATTTAAAAAAGCATGCAAAAAATATTTTTCTAAATATATACACTTTATAAGTAAATAAAGATGAAACACGAATAAAATAAAAAAAAATACAAGTAAGCAATAGAATTTAAATAAAATAAATGAATAAAAAATATATATATAATAAATAAACCAAATAAAAAGAAATAATATAAAAGGAATTGTAAAAAATAAAAATTTATGATGATTGAATGCTGGCGACAACGAAACACAACTGAGGGAAAATCCCCTAATTGCACCAACTGCAAACAGAAGACAAATGGCTTCCAATTGCAATAGAAACGTGGAACAAAGAAACTGGAAGTGAAACTTAAATAGCTGTTGCCATAAAAAACATATATAACATAAAAATTATGTAAAACATGAGAAAAACAAATACTGGCAAAAAAAGTAAAATAATTGTCTTTAGCACATGATATATTAATTTCAAAACGCAAACTTCAAACATTCACATCTCTTTTTAAATTCATTTACTTTTTAAAGTTTAATGGTAAGAACTGTAAAAATATACTTAGTAATTAAATCCTATAAAATTCAAAATTTTAAATATATTGTGAACTACTGCTTTTCTATGCACATTACAAGCTGTCATAAATGAATTCATTCTGCACAGTTAATGTTTATTCAGTCAGGAATTTGACTCATTTGGTGGCTGTAATTACAAATACAATCCATTCCTATTGCATATCTTTATCATTTTCACCAAACATTCACATTTTATGTATCTCTGGAGTTCAAAGAGTGATGTTTTTTAAAATTATTTCCATTTTTTTCAATTGCGCTTGGAGTCTGTAATTTCATTTTTTATATTATAATTGATGAACCACAGTACATTTTGTTACATTTGTATTTCTATTTTTTCCAGCTACGAAAGTATGAAAAAATTATGTGACAAATACAACAGAGCTATTGATAGCATTTTGCAATTGGTGAGGCTTTTTTGTACTACATTTTATAAAATATATATTTTGTTTCAAAATTATTAGATATTTGTTGTGATTATTATAAAATAAACAATCATAATTATTTGCTGTTTGTAAACTAAATATTAATAGTAAATGTAATATAAAAGTTGTAAAAAATACTTCGTATTAATAATTTTTCTCAATTAAAAGCTATTTTAATTATTACTGTGTAATAATATTGAATATAGTGGCAATTATTATCTGAATAATAATAAACATAGTTTTGATGTTGAAAAAACATGGGGAAAGTTATTAAGCTTTAGCAATAATCATAATAATAATGAATATAAAAAGTAAATAAATGAAAACTTATTAAACTTTTAAATTAACAATTAAATTTCATTTATCAAATTTTTTCTTTATTTACTTAGTTTTTTAATTAATTGATTATTGAAAATGGCTTTCTTTATTATAATGTGCCTTATTATTTCATAGAAATAATTTTTTAATATAATTCAATGAAAAATTTATCAAATTATTGTAAGTATGACATATTGAAAGTTTTGGAATTTGTTTAAAATGTTAAAATATATAATTGTACATTTGCAAATATGATTAACTCAATTATGAATATTCTTAGTTTTTTCATTTTTTGTAACTGTTCTTTATTTTATAATTTTAAAACTTAATATAGGCATATACTGTAGTTTATAACCACATTTGTTTAGTTTATATTGCACTGAAAAAATAATATGAACACATTATAATTCTAAATAATGATTCAGGATTTACTTTATGCTGTGTAAGTATGAAATACCAATATTTTTTCCCCCATAAGAATACTTTTCCTCAATTACCTAAATCTTGAAAATTTAAATAAAAAAAAAATCTTGGTTGTGCATTAATTAAAAAAGTAAAATAATTGAGTTTTGTCATATAATATTTAGAAATTAAAATAGAAAGAAAATTAAAAAATTTTCATATAAATTAAAAGTTTATTTTTATTTTTTTATTAAAATGGCATTTTCAATTTGAGTGACAATAATAATTAAATTCCCATGATTTATCTACTTTATTAATAGTGTATTATATATTATTTAATAGTGTATTGTATATTATATATATTATTTAATAGTGTATTATATTATATCTACTTTATTACACGTGTTTTCTTAGTATATATTACTTTCTTGCCTTTTAAATGCTTTTATTTTTCTTTAAACTTTAATAAAAAAATTAATTGAATTTAAAATTAAGTAATTGTTTTGTTTTTAAAGCTATAAAAATGATTTGAACTGTCCCAACTCTTAATATTAGAGAATAAAAAGGATAAGATCTATTCAAACTTTTCACAAAAGGTTCTTGCAGTCTATAAATCTCTAGAATTGATTTAATTCCTTGTTTCAGAAACAGATGCAAGCTATCATTTGTTTACTTTAAGTGAAAGTTTTAATTCTATATTTTGAGAAAAGGAAATTATTTTGCATAAATTAATACAAGTATGTGCCATAATTCTTCAATATGGCACATACTTGTATTAATTTATTAAACTTCAATTTCAATTAAAAAACTTTTTTTTGGAAAATAGTAATAGTTTGTATTTATTTATTCATAATTAAATTATAAGGTTAGTTAAGATATTGGTTTTAAGAATTCTGCAAGCACATCAGAATTTTAACTAAGAATGGCAATTTTATAATATTTAAATATAAACCAATCATTGAATATTAAGACATATTTAACATGAATTTAGTTATCCTTATGTAAACAGAAGTATTAAATTATATTTTGATGAATAGATTTTATAAGAATAAAGAAATGATTTTTCTAAAATTCTGAATGAACTCATAATAATTTTATTACTCAATATATTTTATCTAATAACATTATTATAATTCATATAACTATTTAGATGACATTTTCATAATGTCATTTCTAGGAAAAGAATGTAAATATTGTTTATTATATTATTATTTTTAATAACTGAAATCTTCTATGATTTATTAAGTCCGGATTTGAATATTCCATTACTAAAGCATTTATTATATTAAAATTATTCAATATTTTTTACATTTTTAATTTACAAGATTTTTCTAAACAGTTTATTTTTATTCTCTAGTGGAAGGGTACTTCTAGGCCAACACAGATTCAAACTAAACCTAGTAATGGTCTGTTGCGGCATATATTGCAGCAAGTTTACAATCAAGCAGTCACCGATCCTGAGAAATTAAATAATTATGAACCTTTTAGTCCAGAGGTGAATGTCGTTATACATTTCATATGCATTCAACTGTTCTATGTTTAATTTTATGATTTTGTAAATTACTTTTATTCTTTGAGAAAAAGTACTAACTTTTGCTGGTGGTTCGAAATTTCATGGTATGAATTAATAAATATTAAAATTTAGTCAATAAATGACTAAGTAAAAAAATTAATTTAGATTTCATTTTTTATAACTATTTTGTTGCCAATTTATTTAATTTTAGTTTAATTCTCTACTTAACTATTTATATTTTGACTCCAATTTGTGGGCAGAGTTTGCAGAAGTTATTATTAATTCTTTTCTGAGTACTTTTACTGATGTTGTCCTAAACTTATATTATGAGAAAACTTCTGGTCATCCTTTAGAACATGGTCTGTGTATTTGGTTTTTCAGGGCATCATGTACTTATGTATTTTATCTGTATATTAATATGTTTATTATTTTTAAAGACAACAAGCATTTCCTATAAACTATATCTCTCTATATATAATTCATAACATTGTATTATCTGTAAAAGTTTTTCTAAGCAAAAAAGTAAAGCCCTTACATAATCTTCATCATTGTATAATCCATTTTTTCACCAAGTATTCAAAAATACAAACAGTTGTTAATGTGTGGTGAAAATTAAAAACCCACTGTGATAAGAAGCATAAGACATTATACCGAAAAAATATATATTATAAAAATATAATTGGATACTATTTCGACCCTCTCATTGCGAGCCATGATGAAATGAAATAATCTAATTGATGGACAAGAACATTAATCCAAAGAAGGCTACTAAAACTTATTGTTTTTTAATAACTTTAAAATTAAGGTTATATGTATATTAGCAATTTCCCCCCATTATTTTTAAATTGTGCATGTGATGAATTCTTTCATACTGTGCTTTCTATGTATTCACTTTACTATAGAACATTTATCATCTTTTCTTAATTGCTTTTTTATAACTTTTAGTTTAAAATATGTCTTGTAACTTATATGCTTTCACTTCCGTTTGACAATATCTGAACTCTAATATTTTCTGGACGAATGGCTAAGCTGAAACAAAATGTGAAATGATATCCAATAGCAAGTAATACATTTCCGAGTAACTGAATTTGTTCTTGAACCTAAATGGACTAAACTGATAATACTAAATTACGTTGGCTGAGTCATGGTAGCATCTGTTATTTATTAAATAAACATAAATGGCATTTCTTTCAAAACTTTATTGTAAGTTTTTCTGGTGGCGAACATTATCAGATTATCTATTGTGACTGCACAATTATACTCCATTGTGGAGTATAATATGCACTGTGAAATTAGAAGCTTTTTAAAACACCAGCGGATTTTATGCAGAAAAACTGTTATGCAATTTCAAAATTGCAGTTTTTACTATAATGGTAATTGATTGATTAGAAGAACTATATATAAGTATTTTATTAATTTTAACTTTTAGGATTATTGGGTTGATCCACTCAATAATCCTATGAGATTATGAGCTTGACAATATTTAAAATGTAATCATTAAAAGCATTTTATTGAAATTGATTTATGTCAATAAAAAATAATGAAAATACATTTTAATGTTACATTTTTTCATAATGACACAATTCTGTTGTGGACTTAAATAGTTTTTTTTAATTTTATTTGTTATACTAATGCCTATATCAATGGTCTAAAATATAGCATCCATTAGGTATAGCTTAATCCAAATTTCTTTTTTTACATATAATTCAACTTTTTTAAATTTGTACTTTATATTGAGTATTAAATATTTTCTTGAAATTAAATTAATAATTTCAAAATGAAACATTACATTAGCTTTTACATAATTCATTATGGTCATGTAGAAGTAATATTTGTGATATAATGTTTTGGCCTTTAGATTACTTTTGCAAATTCATTTTCTTTGTTAAATGTTTATTTCACTATACAGTTCTTAAACAAGTGTGTTAAAAAAATTAAAAATGAAATTGAAGGAAGAGTTGGAGAATTTATATAATTTAAGAATATGAAAATTTTAAAGTAAAGCAGAAATTCTAATGTTTTGTGCTTTGTACCATATTGTAACTATATTGCCTTTGTGTTCATTTTGCTACAATTTAACAATCATATATTTGTTGTATGAACTTATTCAATTGTGATATGGCTAGTAATGTGGAAGTTGTGTTTTAATAAATGCCATTGTTATCTTGAAGTTTATTGGAATATATATTCTTTGAGAAAAGTATGTGAGCTGATACATTTTTAGAGTAAAAAAATTCACTAATGCTTGTGATATGAATATTATCCATTATGAAGTTCTTCAGTTTTTCAGAGAAAAAATACGTATTTTCAGTGTAATTTTAGCTATATTTATATATATATAAAATACCAAAGAACTGTATATGGAATATATGAAATAACTTTATGCATTGTTTTGGCCTAAAAAAATTTTTGTTATCTAGTTAGGATTTTTAAGTTTGATTTATTCTTCAGTGATTCTGTGACACAAAAATGAATGTAGTTAAAAAATTATCCTTTTTTCTAGGATTTCTTCATTGTTTAATATATGTGTTCTTACATATACTGTTAGTCTATACTTGTAACCTCTCTTTTCGTTAAAAAAGAATAAGAATGAAAGTGGTTGAAATTTACATGGGAAACAAAATATTTTTTAAAACTTTTTTAATATGCCTTATGAGAAATCAAAATGAATGTCTGTAAAAATAATTGTTTAACATTAATAATTGTAACATTTTTCCAGAAGTAAAGAAAAATTTTCAATCTCAAAATTTAGGATGAAAAGGAGTGAATATCTGTAAAGATAAGATTAAATGAAATTTTTAGTTAAATTTTAAGAATTCTTTATTTAACATTAATCTTTTTTTATATTCTGTTTTTTTTTAAATAAAAATTGAGTTTAATATTGACCTCTAAAAATGTTAAATTTAAAATTTATCACTACTAGTCTATTTTATATTTTTAACAAATTCCAATCATTCCAAACTTATAATTCCACATGTATACATAGCAACATTAACATTTATGTCTTTAGTATTTTTTCATAATCTCCCCCATAAAAGATCATGTTTAGAGCAAAATGTAAAGCAATAAGTGAGTCATTCAAGTTTATGTTTGAAGGAAAAGGTTCCCTAATAGAGAAAAGTAGAATTTTTTTAATATAACTTTTCTGTAAATAGTTTTTGCTTCGTGTGTTTAAAAAATTTATGCTTTTTTCATGTATTAATATTTTATATCTATATATATATAATGGACATACTCAATAGTTGTATAAATGAATGTGCTTAAATCGAATGTTAATTAAATATTCTAAAACTGAATTTTGATGTTTTTAAAATAAGTGTATTATTTTCTTTAAATTCTAGTTTTTGATATTAAAAGTGGTTTTTACTTGATTATCATAAATGTAAATCAGAATTTTCTCTATAAAGTGTGCATCATGTTTCATTTTGCAAAAATAGCTTTTAATCACATAATTTTTATATTTCTTATTTTTTTTACACAGGTTTATGGTGAAACTTCTTTTGAGTTTATTGCTCAAATGATTGGGGAATTGGATATTACTGAAGATGATATATTTATTGATTTAGGCAGTGGTATGTAAAACACTTTTCCCTTAACTCTATATCTTTTATAACTACCATTATTTATTTGTACAATCTGATATCTGTTGATCATAACCATGCCATTTTCATGTTCAATACCATAATATGTAAAGTATTCAGAGCTATAAACATATTTTTTGAGAAGTTTTTCTGATCCATGTTATCCCATAATCTCTATACCTTTATTGTTATAATTCAAATGTTCAAACATGGATAATTATCTACTGCTTATCTTCTCATATAAAAGGCAATATATTCCCGAGAAAAATGAAGTATGTGCTTCTACATCAAAATATTTTAATTTTAGATGTTTAGTCATTATATAATTTTTTGAATAAGTTGAGAATGATTTTTTAAAACTTTAAATTGCAAAATGGCTGTTTTAAAGTCCATGAATTCTACTTGAAGCTGCATAATAAAACATGTATCTCCACCATATAGATACTTTCTAGTGTATTGCATACTTTCCATTTATTGCTATACATTTAAAAGATTCAGAAATATATATATACACACAAACACACACTCAATTTGTAATAAGTTTTCTAGATTGATGAAGACACAGAAGTAGAAAATCTTGAAGAAAATACTTTTACATAAATATTTTCATATTGTCTTATCAATGATAAGAATCATATTTTTCAAAATTCCCAAGTTAGTAATTTTTGGTGGGATTTTCATTTTAAGTAGTTTAATTATTTGGTTCCTTAATAATTAATACTCTCTTAGTTCAACAGCAGTTTGTAAATTTGATGTTCATCTAAAGTGTCAGACTTTAAATCCCCCAGGCAATTTGCCAAGCTAATGGTTAGCGCTCTTGCCTTCAGCTCAACAGTTCGTGGGTTTGAATCCCACCTTGGGCATGGATGTTTGTAGTGGCTCGGAATCCACTTTAAACCATAGGTCTCAGTCTAATTAGCCCTCGTGTGTGAAAAAGGACCGTTGAGGGCCAAACAAACCAACCCCCAGGCAATTTACATTGGAGAAATGAGATGATTGTGAATGTCTATAAAATTATTAACTTAAAGGAAATATTTTTTGCTTGTTTAAAATTTTTTGATAATAAAAGTAAAAAAAAAGTACTTAGAAACTGCAAAGTTATTATTTGGAAAATGATAATTATTTTAATTACCTAAATTTCTGCTTGAAAGGGATTGCATTATTTTTTCTTAAATGGCTGCTTTTTATAAATCTTCTCATGGAAGCAATTTTCTCTTATTTTGAAACTAAATGAAAATTTTGGTATGAAACTTCCATATTATAAACCTATTTTGAAACTTAATTCAAATTATGTCTGGTTAGTACAAATACCTATACAAGAAAACTTTAAAAATGCAGTGATAAAACTTCTGGAATTTAGTGACTTTAAATGGATAGAGCTGCATTTTTTATTTGTAATTGTATCAAAAATTGATAATTTTAACTTTTTAACAGCTGTTTATAATTACTTTGATTCAATAATGAAGATCTTTATGTTTTACAGGAGTTGGGCAAGTTGTGTTACAAATGGCAGCTACAACACCATGTAAAAAGTGCATAGGAATAGAAAAGGCTGATGTGCCTGCAAAATATGCAGAAGTATGTTTAATTTATATATATGTTATAAAACAAAATATATTAACTATTGCAATATTGATTATTAGTTATCAACTAATTAATATTTATTTTTCTTATAATTTACAGAAATTTTTGTTTATATAATTTGTAGTGAAATCTAATTATGTGCAATGATTCTATTATACTTAAGATTCATTATTTATTGGTTAAAAATTATAATTAACCACTTGAATGTTATTTTAACAGCAAGGTTTCAAAGCATTGTAATATTCTTTTATAGAAAAATTTAGAGAATATATGACATTTTTTTAATATGTGTATTTAAAAGATCTTAGTATTGAAAAAACATTAAAGCTTTTGCATATAATTATTAAAATAGAAGCAAAAATTAATTGAAAAATGTTTCAAAACTATTAAGTCAATATAAAATATCAATACTCTGAAAATAAAAATGCTGCCAATTATATTAAAATGCAATCTGACTTAAGTAAGTAATCAACATTATATATTTTATGTGTTTCTGTAATTGCTAAGAGTTCATATGAAGTTTTAATTTTTTTAAGTCCTGAATTTAATTAATGATTTGACATATAATGTTTAATACATTTAAGTGATGTTTAATATAATTACTTTATTTTTATAGCAAATGGATATTACTTTTAAATTTTGGATGAAGTGGTATGGGAAGACTTATGGAGACTATACTTTAATCAAAGGAGATTTTCTTGCCGAAGAACACAGAGAAACCTTGTTGAATTCAACGTTAGTAATTTCTTAACAGGAACTTTTTTTTATCTCTATAAATTTAGGCTATTTATTTCATTAAAAAATTTTATTTCAAATATATATTTTTTCAATGACAGTAGCTTTTACATATGGATTGATATGAATACGTAATCTAAAACATATTTTGCTAGTTTACACATTCATTAATATCTATATATTTCTGCATATCTAATGAAAGTCACACATTCTCTTTTTATATTTTGAGCAAATTTGGAAATTCCATTGTTTAAAATGGGTATTAAATCAAGGCAGGACAAATGAAAACTTCCGTTACAAGTATTACAGATATCGATATATCTAAAAGTAATTTGTATCCTGTATCATAAAATGGTATGACTCTACGGTATAATTTGACTGGATTGAAGAACTATAAAATTTTTAATGTTCTGTATTTATCAATTTAAATAAATTTTGTTATTTTATTCTTGTCTGTATGAAATGAGTGGTATCTTATACATAATTATAATTTAGCAATTCTTCATAAAGTTCATAAGATTGGTTGAAATTTAACTGTTTAAAAATAAGCAATCACTCAGAAAAGCATGTATTGAATTGAAACTGTTGTATTTGATTTTCAAAATAAGAAAATTTTTTACAATTACTAATACATTTTCAAATATCTTATTAGTGCTACAATGTTTGTATAATTTATATATACCTAAATACATAACATATTTTCTTTCTTTATTACCTTACAAATGTGAATCCAGACCTTTTGGTCAATTTAGAGATTCAGTTTATATATCTTTATAAAGGGCAATTTTAATTATGTAACAATTATCCAATTGCACTTTTTATGAGCTATTGGCATTCTTTTTTGGTGGGTATTCTGAGGCATACATTTAAGTTCATATACACCAGAATCTCTACAATTTTTTTAAGATCTTATAATTGTTGAAAAACTCAAATTGTCACAATTTGAGTTTTTGAAAAAATATGTATTGCCAAAATACTAATGCATATTTAATTATAGTGAATTTAAATATCATTTTAGATATCTTAAAAATATTCTAATTACATTGTTGAAAAACTCAAATTGTCACAATATGAGTTTTTTAACAATGTAATTCACTATAATTAAATATGCATTAGTAGTTTTGCAATACATATTTTTTTGAAAGGAAAGTCTCAAAACATGCATTGATATCCATATCACTTTAATATAAGCATCCTCTCCTGTATTATAAGATAACTATCTAAAGGACTTTCACAAATGGGAAAATTGCTTTATTTATGTGTAATTGACATTTGCATAAAACCAGAGGCAACTTTTTCTGTGTGTTTTAATGGATTGTTGTATTTGATGTTTGTCCATATACTTATGTTTGATTTTGTCAAATTATAAACAGTGTTATCAAAAGCTTGTTTTTCTGTGTTTAATAATATCTGCTACAGTGATTACTAACATTTAAAAAAAAAACTTTTAGTAAGCTTTTAATATGCATTCTGTTTTAATAATTGCCATAAGATTTACCAAATTTTTATTTCTGCGCAACAAGAGTAGGAAATCTCCTGTGTATAATATTACAACTTTTCTATCTTGAAATATAAAAAAATTACTGCTTGTGAACCACATATTTTCTTATGCATCTTCATTAGTAATTAAATTTCTCTGCTCATGTTACTTCATATATAGCTGAAGATAGTACAAAAACATGTTTTAATCTTTGTGTATGTAAAAATATCTTGGAATTCTTACATAGGAAAATATATTTTGTTTTATTTTTATTATTTTATGCCCATCATAGAGATGCCAGAACACATTACATTAAAAAAGTAATTAAAATTTAAGTTATGAAAATTGATAAAAGTTTGTAATCATTATAAAAAAAATGCTCAAATTTGAATTCTTTTAAATTTTGTCTCTTGTTTCATGAATAATGTTGAAACTCTTTTTTTATTTACAGTCTATTATTTGTCAACAACTTTGCCTTTGGTCCAAATGTTGATCACATGGTAAGAATTTTTATCTTTTATTTTGCAAATTCTTCATTTATTTTTAATTTAATCTTGACACTTCTAAAGAACATTTCATCTTTAAAAAATTTCTATGTCAACACCACATTGTTAGCAATTTCTATTTAGAAGTTTTTGAAAAGAAATTTAAACAAAAATTCAAAACTTGAATATAATAACTGGTTTTAGCTCCTGTCCTATAGAGTGTTATATCAATTTTGTGTAATGAGTTTGCGTTAATGGTATCTAACTCAAAAAATGTGTTAGTTCATTGTCTTAGAATTTATTGCATATATTAAATAAATATGTATCACATTTACAAAATTTTGCAGTTATACATCTCTGACATCTGACACAATTTTTACATTTTTGTTGATGTATTTTTTGTACAGCTTAAAGCTTTAAATAGGTATTAAACTTAATATTCTTATAGAATCAAATTTATGATGAGTAAAAAATATCAAAATATATGTTTTCAGTCTGCGTAGAAAAGTTGAAAGGATTTTCTTCCTTATAGGTGTGACTACTTCTAATTGTATTTAAACTTTTCTTTCAATAATATATTCTTCTTTAATGTATGGGAACTTTAATTTTCTGCTAATTGAGAGAAAAAAATCTTTTTTTTTTTTCATTATTCATGAAAATTTGAAGTTTCTCATTACTTTTATTGGGAAAAAACTTCTGTAGAAGAATTTTGGGTGATTTTGTATTAGTTACATCAGGGCTCACAAATGAGACAAGATGTTTCAAATCTATTAAAAAATAAATACTAGTATGGATATTATATGCATCACACAATGCATAAGTAGCACTATCATATTTTACTTTTCTTATAAACTGTATTCAATGTAAAATGGAAAAGGCAACTATTTTGCAATTAAATAATTTTTAATAGCTCTTTATGCATAACTCTCATACTATTTTTCTATATTTGTAATGTACTTATTTATGATTTCATTAATAAAATTTCATTTTAATCTAATTTTTTTTCTCTCAGTCATTAATAATAAAATGTTTTACAAACTTTGGCGATGTTTTCCTACTTTATGTTTCCAGAATATAAGCAACTGATCACTATATTCCTTCTAGCATTTGATAGAAAAAAAAGCATGGTTTTGTTTTCAGGTTCATAAAAAATGTTTTAATTAGAATTTTATAGATGTATTGGATTTAAACTTTTTACTATGCAAATCTTAAAATCATGTTACAGTATTGCTAAAGAATTCAAAGGGTCTATCGTTAGTCAAGTTGTAAATGAGCTTGTCACAGTGAAATTGAAGGGCTACGAGTTAAAGGGCATTATTCTCATTATCAGAAGGTAGAGAGTTCGAATCCCAGCTAAGATCTGTCGTTTGTTGGCTAAAAGTGGGTGGGCCATGTTAAATATGTTGTAATTGCAATGTTCTCTTAATAAAATGATACCTTTGGGATGGTAGGCCTAACATTGAGGATCTTCTGCTTGGTTCCTGCTTCAAAATCGCGAAGACTCTGCTGGGCTACTTCTATCTAATTGGTTGAGCCCAACTCTGGGCTAGTTGCTGGGAAGCATGTTACTGTAACAACAACAGTGTGATTAAAGTTCCCATGTCAAGTTCCAACAAATAGCATTATATTTTTAGTGTTTTTATTAAAGTTTATGTTGTAAATGGAAGACAATGTTCTAGGCAATATATCATAATTCTAGCAAATTACCATTTTGCTTGAAATGCACACCTTTTATATCAAGTTTATGAGAGTGAATGTCTCTATATATTATCATGAATGTATTCCAGTTATAATATGGATTTATACCACATTTATAGTTTAAATTAAATTTGCTGTTAGGTTGTTATTAAATTCATTTTAAGATATTTTATACTGCATTGTTAAAAATAACTACACTAAATGACTCATTGTTCATTTATATTTCACACACCAAGGGATGCAGTCCACTGATTAATCATGAAAATATTTGCTTCTGAGCTCATTTTCAGTGCTATTAATCAGATGTGGTACATAGCTTTTTTATGCAGTTATTATTCAAGAAAAAGTAAACATATTGTTCCAGCTAATTTACAGAATTATCCAAATCTAGGAATACAATTGAAAACAGAGATAATATAATTTTCTCTACAGGTATGTACATGTGAACATTCAGCAAAATTTTACTTTTATTTTGCAGTAGTTCCATGTATGAAAGTGTTCAATTATTTAACTCATTTTAGCTTTAGCTTAACATCATGCTCCCTATATACTTATTTAAATTACACTTATTTTTAGCTTACAAATTTTCAGAAAAGAATCGTATCGCATGTGCATGTGTTTAGCAATTTAGTATTGTTTCACTGTATGCATGAATATTTATTAAAATGTCATAATTTGATGTTGCCCTTTGTTGCTTTTGCTTCATTTCTTTTGTTTACAATTCACCAAATAAATGCTCAATTACATACTTTTTTATTTTTCGCAAGTTTTTTATTCTTAGCATAAAAGTAATACATTTTAAATATAAAATTAGCTTCTGTAAAAATGCATAAGCTGTTTTGTAACAATATATAATTTAAAAATTGTTTGGTACTAATCATTTTTTTAACTATCCCTCTTATATTTAAAGCAGTCATTACTCAATTCTTTGCATTCCAAAATATGAAATTAAACTTATTAAAAATGATTATTAATAATGTTTGTGTTGTAGCTTGAGTATATATGATTTTTTAGTGTTATAACATGAATGCTAATTTTTATTAATGTTGCTTTGTAAATTTATATTATTTGCTTTTATGTAGTATATAATATTTTTATTGAATTTAATTCACATGAGTTAAAAATGAATATATAGAGTTAAATGTTGTACATATAGATATTAATATCCTCATTTGATACAACAGTTACTATGTTATGTTTTTCTAAACTAAACTAATTACATTTTACAATATATTTTGTATCTGCTAAAAATTGTGCGCCATAATTTATTTCACATTTTAAAATTTTATGTGTATAAAAAGTCCTTTTTTAAAAAAAAAAAAAAAAAAAAAAAAAAAAAAAAAAAAAAACAATTCTTAATGATATTAATTCGTTTATATTATGTTTTTAAAAAAGTAAATGCCATGTGGAAAAATATTCTCTTTGGCTGTAATTATTGTTAACAAAATCCATTAATAACTTAATATGTTTTTTTTTTATTTTTTAAATTTTATTTTGTGATTGTGTGAAATTTCTTTGATAAATTCACTATCTCTGTACATATGAGAACTTCTGTATATGCACTTACAGTATTTTTTTTTTTTAACTTGATAGCTTTTTATAAATTTTTTGTTAGGAATTTGCATATTAACATTTTGAAGTAATTAAAATTCTATTTTACTCCTGTCAAATAAAAAAAGATCCTCCTCCTGATATCTTAAGACTTGATATAGATATTTTTATGTATAATAACACTTATTTAAACTAAATATATAAAATATTGGAAAATGTTAAATCTATATCAGACTATTAGAAATGCTACATTGTTTTTATTTAAAGTTATTATTTATTTCTCCTTTGATTATGTTATTGTATAAATGAAAAGTAGCTCAAAAATGGTTGAGGGTCTAGAATTAGATTTAAATTCTATTACATTTACATATTGTTTGCTTTTTCAAAATGTCCTATATTTGTGTGTGATTTATTATATGTAGACTAATTTAATTAAAAGAGCATATAAATATATACATATTGTATGTGTGATCAATTATTATGTATTATAGTTCTATAGTAGTATAAATTTTTTAATTTTCTTAACTGCAATCCTTTAATTACTATTCATATCTGGTTGAAGGTTTAAACTAAAACCCTAATAAGTGTTATTTGCAATCAATTAGTTAAGAACTCGAGTTGATATGCTTTATCCACTCCTGTTAACAAATGGGAGGAATTTTCTCTTTATAGATACCTTTTGGGATTGGGTGATAAAGTGCTCCTGTTAAGTGATCCATGGTGTATATGAAATTTTATTTTATAATACAACCATTTATGGTAAATCTATTCCTGTAATTAGTATCATACTTAAGAAGAAAACTTATGTTATTGATATCGAGAAATACCATTTATATCAAAAATAAATGTACTCAATTCATCAATTTGATTTTATTTCTGTTGTAACTTACTTCCTTTTACTGTTTTATCTTTTATGCTTTGTTGGTTTGATGGAATATTTTTATTGATATACTAATATATTTGTTTTAAATTATATTTGGATAATGTATTAAATAATATTATTCAACTTATTAAATGAATTCTCTTATATTCTGAAAGCTATTCTCCTATTCACGGTACATAATGTTTGTTTGTAGCTTAAAATGAGATTTGCTGATATTAAAGATGAAGCAAGAGTAGTGTCATCTAAAGCCTTTTGCCCTCTGAATTTCCGCATAACTGACAGAAATCTTAGTGGTAAGTTACTGTCATGTTCAAATCATGTATAGTTAATTTTCTAGTTTGTTTTATTTTATATACATTTAGTTTATACAAAAATTGTATTTTAAATTTAATAAGCATTTTTTAAAATTAAACTTATATTATTTATGTTTGAAGCTTACCTGCCAAGATTCTTAAAAGATTTGCTCCCCAGTGCCAGTGGTTTTCACATAGGCACGTGTGGTTTTTCAGTTTATTGGAGGAAAAGAAGAGCCGTGCTTTCTATTCTATTTGTGTACATTTGTGAAACAAAAAGAAAACAAAAAAAAAAAAAAAAAAACTTCAAATACAAAATTTAAAGCACATGTGTCTAATTTATATTCTGATTCTACATGTGAATTATTTTATCTCATGGTACTCACTTATCAGACATATTTGACAAAAAGTAAAAAGGTCTTATAACTCACTTAAATGAAAATAAAGGTGAGAGAATAAATAGTTATATGCCACTCAAAAAGAAACACAAATAGTAACTGGTTTTTTTTTTTTTTTTTTTTTTTTTTTTGAGTTGTACAATGATTCAACTAATATTTACAGACTGTATTTGAGTACTCTAAAATTGCCATGAATACCATGTTAGAAGAGCAATCTGCTTATATAATCACTTATTCTCTACATCCGTACATTAAAAATAAGGTCATGGAAGATAAACAAAATAGTGACAATC
The DNA here is from genome assembly GCA_030067965.1 of Latrodectus elegans. Classification (NCBI taxonomy): domain Eukaryota; kingdom Metazoa; phylum Arthropoda; class Arachnida; order Araneae; family Theridiidae; genus Latrodectus; species Latrodectus elegans. The sequence goes on from CM057814.1 coordinate 13,848,422, forward strand.
CACTAACAATTTCTTCTGATGAATCTGTTATTTGTTGGAGGGGGGCAGGAAAATTGGATATATATGCCTGCTATTAGTCAGAAGCAAGAAAACAATTTTATCTAATCATTCTTTTTTTAAGGGAATATTTCTGCTGATGCTATTATAAAAAATATAAAAATGTTTTAAATAAATATGATGAATTTGTCATTGTGTATGTGGGTGATTCAAATGTTAAAAATGTATTAATAAAAGAGTGAATTGTTGATTTTGTTGAAACAGAAGCTTGTCATAAAATGTTTGAAGAAGGATTCTGCAGTTAATATGCTGTGCATAGTAATTTTAGAAGTTATTAAAAGAATTAGATTTTAATATATATGAGCTAGCTATATATTTGCCTTCTTAAAAGCTCTTCCAATACATATAATATTTCAAATATATCAACACTGTTACTGATATTTTAGGACAGTGCAAAATAAAACAAATTGCCAATTCATGAACAACCATTGTTATTGTTGCTGAAAGAATTCCAACAATACCAATATTTGTCCATCAAGTTTCCTAATTTAAGTGAATACCTTTTTGAATTTTTTGCCCACGCATTAATGTTTCACTAAGCCTACACTGATTGATGAAAAAGAATTTGAACTCTTCTTAAAAAATAAAACTACTTCTTGCTGTTTAAGTTTTACCATTTTTGCATCTAATATCTTCAAGAAATATTTGACTCAATATCTAAGTGAATCTCCAATGATTCATAAACTGTATATAAAGAGCAATAAACTTCTTCAAACAGCTATATCCATGTCCGTAAAAAGACAAAAAAAATTATTTTAGACTAAGAGGTGAGGAGTTGCAGATCCTGTGTATCTATGATTTGTCCAATTTAAAATTTGAAGAGTTAGAAATTTTGGTATATTAATTCATATATTAATTTTGAAAAATGAATTTAATAAGAGTGAAAAATTGTGTTCCTTTGTTATTCTAGTTGCAATACTAGTTACTAGTATTAATTACTTGAAAGAAAATCTTCCATACTGCAATATTAAACTGAAAGATTTTCAAAGTAATCAACAAAAATTGGAAATGATGCATTTGTATTTCCAATTCCCTGACAATAATGTAATTGTTTCAGTTCAAATGAATGGAAGCTTTATCAACTGGAAAAAATAGTTCTGGAATATGCAAATATGAGGTCGATATTTTTTGGGGGATATTTTAAAAATAAATGTTGATGAAAAAAATTAAATGTTCATATGCTTGGAAATTCAGAAAGCCTGAATGTGACTTTACATAATACTGTGGTGACTAAAGAAACCAAATCTAAATGCTCTTACAATAGAATTCACAAGAATGAATGAAAATTTTTTGAATAGAATCATATTTGTGATGTAAAAGTGTTAGATGTACCTCTAAACAAAAATCTATGGGGTGTAGTTGCCAATATACATATAAGATTTTAAGTAGATATAAAAAAAATTAATGTAAAAGGAATTAATGAAGAAAAAAGTTGTGGGGGGAGGGATAGAAAATTATGATATTTCTGAAGCAGATATTTCATAAGTTTTTAGATTTTTCAAAATTAAGAAAAAAATCTTCTTTGGCCATGACTCCTGAATGGAATGAAAGACAATCTAAAGCAATAACAATGAATAATAATAAGGCTGTAGTGAATATTTCACAAAAATTGATACCGAAAGGGACCTTATCTTTAACTGAGATTGACTAAAACTCATTCATAAAAAACTGCTTAAATTTAATGATTCTCAATTTCTATATAGTTTCATTTAATTTTATGCATGACACTTTTCACTGTTTTCATTAATTTTTCATGTTAATATTGCAAGTGTTTTTTAAGCACATTTATGTGTTAATTCTAGAATTTAACTGCATTTTGTTTCATATTGTAATGGAATTTGTCTCAATCCATATTTGTTCATTTATATTTTTCTCTATAATTTAAATAAAAAAAAATCTTAAGGTATTAATAGTAAAAATAAAAATCAATTCTTAACAGAAATATTACTCGTATATTTTGTTCTGTTTTCGTTTTAAAAATTAATAGATTCCTTATAGATAAAAATAAATATGAATTTTCTTTCGATTATAAAACACTGTTTTTTAATAATAAACAAATAATTATTTATTTTTATCAAAACCAATATTCATGGAGCCGTTACTTCGACTTCCATACTTTTTCTAGACAGAACATTGACTCATTTTATACATAGAAATTATTCTAACTTTATTCTAACAATGAAAATAATGAGAAAAAAAAATCAGTTTTTAATTTAAATATGCAATAGGAACAGCTTATTCTAATTTTAAGCAGTAACAAAATCAATCAATTTTTAACCTTTAACGAACAATATAGAACAGCGTTTTGAGTCAGTTCTGTTTTCATTATAAACAGTTTAAATTTAAGAATTTTACTGAATATATTTTACATTTCAAAATATTAAATTTCACTATACATGCAAAATGACGTGCAGAAAAATATATATCAATTACATGCAGTATTAGTAAACAAATTTTAACATTCATGCAACGTCTGAACAAAATTTAATTGAACCACAAGTTAGAAGAATAACGACTAATAACGAAACTAATACTACAAAACAAAAGTTATGTTATTTGGATTAGTTTTAATACAAAACATGCTATTGTTAGGACACATGTTTTCTGGGTGAAAACTATATAGCTCGACGAAATTCCAACATGAAATACATCTGTTCTATTTTTGGATGAAAACGAACGACGCCATGGGAAAATTCCAAATAGAATGCATTCCAGGTGAACACATAATCAAATAAATTCTGACGTGAAATTATAACTAACCACTCAATAGAGCTAAAACTTATATCCAATTAGATGGAACACAGTGGGAAAGGTGGCGAGTTGGGGCGTCATTTTCTAGCGACGTAAGAAAATGGAAGTTAAAACAAAACAAACATTTATTACATTACACATAATTAAGATTAGTTACAAAAAGAAAATACTTAATAATTATAAATTAAAACAAGGTTACATAGTACCAGGGTGGTACAAAACAAACGTATTTAGGAACCGGATGGTTCTTCCTTGCCATTTCTCACATCACTATCCTCATTTCATTCGATGTTGTAAGTATATTGGGCAGCAGCGCCATCTACTGTCAATATTGTTAATATGAGTCTGTTACAAACTTATATATATACATACATATATATATATATATATATATATATATATATATAATATATATATATATATATATATATACTTTTTGCAACTTATTTGGCAATATAAAAAGTTAAATATATGAGGAAGAATTATAATAAATTTTTGTTGTATAAAAATCTATAATATGATATATAATATTAATATAATAAAAATATATGGGTTTTGATTCTAACAGTGTTATACAAAATAATGATCCCAAAAATTATGATTTTGAATACTTTTGAAATTATTAATATATACTTGATTTTTTATAGGGAACATTTTTCAGCTGCAATGTTTTAAACTATTGCACTGATGTATATATCTTTTTAATATAACATTTGTTATATTTAGAATTTTTAATACCATTGCTAATTTTTTTTAAAGAGAAAAAAAGATGACATCATTGAGTTTAATTTCCATCTATCTATTTTTATTTGAAAAAGAGAACTATGAATTCATCTTTTTAAAAAATATTTGTAATTTATTTGTAATTATTTACTGCATAAAAGTACATTTAAAAAAAGAGCATGGAACTCAAAGTGTGAAAAGTAAAGGGCAGACTCTTTAATTTTAACAAATGTTATAACAAATGAACTGTTTTTATGTATTTATGTTTCTAAAACATGCTTAACTTCTATTCTAAAGCATAATGTTTTATTCTGCAATATTTTCTAATATTTATGCATTATGTTTTTAAATTAATCTTATAAAATTCACTTACAAAGTGTATATTATAAAATCATTACCTATCAGATATTGGAACGATAATGAATGTTCGAGAAATAATGCCATTGAAAGGATCAGTATCTTGGACTGGAAGACCAGTGTCTTATTTCCTGCATACAATTGATAGAACAAAGGTAAAATATTCTATTTAACTTAGTTTTATGAATCATTGACACAGAATAGTTTTGTCGGTTATAGTTATGTTAAAATAGTTCATATTTTCTAGAATTCAGTGTATTAGTGTTTTTTATGTCAAGAAAAAAATGTTGAGCCAAAACATATATGGAAACTATTGCATATAATTTTCTTTTCTTACTTATTTAAGAATAGTTATGTTTCTAGTTGATTGTTATGAGTACATTTATTTGTTAGTTAATCTATGTCAATGCATGTTATAATTATAGTGAGTTTTACAATTTATATATGTTCTCAGAGATCTTAAAGAAAATTGAATTCTAATAATTTGATCAGTTTTTGTCAGTTAGAGATTCAATTTAATGGACATTGTTACATTAGGAGTTATATTAAATGTGTTAACAGCTTTTTAAAATGGACTTATATAATCTTTTTCATAAAGTTGGATTTTGACTTATGATTTTAATATTAGATTTTGACAGAACAGGGCAATGGAAAGATAACATTTTCTTTGTCATAGTTTTATTATATTAATTGTTTTGAAATTGTGTATTAAATTCTGTTTTATTAAAATTTTAACATTTTAGTAAAGTATTAGAGTATTAATTGTACTTCTGATCTCAATAGCACAAAAATTGTTCTTAGAAATAATAGCTAATTTTCTTAGTACATTCTTCAAAGATACAAAATTGTTTATACTTTTATTAATATAAATGTTGTCTATGTTATTAATATTACTGAAAAAACCCAAACACTTTTACTTTTAGTGTGACTGTTTTTATTTGAACCATATTATATTTAATTACAAGGTATAACTCTCTCTCTTGTTGAGAGAAAAGAAAAAAATAATATTCTTATATTATCTATAACTATACACTTTTATGCATTAGTTTTTAATATTACTTAATAGATTTACTAGATTCTATTTACCACATGTACTAAAATGAAATACTCATTTGATTTTTTTATTTAAAAAATAAAATGAATGTTTTATTATTGTTTTATTCAAATTTTTATCTGCTACTTATTGCTTAGATTGTTATAAAAATCGCCTTTCTTTTTAATTAATGCCTATTTTACCTAAATCACTTAGTGAATCGAACAGGAGGTTTACTTAGCCTTATAAAGATAATTGTAAATTTACAAATAATTTATACTTATTCTCATAAATATAATATTTTAAGTATTTTCTATGTTATGAGTTTTAATAGTCATTCTTCCACTTTTCATTTTACTATTTTTTCTTATACAAAATTAGTCCTTAAAGTTTTAGTCCTGTAAGAAATATTCTCCATTTTAGAAATTCAGAAAATTAAAATTTTTTCGATTGTTAGTATTTATTTTAGTGAAAAGTTACTTTTACATTGTGTTATTAGTTATGTTTAACATCCTTTGAATATGAATATAATTATTGTATGAAAACACTAATATATCATAAGATTTTGTATTTAAAATAAGCTATATATTGAAACAGTATTTTTCTTTTATATTTCTATTCCATCTTTATCAAATCAGAAAATTAACTTATATCAATGTACATTAACTTTCGCTTCACATTGATCTGATTCAATTTGCGAAGACAGATTGATTCCTCTATCAAATTTCATTTTATATATGTGCTGCCAAAGCCAATAATTACTAGATCCCAATTTTAAAGTCAGAATCATCATGCCATACTATTTATGGATCAGTTTCTAGCATCTGTATAGCTTTTCAGAAATGATGTATTATGTCTTCCTCTTATTGCTTTTTCATGTGACAAGTTTAAAGTGTTTCTTTAAGTTAAAAAATATATTTCGCAATTTTGTGGAATTTTCTCCATTATAACAAGAAAATATTTTTAATTATAACATGCTTTTTACAGTATATATATATACTTATATTTCTATTTTGAAAATTCATGTTTTGTATCTGTTTCTAAATTAAGTTTCCCAAATGTATTAGATATCATAATAGAATGCTACATTGATTTATTGCATCAAACAGCTCTTTGGATTGATTAACATCAGTCTTTATTTTTTGGTGCCATTTGTAGTGAACTTAAGAAGTTCATATAGGTACCATAACAAACGGTATATATCAGGTCAATCCAAAAGTTTGTGTTCCTTTTTGGAGATTTTTAACTAGTGTAAATGAATCACAATTTAACATTTTAATCATTTTCCTCCATTGTCAATAATTCCTTGCCTCTTATAAGTAACTTTTTAATTCCATTACTGTAGAAAAACTTTTTGATGTGAAAAAACATGTATATTCATTTTATACATCCTATTTATTTAATTTTTTCTTAGTAAAAAATTTTGTAATGCTTGGAATAAGTGAAAATCACTTGCAGAAAAATTCGCAGAAGTGCAGCAAAAACTTGCAATTAAATTTTTAAAAACATTTTGTTGAAGCTATTTTTGGTTTAGCATTATCATGTTGAAACAAATATTTTCTACGTATTCACCAATTGGTTTTGCTTTTTAATCAATTCTAAATTGGTAAAAAACTTTGTCATTTAGAATTAATTGAAAATACCCGCATTTGGTGAATATTGAATAAGTGTTGTTTCATCATAACTTTAAATTGTGTACAGCTTAAACAATGCTGCAAAAAATTTGTAAATTTAATTGTGAGTTTTTGTTGCATGCTGTTTAGTTCCTGAATATTGCCTATTCATTTGTGCCTCACGCTTTTTTGACTGGGAAAAATTCTTAATTCTAAACATGATGTACAAAATGAACTTTCAAATCTTTTGGATCAAAACATGAGTCTATCTACAGCAATGGTATTAAAAGAAACTAGGTGTAAGATGGAAAAAAAATTGTTGATAGTGGAGAATATATATTTGATCAAAGTGTTTTTTATTTATACTATTTAAAATATTTCCCAAATGCATACAAACTTTCGAATCGACCTGATATAATAAAGAATATCTTTCATTAATATTTCATATTATATAGGTATAAAATGTGTTTTATTATTTTTTCAGATGAAGCGCAGTGGGAGAATATCTCAAATTATTTCTTTTGGGTCTCATTTTCCTGAGTTAATATAGTTATTTTTTTATAAAGTGGAGGGCGAAATGGTAGTAAGGGTATGGAATTTTAGGGTTTGGATAAAGAATCTTTCTTAAAAATTAAAATATCTTATGAGTAGCTGAAATAATGAACCGATTGGCATTCATATAAAGACACCCAAATGTATTAAATATAGACCCGTTTATTGAGGTTGTTAATTTAATTCATATGGGAAATTAATTTAATTAGAATTTAAATTCAATAAAATTACAAGGAATTTTTGTGTGAATCTTCTGTGGATCAATAAGCTGACCTTAACGTTTCTACATTGTGGATATCATTTTGCACTGACTGAGGCAAGTTTTTGATATTAGAAATAGAATTATATGTTCTTTGTTTAAGTATTATGTTATATTTAAATTCATTGTGTGACTCTTGTATTTTAACTAAATATTTAACAAATCATTCATTAAAATTAATCATTCAAAGTGGTATTCTAAGTCTATTTTACTACATATGTCTAAATTCTTACACTGTTATGTATCAGTTGAGGGAGAAAATATTTACTGGGTATGAAATTTTATGAATTATGTATGAGATACTTAAAATAAAAGTGTTGTTTATAGTTTCAAATATTTATAGAAAGCGAGAATATATTAAAAGAAATTTCTTATTTTTTTATAATTATGTAATTTCATGCCTGATACTAGTAACATATTTTGTAAAATATATTTCAAATTGTTTTTATTTATTTATGATTTACTGTTTTCTTAGAAATTTTATACCACTTGGAGGTTTAATTTGTGAATAAATTCTGAAAATTCATATGTATATTAAAATTTATGTCATATTAATTAAATGGTATTTGAAATTTTATACTTTTAATTTCAAAATAAAAACCTCACTATTTAACACAATTCATTGTTTATAGGCTATCATTATTTTGACTCTATTAGTATTTATTAAATTAAATATATGAAGAAGAATGTTTCTATTAAAAAATAATTTTGTGTTCAAATTAATAAAAAATTTTAGGAAAAAATTGTGATGTGAAAATTATTTTAAGTAGAGTTAATAACTTCTGTTAATTTGATTTGTATTAAATATCATCATAAATTAATTTAGGATCTAGCTAAGATAGCACATCTCATTAATGATACCAAAACTATTATAATTATTTATATGCACTTTTAATTTCTGTATTTTATGTGCAGTCTATTTCATTTGATTACTTTTCTGAAAAGTCTTAAGTTTCTGTAATTATTTCATACAATTTATTTCAGTTAAATTTTTAAAATGTCTTTTAGCTTGCTGTTATTTGTGCCAATTTAGCTATGTGCTTAGCCCTCTCAATGTTTCATTATTTAAAAAATAAAACTTTAGTGGTTGCTATTATGCAAGGATGTGCTGTGAGATGAGCTGTTATCCTGCTTTTACTAATCATCTGTTTGAAATTCGGAAATTGTTATATAATGTTTACATTAACAAAGGTTTATTATTATTGCATAGATATTATATTTTTAGTAAAGAAAATACAAATGTTTTTATGTGATAAATTTTTCATAAAGTAATCAAAAACTTTTATTTAAGAGTTTTCTAAAATGTTTTTGATCCTCTTTTTTTTTCTAGCAATCATTAGCATTAATCTTAGTAATTCTTTTGCAGTTGGAGCATTATTTTCAGAGAATGAAAAATCCAAGAGTGAAAGTAAGAACAATATAAAAAGTTTTAAGATTAAAAGAAAAACTATTGATGAAAATGTTAATTGAATTCCTTTTTTAATTAAATATTCAAATCACTTTTTTTTTTACAGGAAGAAGATTCTTCTCTTGTTCGTTCTAAGCGTTTAAAGACTAGTATTTCTAATCCATGTATTCTTGATTCTTCCTCTAATGATTCTAAAGAAGAAAGTTCACTTTCTGGACCAACAACTCGTAAAGCTTGGTCAGATTGGTGTAGTAACAAAATAAAAGCTAGTTCGCTGAATAATAGTGGGCAAGATAGTAATGAAGAAAATGGTAAATGCTTTATATAAATTTGAAACTTCTTATTTATATTACATATTTAATTTGATTTGCACAGTTAAAATTCCCAAATTTTATTCAATTGTTTTAATTATTGAAATTTTTCTTTCACGATAATCTGAGTTTCCTATGATAAAAATGTTGATAGCTATTTTTATACCCCAATTTTGATATTTTTATTTAGTAACTTTCAATTTAAAATACTAATTATTTAATGGTAGATGAATTATTTGTTGCAATTTAATATAGCTGGATGAAAATTTTCTTATTTAAAAGTTCCCAATTTTATTAAGATTTTGTCAAATAAGTACTCGTACATAAAAAAAAAAAAATTTTTTTTCCCCTAGTAGTATTGTTAAAAGTAAATGCTGAAATTACATTTTCATTAAAATTTATGTAACTAATACTATTGTTATTTTTAATTTTAGAACCTCTCAAAAGAAGCTGTAATTCTAATGATGGGATTTTAAAAACCCGTAAATTGAGAAGGTCAGAAAGAAAACGAGGACCAGGTCGACCAAAGAAAAATACCTCAAAATCGAAGCGTAGTAAATCGCTTAAATTTACTGGATTAGATTTACTCCATGCTCAAACTATCCTTAGTACATCTAACTCAGGTATGTTAGCCAAAACAAGATAAGCAACATACGAGAAATAGTTTTTCCTTTATATTCTAACTATACCCTAGGATTTTCATAAATATAAGAAATTGATAATAATTACAGTTAAATGGAATAAAAGTACTATAAATTTTAAAGTGTAACTAAGAGGAATAAATTCATATTGTGGTAAATGTAGAAATTCCTGTTTTTATTAATTTTTACTATTTTGGTCAAAAAAAATTTCTTATATGCTTGAGGGGGAAAAAATGACCTTAAAATACTGATTATATACTGACAGTTATACCATGCAACTTTTGATTATTTTGAAATTTTAAACTTAAAAGTAGCTATTCTTCACAATATAATTAAGCATACAACTATTATTTTTCCCCAAAAAGTGTTGTAATTATAGGCATTAATAGAATTGATAACTTGGTTGAAATTGAATAAGCAGTTTCAGGAAATAATACTCAAGACTAACAGGCTTAAAATAATGCTATTTGATTTGTGAATGAAAAACAATTAGCAATGATATATACTGTAATTATTTATAAGTTTAATGTCTATTTATATACATTGCAGTTGCAATATAACAACAATACTATATATTTAAATACTTGAAAATTGAATTCGTTTTTTAACACTTTATTAATAATCAGTGCAAATTTAAAATTGTACTTTTTTAAAAGTTTTTAAAAAATTTTTAAAGTTTTAAAAAACTGCAATTTTTTTTTAATTACTGAAATATTCTTACTTTTATCAAAATAATGATTACTTATTGGGTTCTAAAGTCATTAGTAATGTGTATAAAATGTAAAATTGACAGTTAACCCCTTGACTGACGAATTAAATGGAATTTGATGCGACAAAAAAAAAAACTATTTAATTTCGCTTAATTGAACTACACCATCAATTTACACCATCATCCCCATTTTCACATAATGCATCCGGCTTATACATGTTACGGGGATTATTTATAATCTTTACTAAACTCAAATATTGGCTAGTATAACATTCACCGTGCGAGACTTCTGCTAAACTGAACTCTTACTTTCAGTGTGCTTTTTTAAATGAGAATCGTCGAACGAGTGAAGCAACTATGTAATCTAATTGTAACTTGCACGGCGTCCGCCGAAAGAAGCGCTTGACGAGTCTGACTCGTCAAAGTCTGTGATGGCCCAGGAAATCAATGACGAGTCAGACTCGTCAAAGTCAGTCAAGGGGTTAATCGTACGAAATCAAAATAGATGGTAAATAATTATTGTAATATATTTTTTAAAATATTAAGATTTATTATCAAATCTCCAAAAAATAATTTAAAATTAAATTTATTAGTCAACATTTAGAAAAAATGAAATGATGTGAATAAGTCTTTCTCAAGAAATAAAAAATCAAATTTACTCTGTTGCACTGAAAATTTCTAAATTTTTCAAACTCTCTCAAACCCAAATTTAGCATATGCTGCATTCATTTTTTTATATTGCAACATTATTGGTGTCAGTTCATTCCATAAGTTTCTCTCATGCTACTTTGTACTTCATCAATATTTGGTCCTAGAATGTAATCTAATTTGCAACAGGCTTTGTATTTTAGCCTGACTGTCAAGCAGTTTTATTTTTCTTTTATATATTTATTTTTTAAGTAATAAATTACTTAAACATTTTTTAATATTGAAAATTTTGATATCATTCTTATAATCTAACTGAAAATATATTTTTAATTATTTTGCTTAGCTTTAATTTTTGAAATATTCTTTTCAATATTTTTAATGCTTTATGGCTGTTAAGTGGATTTTATTGTGATAGTTATTTTGATATTTTCGTTAAGATTATTTATTAGTTACTTATGCTTTTATTAAAAAATGTAACTTTCTGTTTTTGCAGTAAATTCTGATCCAGCTCCTGGATGCGTAGACCAAAAATTAAGTAGTTGTTCCTCCATTCTTCAGAATGAAATCATTGATGATCCTATTCCTTTAGAGAACTTCCTTTTAGTGCAAAAAAGATTGATGACTGATTTTATACAATATATGAAATCTTCTGAATTTAAAGATCAATTGCAAAATCAGATTTTGAAAGAAAAGGTATACAAAATCATTTTTATTAATATAAATATATAAATTGAAATTTTCTGTTATGTTATTTTCTAAAGATGCTTTTTAATGAAGGAATTTATATTATGATTATACTCATAAAAATTAAAGTAGTTCTGTATTTTCCTTCAAAGATTCCAAAGAAAATTTTCTAAGTGATTATTTTGGTACTTAGTGATTCATAAGTTTCTTTGAGCAATTCATAATTTATTCGGTGACTAGTGTTGGGAGAGTATAATTGTGATAATTATAATGAAAAGTTTCTTTCAATAAAGATATTGTTTAAAAACGTAACCATTTTATCGAAACTACTTTTTTTAAGTGTTTTTCATTGCATCAATGTACAGCAACAGGCTTATTATAAATTATTAGTCTTTTTACTAGTGCACATTAAGTCTGTTATGAAACTTACATAAATAAAAAGGTTATATTAGAGTAAATAAAAAGTATGTGTTTTATCTCTTAAATTTTATCTAATCCTATGTTTAGTGTATTGTGTTGGCCCTGTCTTTGTTGTTTTTGTTGTTTGTTGTGGTTTGGAATCCATTTTGAACTATAGATCATGGTCTAATTAATTTGCTATATGTACAAAATAATGATAATAATAATTGAGTGACCAATGAACTACAATCAAATTAAATTAATAAAAATTTTTATGGTAATATGCTATTATATACTCATGTATTAACATTGGTATGTCAAACTAAATTTGATCTTCAATTGTTAACTATTGTAATAGTGCTCTTTTTCGAATTTTTATTATACTTCATTAAATAGTGAAGGTGTTTCTTATTGATAATTGTATAAAAACAGATCCTTTTATTTCTAAGTGCTTATCTGATTACAGAACAGCTGCAGCTGAATTCTTAACATTGACATTCAGGTTAAGATTTATATTTGACTCCTGTCATTATAGGAGTGTTTGTAGTGTTTCAGAATCCATTTTAGATTATAGGTGTCAATGAAATTAACCTTTTGTGGTCAAATAACCACCATGAAGTAACAAGAAAATATTGCTAAGATGTTTCAAACTATAGAGGCAACTTTCATAATTTCATTCATTCAATAAATGTGACACATACTGTTGTTACAATTCTAAAATTTAGCACCTAATTCAAAAAATTTTCACTGCTTATATGAATAGAAAATTCAAATTGGAAAGAGCTTATTTAAGCTTAAGGAAATTTGAAAATATAAATGGCAACATTTAGTAAATGAAGCGGTATTTAAGAATATTTTAGATTAAAAATGAAAAATTCCATCAATTTTCTTCCAAAGTAATTGAAATTCAAAATGTTGTCATTTAAAAAGAAAACTATTAAATGTATGTAATAAAGAAATGAAGCATAAAAAGAATTAAAATTAGATGTTTAAAGCGATTGGGAAGTAACCTGAGGTAGTAACTATCCCTGTCTCTCTCAGAAAAATATTAAAAGTTAACAAATTTCTTCAAAAACAATTTTTAGTATATTCATTCTACAGAAAAAATATCAATGTAAATAAAAAATTTTACACTGTTAATAAAATATATTATTTATTTTCATCAATAAATATTTGTTTTCTGAAAAATAAATGATGTAATTCAAGGCAAAAACAATTATCTTTATATATACTATGAATCTTATATTTTAGAAAGTAATTTTGCATTTGATGCGACTTGAGTGTACAAATTTTTTATTTTCACTACTTGGGATAATCCTGCATTCTCTTGAATTGAAAGTAATTTAAATATTAAACTTTGTTGTTCTTGGAAAATTTGCATTGGGTTATAAATTTTATTGGAATTGGTCTTATAACAAGAAATAATTTAAAATTTATGTATGTTTGCTTTCTAAAATAAGACTTAAATTCTTGGATTTCTTATCTGTAGATAACTAAGAATATATGAAAAAATTTAATGATGGTGGAAAATTAATAAAAATTTTTTAAAGGGAAACAGTATTTGCATGCAAATTACAACCAAACTTCTATACAAATCCAATACCCAATCCAAAAGATAAAAGTGATTAATTTTTAAATATACTGAATATTCTTCAAATAAAAACAAAAGTCTTAGAAAATTTATTTCAGCCTGATCTTATTACTTTTTAAATTGAAATAATATTTTTATATGCTGCAAATGGTTCATATTAATTAAAATTCCTTTTCAGGAAACTGATTCATACTAGTATGTAAAACAAATATCTTTTTATGCAAAAAAAAAAAAAAAAAATCACTATATTTGTTTCTAATGTACCAAAAACCATTATAAAGTAAGTATTGAAAATAGACAAAATTAAAAATATTTAATTATTATTTGTATAGAATAACTATCATTTTTAAATTGCTTGGTTTCATTGAGACATTTTCACAGGGTTTGAATAACTCATATAAACTTCTGGAATAGGCACCCTTTTTTAATGGCCCTTGATTTTCCTGGAATTTAAGTCTCGATATATTTACAGGCCTGCCAACTTTTACGCATTGTGCGTAAATTTTACACAAGATCCACAGGTTTCACGATTTTACTAATAACATGATATTATTTTATGCGTTTCGGTTCTTCTGGGCAAAGTTTAAAAAGAAAGAATAAAAAATTTTATGTCAGCACATAATAGTGATCTCTTCTCGTTAGACAATTTGAGAAGCGGATTTTAGCACCCCTTTCAACCCATCTGTGGGAAGAGAGAAATAACTTCCCGGACTCTGTGGTGGCAAAGGCTCCGAAAATGCACATGTCAAACCCTTTTTCTATCGGGAGGTGGGGGGGAGGAAGCCTCCAGCTTAAAAAACTATTGATGGGGAAAAGAAATGGTAGAGGTATACTTTTTTTCTTTAGTCACTCGTATTAAAACTGAAAAGTTTTACTGAAATACTTTTCTGTAAGTTGGCAGGTATGTATTTAATTTTTAATAGAAAATGTTATAATTTTTTGACTTTTTGCTTTAATAATTTAGAACAAACATTTTTTTTTTTTTTGATTTCCTCTCAGTCAGCAGATTCCTAGGTTGACTCCGTCAGACCCTTGGAGATAAGCAACAGCAACATTTTAAAATTTTTCAATGATTTTGCCCAAAAACAAAATTGAGTATTGGATTCTAGATGACCGCACAATCGATATTTGATTTTGATTGTATGTGGAACTGTTGATTAAAATAACAATCCAGTTCAGCCCAATAGCATCGTGATAATCAGTTCATCTAGAGCAAGGTGCAATATTTGGAATCATGTGTGAAGTGAAGTAATCACAAATAAGATCATGTGGTGGAATCAGATAGGTGATTCTAATTAATTCTTTTTCTAATTGTGTTCTGTATTCTTTATATTTTATCAAATTTACTGAATATTAATATTTAAGTATAAAATTTTGGATTTGAAATATACTTTCCATATTTCCTTTAGTAAAAATTGGGCATAATTTTTATGACTTAATAAATTTTATTTATGATTGAAATAAATTATTTAATATACCTGGTGAAAAGGGTCTTTTCAATGACTAGGGAAAAGCCATACAAAGATTGGCTTTTAAATGGTTCAGAAAAAACACGTGCTCATTTTTGAAATATGTGAAAATCAGCCATTTGTAAGAAATAGACAAAAACTTGTATTAGAGCAGGCTATACCTGCCAAAAAGTTTATGCATTTGAAAGATTTTTTTCACTACTGTTGTTCCTGTTAAAGAAAAAGCTTGTTTTAAAATTTTAGATTCATTTGCTTCTTCAAAAGAAATTTTAAAGGCTGAAATCCTATAGGTTCTTCAAGTTTTAAACAATGGATTTAGCTACAGTTCTTGCAGCAATATAAATCTTATCTTTCAAGCAATGTTTCCAGATATCGCAAAACTATTCAATTGTAGTACAAAATATTGTGCTTGTTTAACTTGTTTTTGGAATTTTATCTTTGTTTTACCAACCTTATTGAAAGAAAAAGCTTAGAATGATAATAATTATGTGCATTTCTTTGATCAAAATTTAGATGATCATGTGGAGTCAAACAATTGAACTACCAGCTAAGATTTTGGATAATGATAGTGTTTGTATTGTCAGATTTTTCAGGTCTTACAACTTGAAATATTTTGTTTGAAAAAGTGAATGAAAAATCTTTATGATCAATGATTTACTTCATTGATTGGAGCAAGTGGGTATTACTCCAGTTGTTATTGAAATGGTGTAAATGGGAACTGTCTTATTTTCACTAATATTGGCTGATTTTTTTTTTCAAGTGTACCACATTTAAATTTTGGAAGCTTAAAAGAGGTTATTGTACTCATCTTGGAATATTCAATAATTATTAAATAATAATCTAATGAAAATGACCAAAAACTTTAAAATTACTCATTTTATTTCTAAAATTACACAATGTATAATTTATTTCTATAAATATTCCGCATTTTTAAGTATTGTGATATTGAATATTTGAATAAAAAAGTTTTCTGTTATACCTTTGATTGAAGGCTTTTGCAGTATTCATTAAATATAATTTAACCTAAATAAAAAAAAATGTCTCATTAATTTTTTTTCTATTATTTACCAATATAATTGAAATATGATGCATATACATTATTATATATAGTTGGCTAAGAACAATTGAAAAAAAAATTTAATTAACTATTTAACATGAATGTTGAAACCCGAGGAAAATTTTTGACTTGACTCGTGGAAAATTATTGGAAATCTGTATAAACCATGTATTTCATGCTTTTTATTCACTTTTTATTTCTTCTGAATAATTATTTCTTTTATTATGATTTACTTCATAGATTGAATTGTATTTGAACAGCTGATTGCTTAGCTCAAAATTAATGAATAATATTTTAATTAAAAAATATTACTCAAAACTTGGATTGTTGATGAAATTTATTTTTGTAATAATGATTAGTTGTTATGTTGTCTTTAGTTCATGTCTTGAAAACTTACGTAGACATTTAAAAAGATAGTTTCTAAAATTATAATGTTCATTTAAAATTATTTGTGTTTAATATTGTTTTCATATCCTAAAAAATTTTGATAACATTTGATGACATTTCTTTATATTGCAACTTATTTTAGGAAAGAAAGAAGAAACTGCATTTATATTTTACACATTTGGAAAAAGTTATTAATACTTTGCGTGAAGAAGGAGTCTCACTTCTCAAAGATAGGGTTTCTATCTTAGGTTATACAATAAATCATTCAAGTGACCTTCTTTTTAAAGTGAGTTCACTATTATTTCCTCTAAATAAAACATTTATATTGATTATGTGTCAATTTGTATTAAAGTTTACTTTGAGGAATTTTATGATATGTCCAATAAATTTGGAAATACTTCTCTTTCACAATTCTAGAACATTCTGTGATATAAATTGTATGATTCTTAAGATACTTTTTACTGTAATATTAATTTTTATTTGATTACAATATATTGCCAAAATGTTGCATTTATTTCATCCGCTATATTGTATGTGTACACTAATCTGTTATTATAACGACTTTAAGTTCAACAAAAAAGCTTATTATTGAAGCACATAAAATTAGAATCGATTAAATATAAATAAAGTGATAAAATATTCTGAATTTAAAAGTATAAAATCGGAAATAATGTTAGCAGTTTTTATAAATTTGCCTCGAATTTCCTATACGATATTATTTGAAGTGGTTTGAAAACCATTTTATGTTTGCAAATACTAAGAACTTTTGCTCCTTTGTTTGAAGGATATTTTGTTAATGTCATATCAGTGATTTCCTTTGTACAGATGAATATAAATTTTCAAGAGTAAAATTAAAGCAGGCTTTTATCTTTTCAAACTTATATTTAATTTTGCAATTTTTGCTCTTGTATAAATTTATTAAATTATATGTAGTGACAGTTTCTATTTCTTGATATACTTACCCTGAATATTTAAATTTAAAAAAATTATTCATTATAAGGAAAATGTTTTCTTAATGAAGTTTTTCTAACTGGTTCATTCTCATAAGATTCTGTTTGTTATATAAAGTGTTCTATATGGCTGAAATAATGCAAAATATTTCTTAGATATAAAATTGTAAATTTAAATTTTTTTTCAAATATGAAAGCTTAAGAGTTTATGTGTATTAACATATGGGGGGAAAATTTATTCACAATTTCAAATTTTACAATATGATGATCTTTTAAAATATTTTGCTTATTCTTATATCTGCAGTATGCAGATTTCTGGTTCAAATGCATAGGTTAACAGTATTTAAAGTTTAATCTCTTAACACTCTTTAATGATTAAAATATTGTTGCATTTTGAAATGTGATCAATTTGAAAGGTATTGTGGAATAAGAAACTTTTCTTTTATTATCCATTTTTAGCATCATGTAAATAAATTATTGACATGGTATAAAAACTAATAAGAATTTATGTATAGTATGTATTTTAAATTATGTGAAAAGGTGCATTATTTTGATTCAGAGAAATTTGGAGAAAATATCTTTGAGAGATCATCTATTTATAGATGTATTATTATTTTGCATATCCATTTGCAGAAATCAGGGTTCATACCAATCCTTGAAGCTATTGAAATTTTTACTTTTGGACTTGATTCATTTTTGGATTTTTTGTTAAAAAATGTTAGAATTTTTTTTAGCTGTTTATTTTAATATTTTCAATAAATGTTTCCAAAAACTAATTATATAAAAGCTTTTAATGTTGCCATTGGATGCCAGCGTGATCTATATGAGATCCTGTATTTAAAACAGTTGACTTAAATAAAAATCAGCCTTAGTAACTTCATGACTATCCAGTTCTATCAAGACTGGATGTAATATTTAGATTTATGTGTATGAAGAGAGTAATCACCTATAAAAATCATCACATAGTGCAATCGGATGGGCGATTTTAATTAATTCTTTTTCTATTTGTTCCTGTTTTCTTTATAGTGTTATTCGCTGAATATTAATATTTAAATATAAAAATTCTCAGCTAAAATATACTTCAAATATCTTCCATGGTAAAAATTGTTTATCATTTCAATGGTGAATTTGCTTATCAATGGAATAAAAGCTGTAAATATTTAATATACCAGGTGGAAAGTGTCTTTTCAATGACCAATAGACTGGAAAAGCCATACAAATATTGTTTTTTGTGTAATTCAGGAAAAAGAAAGAATTTCATAATTTTTCACAAAGGCTTAAATTGTTACAACCAACTTTAATATTGTACTGATGAAAAATTTGATTCTATTGAAGCGATAGAATAGTTACTTTTTATTTTAACTTACTCTCAAATAGACAACATTATTTTTATGTATGGAATGTGCATCATTGATAATCACGTCTGAAACATAGGAGTTGTCAACATAATAATTAGTAAAGACTTATTTAGCTTTGCTGTTGGTTCTAAGCAAAAATATAAATTACATTTAAGTGAATTAAAACAGCAAAAAAAGCAACTGATTATAGAAAAACCACTTGAAGAGATGGATGAACTGAGAATCAAAAAGAAGTGTTCAGAATATGACGTAAATGAAATTGTACAATATATACAGTCACACCTGAACTGACTGTCTCCTCTCTATATCTGCGCACACCAGTAGAGCTTTGGATGACACAGAAGTATTTGGTTTAATATTTTAAATTCATTTAAAATTTCACTTCTGATCACATATAGTAAAAGTAAATTTTTTAAGATGCTTTTTACGAGACCATAAGAATTACACTCTTAAGTGTGTATATTATTCAAAACAAGGTATTTTAAGGCTAAAAGTGCTTACTCTTTTTTTCTGTTAATTTGATCTGAACTGTTTTTAATCTGTTGGTCATACATAATTATTGTGAAGAAGATATGTTTTGATCAACTTTTTAAACTATGTAATGATAATTTTATTTTCTGCTTTTTATATTCTAAGCTTTTTTCATTCTTATCAATTTTTATTGCTCCTTGTATAGTTTAGTGATATTTCTTATTTATTTGTAAAATAATTCTTAATTACATTTATAGTTGCATGTAAGAATTGTAAATTCTTTTGTGTTCAGCATAGTATAAATTTTTGTTATTATATAAGGGTTTTAAATTATTTTTAATTTTAATTAATAAACTTCCTTCTAAAACAATGCATTTACTAATATAGAAAACAAAAAAAACTTTAAATGATTTATGAAGCTTCTTTTCTTAATCCAGTCAATCAAATGAATCTTGTGTATTAAAATATAATTTGTTACGTGATCAATTTTGTTATAATACTAAATAGGTGTTAAGGAGAATGATATTGAACTTGTTTCATTGCTTCATGTCTGTGTTGCTTGGTACAAAAAATTGTAAGTATATAAATTTATTTCATTGTGTTCAGGTAAAAGAAAGCATTCGTCAGTATATGAAGTTCAAATCTGAAGTTAATAAACTCACTGTTCAAATATCAAATTTAGAGCATGAATATAAGAAACTCAAGAAGCCAAGTCTTGAAGAGGTATTGTGATATTTTATTTATATTACATTGAAAAAGTGCTGTTAATTGTTACTTAAAATAATTTTCTTCTAACTAATTTTGACTTCATAAGAAAAGAAACAGATTATGTAATGTGATTTAATAATGTATGAAACTAATATTGCTTAAAAAAATACTGAGCATTTTCTATTAACTAATTAAAATAATCTGCGCATCTATCTAAAATATTTCTTTTAATTCATATATATATATATATATATTAAAATTACATCTTTACATTTATTTTTCAAATCTCTTAGTATTTTTTAGAAGAGTTTTTTGTGTTTAGTTGTTTCAAATGTTATTGAATGATTTTACTTTAACATCCTTTAATTTGTGCAATGTTATGTTTTTTATATGTAAATGTTTCTGAATAATAAATTATTAGTGAGATGATCATTTCATCAGTTTTATGCGTTTATAAAATTAAAAATAAAGTTAAATTTTAAAAAATGCAGCAAAAACTTGACTGTACCAAATCTTTTTTGAAAGCTCTATAATACATACTTGAAATATTTTTCATTGGATATTGCTATATTTGATACTATCTGTTATTGGGGATGCATTACTAAATTACTAATTAGTATTTGAATCTTGTTGAATTCTTAAACAATATGTTGTATAGAATTTTTTATTCATCTGGCTTCAATTAATTTCTATATTCATAAATCAGTAAGTATTTGCTGTGTAGCCTTAATTGTTTCAGAAAATACTTCATAGGTCTCATTCAAATATATTTATGTTGACTTCAAACATTTTTCTGCAAATTGCTACCTTACCAAAATATTTAATTATTATTTTGATTACTTTATATCAGCTTGACTATTGATAAATTGGTGTTAATGTAAAATTTTTAAAATCTCGCATTAATGTTCTATATAGAAATATTCTTTAGTATTTTGTATTAATATAAGTTTATTAAAAATATTTTTTAAATTATATAAAGAATTAAGTTTTGAACAATTATCTGAAAAAAGATTTAATATAAACCAAACTGTATTTTTAAGTAGAATTTTACAACTTATAGTAATCTTGAAAATATCACTTCAATTTTTTGTTAGATACCTAGACATATTGGTAAATATAAAAATGAAAAAGCTGATAAACATGCAAAAAATAGATGCCAATATTCATAACAAGCTGCACCTCTGTGTAGATAATTTCAAAACTTTTTATAAAAAATTTGTTCAATCCAATGGCAGGAGTTATGGAATTTACAAACTATGAACAAATTACATTCCATCATTCCAAATATAATTCCATTGTCAGTTTTATCAATATGCAGATGTGATGTAAAACTCATTCATCTGCAGATTGGGTGCACCCATTTTACTCATAAACATTTGTTTTTAAGTGATCCTAAGCCTTCTTTAGTACTACATGTGTATTGTAAAGAATTATTATGAACTAAGATTGTCATTCATTATTAGTCTAAAGGTTCTGTTTAATAAGTATGACTTACTATCAGTTATTTTCATATAAAAGGATGGTTCAAAATGTAAATTGACAGTATAATTATTTAATCTTAGTTTTAAAAAAATGTTTTCACTCACGAGATGTTTTATTTTTTACTGTCATATATATGTATGAATCTGTAATTAAGAATTAAACATAGTTTCTGAAACACATTTTCTTCTGTGATTAAGTTTATTTTGATGCTTTAAAGCAAATATCTGTGTATTATAGTTCTAAGTTGTATTGATTGAAAATTTCTTAAAATATAAGGATATATCAAAAGAATTTCTGATATTCTTTAATTTCTTTTTTTAAAAGCTTGAAGAAACTGAATTTCGAGAACTCTTACATAAAGAAATACTTACTTATCGTAGTAATACATGTGCTTCCCAGAAAAAGATGCCTATCAATGGTGACAAGTCTTCACTGAAAGTAGCATTTCGAGATATATCACAAAAATCTGTCAAAGTAAATAAATCAGTTCAAATGGATATTAAGCTTCAAGTTGTATCTCCAAAGATGCAGCGCATTCAGGATAGTATGACAATACCTAATTTTCAAGATAGAATCAGAGCAATCATTGCATCAGGTCTAAAAGAACCATCATTGTGTGAGCAAACTAGTGAGACTGAGAGAAGTAAAAATGTACCCAATAATTCTCTTTCCTCATCTCTTATAACATCACGACAAAATGAATTGTCTGAAATTTTCAGTGCTGAACATGAATTCTCTGCTGAAAGTCATGTTTTAATTAAACAAAAACATTTAAATGGTCAAAATAAGACAGAGAGGGTAGATTTCTTAAATGTTTCAAGCAGGGAGCTTAAAGTAAATGGAAATCACTTTAAGCAAATGGAGCTTTCTGATCCAGAAATCTCCAGTAGTTTAACAAATGCTGCTTACTCTCCCATTAGTCCAAGTAGAACCCCATCTTCAAATAGCCCAATCTTCCATGCTCAGGATGTTCCCGGGAAATCTGCTGAGTACAAGGTGAATCATGCACTTGCCAGTAAAAACACAACTACTCTGGATTATTATAGAAAATCTGCTCCGTCAATTGAATCAATCAACACTTCAGAATATCCATCTTTAGAATGTCAAAGTAATAAAAATGGAAGTGATTCTCATTTTAAAGAAAGCTCTCCAAAAACTGCCAAACGGTTATCATTTCAACATCTCATGGATAAGAAGTTAAAGAACTCTGTTGAGGAGATGAAAGCCAAAAATGGTTATTCATTAAATGTGAGGCATCCATCTCAGGAGCATTTAAACTATCATCGTGAGGATCACTGCAGTCGGAAATTAAAATCTAAACACAAAAGTTATTCTGATAAAGAAAGGAGATCTAGGCAAAGAATAACAAATTCAGACCAATCACCTGAAAGGAAGCTTATAAAGAAAGATGGAAACACTTACATTAGATCTTCAAAGAATTCTTCATTGAAAGTAGATCCAAAACACGGCCACTCAAAGCATTCTTTTTCGTCCTCAATCAAAAGTGAGTAACTTATTTTCTAACTTTAGAATGCTTTTAAAATTCTTGTTCTAAATTTTCTTAGCTAGATGATTAGAAAATTTCAATTTGATAGTCATATTGCAATTTGATTGCCTTTAATAGTTGCAAATAAAAGAATTAAAAAAAGAAGAAAAAAAATTACTCTAAAATGTTTAACTTTGTGTAGAAAAATTTGATTTGAGAATTTCTAGTGAGAAAATACATATATAATCCTGTTAAAATAAGTATTTGTTTTGATATTAGAGATTTTTATCATTGTAATATTCGATATTAACAAAAATAAAGCCACTGAGTAAATTATTTTTATATGTACTTCAAATGTTTATATTAGCTTTTATGTGAAGAAATGTCTCCCTCTCTCTGGCATCATTCTTTATAGTTACTTCATCTTTCTTGCATAGATAATTTTTCTTTAAAGTCTAATTTAGAAACAAGAAAGCAAACTAAATGACTATACCAAATTAATGATAATTAGAATGGTTAAGGACAGCATTTTTCTGAGTACAGAAGTTGATCTATTATTAATATGTGAATAACTCCAAAACTTAAATTTAGCCACCGTTCCATATTTTAAGCTTTGCATTTAGGTATATATTAAATACATGTAGAATATTCATTTTCAAAAATTCTCAGATATATAGGAACTTATTTTTGATTAAAAGGCTCTACTTTTATTTTTATAACATATTATTTTAACTTCTATTTACTAATTATTTTTATTGTAGCCTCTTTACGTGTGAATGAATTCTGTCATATTTAATTTCATTACTTATCTCCAGGTTTCTTAAATGATTTTGCAATATTAAGAATATATTCTAAATTTAAAAAATAAGAAATGCCTCCATTTTAACAAGCTTGTATTATTTATTTAAAATTTTTATTAATGGAGAAATTCTAAAGATGTTGCCTATAAAAGCGAAACTGCTTAGCTGTATAAATATTGGTACTTTGTCTTGTATTCATGTAGATTAATCTAGTGCATTTTATTTAATTTCAAGCTGTACATCCAAATTTTTAAGGTGTAAGTTTACAAAATATGTTTTTTTTAAATTTAATTTTAGGTAATGGAATTTGTGGTAAAGAACGAACTAGTTCCAGTAGTAAATCTCACAGTCAAAAATGGCAGGCCAAAGTTAGCAGTGGTTTTGATAAACTACTTGCCCTAGCTGCCACTCAATTGAATCATGCTAGCAGAGAATATAAATGTCATCAAGAAAAGAAGATGTTAAAGAAAGATTCTAAATCCAATCAGTTTTCTCCTTATCCAAAACCAGACTGCTTTATTCATGTTGACCAATGTAAACAGAGCAAAGAGATAAATGGATCACAAAAAAGTAATTTTTCTGATTCTTCGAGACAAGGTATTTCACAATCTGATACCCACAAATCAATTACAACTAAGACCAACAATACAAATCGCTCCAAAAAAGGACCACGAACTCCACCAGATACTCCTCCACGAACACCATCTGTTTCTCCCGACCGAAGAATTGATTCTCCTTACTTTCAGTCTCACAGCCCAATTAGCAGTGTAGAAAGTGTGAGCAGCAATCGAAGTTCACTTAGTCCACCATACATCAGTCCTGCTAGAGGAAGTAGTAAAGACCGGTCCAGGTCAACAAGTCCTTACAGCAGCCGAGCATCCAGTGCAGAAAGATACAATGAAAAATTTTCACCTAGGAGCTCTAAAAATTCATCTCGAGAGAATGATACCCATGAAAAGCAGTTGAAACACAGATGGCAATACAAAAGTCGATCTGAATTTCACAATCGCTCTTGGGAAAAGGAAGAGGACTCAGTGCGATCTAAGACAGGGCAGAATCACGGGAAGTCCACTGCATCAAAAAGTGATGCTATTAAGTCAGATAAAACCTCACTTTCTGCTACAAGCAAAAAAAGGGATGTTATAAATCAATTAGATTTTATGTCTCAACAAACAAAAGATGTCTTAGCTCATGCACCTAATGGTTATTCTGTTGTAGTCACCCCATCACCACTTCATACAATATATGTTCCAACTGCTGGTGTTTGCAATCAACCACCAATACCTCCTCAACCGCAGAGTTTACCTTCAAAGTCTTCTAACACAAATTTTTCTGTAGCAAATCCATGTGGAACTTTATCTTCTAATCCTATTCTTAATTTTACCATTCCTCCACCAAACTTTAACATGCCACCTCCACATCCAACACCAAACTCAGTAAGCATACCACAAATACTTCCCACGCAGCAACAGGCTCAGCCTATTCAGTTACCAGATGTGACTGTTCCACCACCAAATATGGTATCAGTTGGCTCATTTTTGCCATCTTCAAATATTCAATCATGTCCACCTCAATTAGAACCAGCTGTATCTACTAATCCCATATATAGACAAACATCACAATCACGTCCACCTCCTCTTCCACCAACCGTTGCACCATCATCTACATTTGGTAATATTGTTCAGAATCAAATATTTAGAGCAAATCAGAAGTCGTTAACGAACGGAGGTCCTTCGCATCAATTAGATTACAGAGTCCCTCAACACTGCGCTCTTCCAGGCACTGGAAGTAGTAACTACTATCCAGGTAGTCATTTTACATGAGTCTCAACCATTACCATCTAGTTTTTAGATTCATCATAGCTCTTATTCTGTAGATTGTTTTTAAAATATTAATAGTTATATAAAATAAAATTTAAAAATGAAATGATGAAAAACATTTTTGAAATACTATTAGGTTATCTTATTAACTAAATGTGTTGCCATTTCACTTAAACAAGGCTTTTGTGAAAATTTCTTATATAACCATTCACAGTTGAAAAATCCATTCATTGTAAAATGAAACTAATTGTCAAATCACGTTACATCCAAGTAAAATTTATGATTAATGAAAATGAAAATAAAATATATCAATTAATTAAAATTGATGCTGTTGAATAGTAACCACTATATTTGGTATAAATGCTTTTAAGAAGTGTCTTATATCAGACAAACCCAATATAGAAAAACCATTATATTATTTTTACAACCTAAAAACGGTTTGGCATTTCTCTTCCATATTATTTAATTTCCAATTTCTGTGAAAACTATATAGTTTTGCAAAAAATTTAAACCTAATTTTTCTAATCTAAAAAAATTTCTCAAATAATTTTTTACAAATGAAAATTATTTTAGGATTACAAATGCTAGTATTTACTAGATGCATCTTTAATTTTAATTATTGATTTATTGTTTGTCTTTTATCAACAGCTCAAGCCCACTTCATTGCTTAGATGTTTACATCATTATTTAAAAAAAGAAATAAAAAAAATTGAAAACTTAAATTGAGAAATTTTAGCATTCACCTGGCTGGCCAGTGAATGCACGATGTGTGCTAACCAAGACCAACACTGCCATAAGCTTTGCAATCTGCAACCTTTCAAGTACAAATTCTTCATGTGCTCGAAGATGGGAGCTTTCATTTTGTATTTTCATGTCATGTATTCAGGATAAGTAACTCTATACTAAGTTCAATAGAGTGAACCTGTTATATTGAATATTTTACATTTCAAGTTAAATGAGTTTCAATTTCATTTGTTAACTTTGAAAAATGATATAATTGGAGGACTATTTTAAAAGAATTTTTTGCCATACTTTTATTGTATTTATTTTTTTCTCTCATTCCAATGATAGTCAATTAGATTCTTCCATTATTACTTTGTATGAAAACTTGTTTTAAAACAATGAAAGATGTGTTTCAAAGTTTTTTTTTTTTTTTTTTTTTCTTTTTTTTTTTTTCTTACCAAATGAAGTTTTAATCTATGCAATGAATAGCCATGCAGTTTCTCAATGTGATATTTACATTAAAATACACTCACTTAAATGAGTAAATAATTGTGTTCAAACATTGCCAGAAATGAATAGTCAGCAAAAAACGATTAATGTGTTGTATGTAGTGATGTTAACTATTTCTATATAACTATTGAAGTTTATGAAATATTATTTCTGTTTTAAATGTTATTGCTTCTGCTAATTATTGTAGGTTTGTTTATTGTTTATCTATATGTATTGTATACAAATGTTGCATATTTGTGTGGGTAAAGATGTGTATATAGATTTATAGTTTATGTTAAATACTTGTGCATAAAGCTTAGCGAGTTACCTTTTAATCACATGTTTGAAAGGCAGTGTATGTATTGTTGTTAAGGTGTAATATAATTTTTCAGTATTAGACATTTTGTTTTAAAAAATGTGTTATATATATATAAATGTACATATTTATTGTAGACTGTTTTACTGCATAAAAAAAATGTAAGTATAATATACTCAGAAATGCTTTTATGCATTGCCAATTTGATTATGGATTGTGGTTTATGGAGTGTGTGTACATATGTTGTGTGAAATAAATAACCTTTATGCAACACATTTCTTAGTTTCACTGTTAGTAAGGTCTTATACCAAAAATGCTTTTGTGTTCCCTTAATATCAACATACCAATGATTTCATGTATATATTATTGCTGGTTTCATTATTCAGTGCATTAAAACGTAATGATTCATTTGTGTTGATGCATATTTTAAAACTGGTGTGTATGTGCATGTTTTCCTCGTGTAAAATGCTTGGCATAAAGAAATTAACTTTTTTCCCCTTGTCACCTAACACACTTGTGTATAAAGATTTATTTGTTAATATTCTAAAATATTTATTGATTCAATAATTGACATAAAGTTAATGAATCTGTATTTCTTTATCATAGAAAGTAATATGAAGAAGAGTAAAGAAAATATATAATAAATGTGTTGCACTTTTTTTAAAGTTATATACTTTCACTCATAATTAATTTACCAAATTAAAAAAATACTCTTAAGCATTATTTATTTTATTTATTGTATTTAACACTATATATATATTATATTTATTAATTTACTTTTTGATACAGAAAATACATTTTTATTGTTTTCTTTTTATTTAACTGTTTTGCATAATCACTATGCTTAATATGTGTATTTATTATTTTGTGGAAGTGGTGTGATGGGCAACTTGTCAATTTGAATACTCATTTTTGGTTAACTTTGTGTAGAACATTTTTAAAAAACAATATATGTAAATTAAGAAGTTTGTTTTGCCTTTTGTCTTCATTAATACCTCTTAATTTATTAATTTATGTGGTATGTTATCCTATTTATTCATTCTAACTAGTTATCTGTTTTTGTCATGTTTATCGAACTTTAGCAAATCCGTGTTCATTGAGATATACATTATGAGGACATGTGTTCATTATTTTTATTAAAACACTTCCTAAAAAGCAATATGCTGTTTTGCAAGTGCTGTATGTGATAATGAACAAGGTTTGTTGAAGTATATGCTGTTGCTCAAATTGTCATGATTATTTGCTTTTTACTAATAGTTGTTTTAAAAATATGCAATTTAGCTTCGTATTAAATATGCTCTTGCAGCATATTTGCATTTTATAAATACTATTAACTTTTATTACTAAACAAATTTCATATTCTCATGTTATTAGTAAATGAAAGGAAAATATTCAAACTTTTCCTAATGAATGCACTTAAATATGTTATATCAAGTTTCTTGCATTCATTTTAAATAGTAATTTATTTTAAAAGTGCAAATATTAATGGATTTAGTATCATAATTTTAAAATCTTAGAAAGAACAAAGTTTATTGAAACTAAGTCATATTTATGATATTTAGTTGTATATTTTATTCTTCTTTTTAATGCTATTGCCAATCCATGGTAGAATTTTTGCAAATTGTGTTGGTCAATACTTAGTGTTTTGGTGAATGAAAATTATTTATTTTAAAATTTGTGTATATAATATTATATTTCACAATATTTTATCTAGAATTTAAACTGTTTCTATTGTTAACAAAATATGATTTTCTATATTTATTTTGCTTGTCTTTCACTGAATTTGAAAAAATGCTCTAAATGTTCAAAATATTGATTCAAATGGAAAATGCTCTTATACATAATTTTATGATTTAAAAAAAAATATTCTCTTCGTGCCTATTAAATTTATTACAATGTTTAACATTTCTGCTGTGTAAAAATGATTAAACAAAACAAATTACTAATACTGCCTTATGTAATGACTGAAACTGTATTTTACATATTAAATGTGGGAAAAAAAATTGTGCTTAAACAAATTTTTCATTATGTAATTCTAAAGATTAAAAATTATATTGAAAGTATTATTCAATTTATTTATAATACTTCTTAATATCTGATTTATAATGTCGTTATGAATATTTTGTTAATTTTTCAAATCATAAATAAAATCAGATTTCATTGTGTTCCAGTAATTGTAGAGCAAAAATAAAGCTATGCACTTTTCTGAAGTAGTTTTTTCATTTTAAATTAATAAGATACATTCTGTTGCATACATCTAAAAATATCAATTATTCTTAGTTTATAAATTATCTTACATAACTTGCATCATACATTTCTTGTAGATTTGCTTTGACAGCTTCTACTTTCTTTTATATGTTAATAAAGGTAAATTTAATGGCACAACTGCTAAGCTATTGATTCTAAAAATAACTATTTAACTTATTAAATTTTTAGGACCCCTACATAGTATTCCAGACCATTTTTATCAATTGCAAAGCTTGTTTATGTAGTATATGATATCTGTTGAGATTTTTGTTATTGCTGATTATTGTACTGTTTTATTAATGTCCTAAGTTCATATAAAATGGAAAATTCAATCTAAGTGATATCAGATATAGGCCGATTATTTTAGTCTTGTGTAAAATTTCCTTATGTGCATATTATTGGTTGTAAGATAATAGCCATTTTACATAGTTCTAAAAAATAAGCAGTGAAATTTTAAATGCTCTTTAACCAGTTAAGTAGCAGCTACTGAAAATATATTTTTATACTAGAATCACTTTTAAAAACTTAGTTTTCATAAATATTTTATAGGTGCAAAAACAGAGGCATTTTTAATGAACCTAAAATTTTAAAGTCAAAGATCTAGAAACTCAATTGTGACTGTAATTGATTTAACAAGTTATTAAAAAATACCCTTTTAATTAATATAATCAAAGTATGTATTAGTTTAATCCTTGAAGATAAAATGAAGTGAATATACTATTAACTCTTCTTATAAGGGATAACTTAATGAAAAAATCTAATGTAACTAAGGACACACTCTTGATACTTAAACCATATGAACTTTGGTTCAGTAACTTGAGGGTTGGGTTAATTCTAAAGGCATGAATGTTCAATGTTCACCAATTTAAAATCAAATGCAAATTGTAAGTAAAGACTCAGTCAATCCTTGTGAGCAGAAAGTCCCTAAAATATCCTTAGAAGTGATTAATTTAATGGAAAAAGGAGCAAAATATTTTTTTAAACTTATGCTATTTTGTATTAATTGAAAATATTATGTGCTCAATAATAAGTTCTTTTTCTTTCAAACAACTTACATACTTAATTTGACTTGTGTTGATTTGAGTACACAAATTTCGTAAAGAGCTTGTAAAAATGTAAATCTTAACATTTATGCAACTGAATAAACAGTTCTGGAATTTTATCAAGTGCAGGAAAACTGAATTCCTGTTTTGCTCTGCGTCAAATGTACACCAACTGTTAAATAACAATAAAAATCAGATATCCTAAAAGGTTTACATATAAATTCTTGAAAACAGTGCAAACTCTTAGAGGAAAAGCATTGAGAAATAAAAATATGAATCCACATGTTAAAATTGTTACAATATCAAACCCTACAAATGCACTAAAACAGAGAAATTTAAATAAATAAAACTATGTATTTAAAAAGACAAACTTTCTTTTGGTAAAAAACAAAAATACAATTTTTAAGTACAACATAATTTAACCTTTACTATAATTAGAATATTAACAATAAATAAAATTATTTTAGAATGCTTTGGAAAATGACAAGGTACTTAGTGATGTAGAATTGCACGGGAAGGTTTTCGTTTTGCACAATATTAAAAACATTGCATCAATGTGGTTTCAGAATCAAAATTCTTAACTTTAAAAGGTCTAACTGTGCATCCTGTATTGAGGCAGTCACTGCATCAAGACATCATTGGGTAATTAAGAAACTTAATGATTAACTAATAATTACACAGAATTAATTACTAATAATCACTTCATTTTTAAGCAAATGATGAAATAGTCCAAGGAAAACTTGAAAGTATAAAATGAAATTCTAAACTAAAAGCTTAGAGAAAATTTTATAAAATAGTTAAATAATAAAGGTCTCCCTAATTCTTCTACTTCACAACCAATTAAAAAGCCATCTTTCTGAAATTCCTTATTAGTATATAAAATACCAATGAAGGTAATGAGTTTATAAAACCAGTAATTTCAATACATTTTTCAGTATATCATTTTACTTAATAAATATGAGGCCTTTCTTGCTGAAGTACTTGAGATGTATGAATAGTATACCTAAAAGAAAACATTCTATTCATTTACCATTGTCTTAAAAATATATTTTCACTCAATACATCATCCTTATCAAACTTGCTATCAATAACATTAGTATCACTAACAATATTGTAAAATATGAAAACTTATCTAATTGTAGAAGAGTTCTCAAAAGCTTACAGTTTTGAAATGCTACTAAGGCTCACAGCATTAGTATTTTATGAATGTGATAAAATAATATAATATAAGATATATATTCAATAAGGCAGCTTCATTGCTAAACTATAAATAATTCAAAATTATTAATCCAATGTAATACTATTTTGAGCAGGCAAATTAGTTTTGTTTTACTTAAAGAACATTGACAATATTTAGGGTCTATATACTTTAAAATTTTTATATAAAAAATTAAATATTTTTAGTTACTAAGCTTTAGATCCTGTAATTCTATTTTCCCCTTAAGTGATGGTTATAATCCCTAAAGGGAAAAAATGAAAATCGAATTGTGCAATTAAATGTTCCATAGTTGATTAGGGATTTCAGATTTGACAGAAAGTTAATTTACCTATTAGTGTACACTTGTGATGCATTTTGCAGTACTATACTTGTAAAAATTTGCTTAAAATCACCAATTATATTATTTAAATGTGCGAAGGAGACTTCCTTTAAACTTGATAACCTTTCCAAAATTAAGTAGTTTATTTACCTTGAGAAATCCAAGATTTCCTTCATTTGTCAGGTGTAATAATTTTTTTAAATGACTAACAAAAAATTAAGATTTGAGTCCCAAAAAATGTAATCTGAAAGTTTTTATTTTAAATATAAAAATATATATAATTACAACTAATAATAGATTTCCTAAACCATTTTTAAATATTTAATCTTTACAAATAATTTTATTCAAAAAATTAAAGGAAATAAAGATGCCACAATTTTAATTTTAAAAATATTTTTAGATGTGATTTTACAACCATATTTAATGTTTTGACTTTAAGATGTATCAAAAGTTAAAACTATAGATTACAAACATTTTAGCTAAAGCATTTTCTAATAATGCATTTTTATAAATGGAATATCTTTTAAATGTTAAACAATTTTTTTTTTATTTGAAATTACTTTTCATTCTTAAATGAATTCAGAATTATATTGAATATACTTACATACTTCACTAAAGTTTAATTTGGAAGTTTCAACACAGAAGTAGATTAAATTTGAATATGCAATGTAATTTTTGTGAAAAATTGCATTGTCACAATTTCGTTCAATTAAAAGTGCTTCCTTTTTATAATTTAAAGTAAAATACTAATTAGCAATAGTCTTATTCAAAAAACTCTCAATTCATGTGTTTATTTTTTTCATGAACACAAAATTATTTTTGATTAAATAGTTTGATAGAAATTCTGTACCACATTATATATTTGGTCTACTTTATGACACAGAAGTTGTGTAGAAATACCTTTACTGTTGTAGCAATTTTCTAACATTTCAATTCTTGGAAAAAAAGTGGTAGTTTGTAGATTTAAAAAATTTAAACAAGAATGAAATTTTACTTTGAAACAAGTCAAACATCTTTTATTCAAGTTTCTATAAAAATAAATGAATAATGAGGAAAGTTAACAAAGAGCACAATTTATTTTCTTATAATATTTATTTTCCATAAAATGAATTCCAAGTGTTTCTTTTTTTTTTAAGTGACAAAACTACAAGGTTTTGATTAGTGAAAATACAAAAGCGTATGTAGTTTCCTAATATTTTTTCTACAACCCATGTAATTTGAAAATTCCCAATGGCTATATTAGATGTGTACTTTTAATGAGCAGAAACAGATAACAGTATTTATATTTATTTCAGTAAGAAAAATGCAACTTTCTTTATAGGTTCATAAGGGTCTCATCCTTCTAGTTCCAATCCAAGACCAACTTTGTGTCCTCCTTGATTGAAACTTTTGCCATCAATCAATGCCGAAAGTGTAAGTTGAATACCCTTTCTTAATCGATGACTAAATGATAATCCTATTTGGCTGCTGTTGTTTACTTTAGCCTAGAGAGAAAAATAAAAAAAAAATACTTAAACAAATGATGCATAAAATTCAGGATAAATCAATTTTAAATATGCTAAAAAATGGGGTAATATGTGATGTAATAATGATGCATATAGTATATAATAAAAGCTAGAGGCAGTTCTGACTTATAAATTAAGCAAATGAGCCTTTAAACTTTAAAAATTTAATACTTACAAGTACAGTAACCTTAAAACTAATAAACAAAGACTATTTATATAGTTTATTCATAAACATTTCTCTTAAATTGATCTTAACCTGTCTATAAGAAGAATTATTTGCTGTGATACCACATATGAATACTGCTAATCAGTTCCAGAATTTTAATTTCTTACTTTTTGAATTACCTCTTGTATGCAGATAGACTGAGTTTAAAATAGGGTTGAAACAAATACAAATATTTATACTCAAACTAATGTTTAAATGAAAATCAAAATGCTAACTATTCAGCTCAGCATAACCAGAGTGTACACAAACAGTAAATAGATGCCCTAATAGTTTAAACAAATGTTCTTATAGTTTATAGCTAAGTTATCACTATAGTCACTTGCTCAATTTGCTATCAAATTTGGCTCTAGATTTCAAGACATCACCATTAGCAAATAATAACAACTTGTGTTTACTTTAAAACGAGCAACAAATTTCAAAAACCACAATTTGTTAAATTTTGCATAAAAAGACATTGCTGCAATGGGAAATTTTAATTACTGTATTTTCCGGTAATATAATCTGCCAATTATATGTTAAAGAAGTTTTGAATTTTGTTGTGAGTATTATACATTGCCAAGGATAATATGCTTAGTATCATTCTTCATTAAAAAAGCTTACAATTTTAAAAGAAATGCTATTTGTTGCATAAAATAACAAGTGACACTACTATTAGGTTGACTTATTTTAACTAAAATCATCATCTAATGAAGTTCACGAACGAATTTGTTTCCTCGGAACGTCATTACAGTTGCAATTGGCTAACATCATTACACATTCTGACCTGAGCTGTTTTGCTCTGAAAGCATTCAAATTCCTATATCAGCATGTGGAAGCAAGAACTACTTAGTTACAGAGCAAAATTTTAAATTAAAAGCTATAGGGAAGGCAAATAAAAAAAATTGAAACAAAGTTGTTAATGTAAGGTGAAAACAAAGCATGTGTGGCACAAATGAAAAAATGTATACAATCTCCAGTTTAAAAATAATCCATACCTTTCAATTATTAAAACAAAATATATTTCATTTTTAAAAAGGCCTAATTACATTTTATTATAGTAAAGTATAAAGTTATTAAAAGCTTGAGTAAAATTCATATTATATATACATATATATATGAATTCATATCTGCATATTAACGACACACTGATCTTTTATGTATTATTGCATAATTTAAAACTGCTTTTAACAACTATTTATCTATGATGTATTACATCATAAAGATAAATTGTTGAATTAGTTTACATGAATACACACATAAACACATATTACATGTATATACACATAAATGCAAAATTAATATATTGTTTTTTTTTTTTATTTATTTTTTTTTATGATGACAGAATAGGAAAATTTCATTTGAAGAAAATAGTATTCTTTGCAAAGAAAATTATTATAGGAAATTCTAAATTCAAACAAATTTTAAATGTGTTCCAAATAATTTATTTTTTCTTAAAGAAATTAAAACAAAACTTTAAGCACAAACTGAAAATATTCATAAGCAAAAAGGAATTTAGAGAAAAAAAAAAAAAAAAAAAAAAAAAATTAACATGAGAAACTACAGTTCAATTCTTAACTTATTATAAAACTAAAGCAGTTTTTCTTCAATCATTACAGACAAACATTGAGCATTTACAGCTTTTTCTTAATAACATTTTCCAGTATTTATAATAACCACACTGAGATGATGAAACAAAAGTCTTACCCTGAGTGATGTAGAATCATCTACTTTGTAAACACAACCAAGGCCAAATTTAGTTTCATTGGTACCAGCTACCCAAGACAATTGTATACCAGATTCTAATTGGTCATTCACTTTTTGGTACATGCAACCACCAAATTCTTGGCCATCAAGACTATAATGTAATTAACAGTTTTATAATATAACAGATACACAGTAGTATACATAATATCTGCAAACAGAAATAACTATTAAATACAATGCAAAGGTAAGTATAGAATCAGAAAAAAATTCTGAATTTAATTTAAAACAATACTACATCAAAAAACTTTTTCTAGTAATACATATTACATACATTTTTTAGAAAAAAATTTTATACTGTCTCAAAATGCTGAATACAGGTAAAATACTTTTTTAAAGTAATATTATGTAGTTTATATAACTATGCAATCTTTAATTTTTCATTTTTGACCTAAATAAAGCCAGTTTCAGAAAAATAAACTTGGCAGTTTAAAAATTTTGCTAATTATTCACATATTGCATAAATTTTAACAGAATAACATACAAAAGAAAAAATATTTTTTAAGATAAAAAGTTGATATGATAAGATTTGAAATTTTAATTTGACTAATACAATTTCAACAATTATTTTAAGTGAAAAAGGCTTAATATCATAATTAAGGTCACATTAAATAATGGTATAAAATAAAAGTATATCCAGGAAAAAAAAATGAAATACATGTAGACTTAACAAAAAGTACTTTTTCATTTAGATTTTAAAACAAGAATTTTTTTCTCCCATATGTTTGGATTTGGAAAGGTTTACCCAATTGATAAACTAGTTTTTTAAAATTAAATTATGAAATTTAGAGGAAATAAACTTTTCCAGATTCATATTTATTAAAATACAATATTTTAATTGAGAGTTAAAAAAATAATAAATCGAAAGAATATGACAATAAAAATTATTAATTTAAAAATATATACTTACACATTTGTGTGAACAACAAAATCACCTAGAGAGTAACCTAAACCAATATTAGACTTAAGCAAAGTATTCTTTCCCATATCATGAGATATTTTAGCTCCTACAAGCCAGTTTTGATAGCTATAAAGAAAAATGCTCTATTAAAATAAAGAAAAATCAACACACAATATATAAATTATCACATATAACAAATTAAAATAAAGAAATCTGAAGATAATTCTCTATGCTCTATTTGCTTCCAGATAGGTTTTAAATAATGAAATTAAAAATATTCCATGAACATTTCAGAGCAAATTTACTGTTCAAATTAATTTAAAATGTTAATTGAATATTAAATTTTAATATATTCTCAACTAAAAAATTAAAATTTTAAGAGAAATGTATCAATATTTTTCTTGCATAATAATTTTTTAATAAATCAATAAGATTGAAAATTAATTTGTTTTAATATGTTTACATTAATTTTTGATACTTTTAAACAGTTTACATAAATTATAGCTTACTTTATAACTCCTGCACCATGAACAACAGGTGATGTTAGATCCAAGTCAACATCACCATTTAAATGGACGTGATCATTCTTATAAGCTGTACTAAAAGTGCCAGATTTCTTCCTGTAAATATACGAGATGTGTTAGAAAATTTTACAAGTATGAAATAGAAATTTTTATTTATCTGCAACTGAAACATAAAAATATTCATTCTTAATGTGAATTGTTCAAAAAGTTAAATTTAGAGTATGTAAAAAAATTAGTATTAAATTAAAATAGTGTCACATACACATTAACATTTAGCATAATTGTAACTTTAACAAATACAATGTCTACTTGATTTGATTTTACTTGTAAAAAAGTGTCTATATTCTGTGTTTTGAATGATACTTTACAGTCACTTTCTGCACATGAAAGCTAATTGGATACCTGCAACTTTAAAATAGATTCTAAATAACTATGCACATTGTAGGAATTGAACTCAAACTGATGAGCAAATGATCATATTGTAAACCATTAGGAAGTAAGAATTAATATAGAGAGGGACAAAATGAACTCTGAAATATACAGGCTCAATGTCAATAAGCAATTAACAAATATTAATTGTCTTTCAGTTGTTTGAATTTAAATTACTTTATAAATCATAATATTCAACAAATAATTCAAATCAATTCTTGGTCTGACAGCTATTCACAATTTACAAGGTTACTTTTGAACCAAGATAAATAAGGTATTAGATCTTTTTGTTAAGCTCAGTGAATCTTTCAACCAGAAAAATTATATAAATGTCTTTTTAAACTAAGTGTAATTGAACATGATATTCAATATCAAAAATATTTTAATTACAATGTGCAAGGAAGTACAATAGAATTCCAATTATCTAAATTTCAGAAAAAGAAATTAGGTCTGATGAAGAGAAGTGACAAAAAAGGAAAGGTAAAAGAAGATAACAATAAGACATGTAACTTCATGTTAACTTGAGGAAAAACAAAAGCATTCTTTTGAGTATTCTTGGATGTGCAGAAATTCGTACTGAAGATATAGGAGAATGGATTTTGAGTCGCACTAGATTTCAAATTGTAAATGAGAGTAAACTTATTTAAAATGTTAATTAAGAAGATGACCTTAATGTCAAAGTTGAAGACATGAAACCATCAGCAAGAAAACATTTACCGACATTGAAATGAATAGAGCGCCAACACAAGTGTAAACACACACAAATTCTCATTGTCAAGGGGATGCATGAATTGGCTGCCCAAAAATGGATAAAGGCAGTGAAACAGCTTACTCTGACCCAGATATTTAGCAAGCAATGGCTTTCATTTACAGCACTATACATACACTGTATTAATCTACAGCACTTGTAAATACCTTAATGTATAAAATGGTTGTATTTTCATTTAACTGAATAAGCGTTCTTTTTCCTTTATAAATAAGTCCCCCCCCCCAATTTTTTACCTACAATAGTTTATTAAAATAGACCCTTTTTCGAAAAATTTAATTATTTGAATAAGGTTTGATTGAAATTCAATGCAATAATTAGAGTTCTACTGTATTACATAGATATAAACAACTAAAATCTTTATTTCATATCATTCCTAATAATTTATTAAAAATGAAAAGCTTGAGATACATTTTTCACAAATTGTTTATTAAATTCTACACAAAAAACTTAACTCAAAATATTCTAATATAATGAATTTTATATAACATTAAAACTTTTTTAGATTACCTAAAAGCTTAAATATGAAATTACTGACACTTTATGGTTAATTTTTGCACCTAACGATTTTTTTGTAAGATTTGTTGAACGAGTCTTTTTTGATGCTTACATTTTGCATAAATAATTAATTGTATATATAAATTGGAACTAATTTAATATCCCAGCCATTGGCGACTTTTTTTGTTGCCAAGTTAAGCGCATGTTTTTTAATGTGGGAATTTACACAAAATTCAAAAAATGCACATTTTATAAAATTTTAAATCACGTAATAGTATAAAAAAATCTAAAAAAGCACTGCTGGGAACATAAATAAAAACTATATAAGAAAAATATATTAAACTAAAAAATATACAAGAAAATAATATAATTATTAAACAAAATAAAAAGAAATCGGAAAAAAGAACAGTTTAGGATGTTTAGACACTGGTGACAATGAAATAACAGCAAACAAAATAAAAAATTTGAATTGAAAGTTAAAATGAGATCTTCAAATAATGTTGCCACTGCAAAGAACCATAATATATGACATAAAAATTATGTAAAACTTGGCAACACTATAATCAAAACAAAAACTGTCAACATTATAATCAAAACATAGGATGCTAGATTTGGTGAGAAATCACTTGGGAAGGATATCCTACTTACACCTGATTTTATCATTATATCATGTTAATTTTATCATCATGTCATGAAATTAAAAATACTTTATTTAGTTTTACAAATGAATAACATATGCAATAAGTTAATATTATGTAAAACTGTAGTTTTATG
The DNA here is from genome assembly GCA_030067965.1 of Latrodectus elegans. Classification (NCBI taxonomy): domain Eukaryota; kingdom Metazoa; phylum Arthropoda; class Arachnida; order Araneae; family Theridiidae; genus Latrodectus; species Latrodectus elegans. The sequence continues at coordinate 13,887,865 of CM057814.1, forward strand.
TTAATTAGAATCTTAATTATTTATTGAGAAACTTTTATAATATGAGTGACATATTGTTTACAATTGTTAATTGTTTTAATGTAATATTTTATAGAATATTAAATTCTAAGAAAAAAGCATTTAAAAGCATAATTATTTAACAAATATATTAAAAAATTATACTTTATGTAATAAAGCTACTGCTTTTTGTCTCTTAACATCTTTTTAAAGTCAAGTATACATTAAATATGAATACATTGAACAGATATAAATCATTATATTGAAACATAAAGTAGTTTTATAAATCAATTACCCTGATTGGGGTGCAAAACTAGTATCTATGCTCAGTTTCAATCCTTTAACAAACTGATCTTCAACAGATAGTTCTGTAGCTAGAACATTATCAGTATTCCATTTCTCTTTTATTGTTATTCCTAAATAATTAGAAAGTAATAAAAATTGTACTTCAAATAACATAATTATTTTTTAAAAATGCAACTAATACAATTTAAATGATCAATTTCTCAGTGTTTATTAAAATGAAATAGATAAAAAAGCAAGTATTATCAACATTTGTGTGTGTTCAGACATAATGGGGTACTTAATTTCTAGAATCGGAAAATCTAAAAGAGGGGACATAAACATAATTTATTAAATTTAAGAAATTGTTTATATTAGTAATTGTAATTAAATTATAATTCAAAATATTTCAAATGAATGCCTGAAGTTATTTTGCCATGATATATAAAATTGAAAATTACACTTACAAATACAAGTATGATACAACAAAAATTATTAAAAGGAGATGAAAAACTTCATCAAAAATAAAAGTTTCATAAAAATAAATCAATCAATCAATAAATAAATAAAAGAACTGCATAAAGTTTTCATGATAATGAAAAAAACTGAATATATCATCAATTAGGTGTATATTGCCAACTCTTTCTTGCATGAAAATAAGGACATTTCTACTGGATTTAGTTAATTAAAAGTTTCAGTTAGTCAGACTCCAAGAATTGTGAAGATTAATGTAGAGTTATTCTTAAACCAAGGCATCAATTGCAAGCATATTTATTGAGTGAGAATATGCTATATGTAATTATGTTATTCCAACCATATCATGTAGAAGCTATACAAATTTAAAATAAATAGTAAAGAAAATCCATAAATAAAGCACATTTTATTTACATATTTCCAATGTCTTGGTCATACAAGTGAATGAAACCTGGCAAGGAAATTAGTCTGAAAGTTGCTTCTTGTATGATTTATAAGATTAAACCTTTTTTTTTTTTTTTTTCCTGTAAGAGTCCAGTTAACAGAAAAATATTCAAATTCATCTCTTAAATACATAAAATGAGACTATAAAGTCATAAGTTTTAAAACAAATATTTATTAAGAAAAAATTGAAAAATTTTTTACTTTCACTTTTTTAAAGAATTATTTAATGTAATTATTTATCATTTTTTAATGTATTGTTTTAGAGCTTTAAAATACTATTCCAATAACCAATTATTAAATTATAGAGAAATTTAAAAAAAAAGAAAAAAGAAATGGAAATCAATAAATGAATATAATATCTCCATTTTGTAATTTTTTTAAAAAGTATATTTTATATATATATATATATATATATATATATATATATATATATATATATATATATATATATATATATATTAGCTATACTGATGAAATCATTCACAAATTTAACTACTTTGATATAAAATGTATATTAAAAAAATTTCCTAAGGAACTTCATAAAACAAACCTCAAATTTAAAAATATAAGAAAACTGAATTTGATCATATTTAAAAATCATGCCAGGGATAATCATTAAATGAATTGCCTAGAATAAAATTAAAATAAATACAAATTTATAGATTGTAATATCTATGAATAATTTTAAGCAAAAATACAGTCAATTAGAAAATAAGATTCAAGTTCAAATCAAGTTTTTATTAATAAAATATGTAATTTAGAATGCAAATCTAACTGTAAAAACATTACCATGCTTTTTCACAAGATATTTAGTTTCAAGGGATGCATTTACTCTTCCTGTGTCATTATTAGATGTACCACTAACTGTAAAATTGACTCCTGTAGCAGTTTTAGTTTTGCAATCCAATTTCATTAATCCAATGTCTGTGAAATAAAAAAAGGCATGAATTTATATAATAAAACAATCCAACTGATAAACCATAAGTTTAAACCTTGTATGTGAAAATTGAATAAAATTTTTAAACTCAATAGCAGCTAATTATTTTATTTAAGAAATTTAAAAATTCTATCACTTAAATTTTGTTTTCTCTAAATATAAAAAGAATGGAGAGCACTTTAAATTTTTTTTATTTAATTTAGAAATACATCAATATACAGTTCTGAATATCAAAATAAATATAAGAACAAATATTACTGTACTACAGCAGTAATGAACAAATTTTCTAGACATATTAAGATCACAAATTCCATATTTCACAGTGTGAGGGAATAAAAATTCCCTATCATTTTAAATTAGAGAATGCATATTGAATAAATTAATTAAAAAAATCTCAAATTTTTTTGCTTTTGATGCATTTTTTTGTTTAACAGTTAGTTTAATGACCATGTTAAATGCAAAATTAATTAATTTTTCTAGCAAATGGTATTGATGAACAAATGACAACAAAAATTAGTTAAATTTCTAAGTAATAATGCACATTTTAAAGTTATTAACAATGAACAAGTTTTGATTAAATAAATGAACTTTAAAATTTTAACATTTAGCAATTTACTTAATGGTCCCAGAGTAAGAAAAAATTTCTATTTTTACTGCACTTGTTATCTTGATCTCCCTATCTACATAGATATCCAAGTTAAATAATCCTAAGCAGAAAAATGGAAAGTTTAGAGAATTAAATAAGAAAAGAATCAGTTTAACAGAATATTTTATTCATATTTGAAGACAAAAATGAAACTAATGATGCTGAAATTTTTTTTCAGGATAATATTTTCAAGAAATATTAGGACATATTTCAGTAATCAAACAAAATGAATATTACTTTTACATAATTACAAACTAAATTCTATATTATGAATACAACACTTTTTAGAAAAGAATATACTATTTAAAAATTATTAAAATATAATCAATATTTTTAATTTATAAATTTTGTGATAATTGCTTTAAATAACAGTAAATTAATGTATAATTAAATAATGTTCATTTTGAAAAGGATATATTTCATTCTGATAATTAAATATCACATTTTTGTAGCTTATCAATGACAAATGCGATTTCTGCACAAGCAGAAGATGGCATTCTTCTTTCTAATTATACACACACACACACACACACACACACATAACATCACTTATATTATCACTAACAGCACAGATGTTACTTTTTTTTTTGCATTATCCAAAAACGTTTTTGATGCACAATGAAAGTCTTTTTTCAAGTAAAGTTTTGTTTCTCAAATTCATTAATCTTTTGTAACAGAATAGATTGTTTTAATTTCCCCCCCCCCACAAACAGCTGTAATGTTTTCTTAACCCTTCTTTTTTTAAACAGTAGTGTCTTTTGATTTTTCCATATGATGCATATTCTGCACATAAGATTTCTGAATACAATGCATCATTTCTTTACTTAATGTAATGGAGAAAATAGAATTGCCAAATATGACAAGTACATAAACACTGAACTTTTACTCCTAATAAAGCCTTCACCTTTGTCACAACAAAATTGTTTGTCGAAAAACCTCTAGTTGTGAATTTACATTCAATAAAAACAGTCATGTTTTAACAACTCTAAAAAGAGTAGAATATTTTGTATAATCCCCATCATCATATATATAGTGTGATCTTTTTTAAAGTGACAGAGTTCGGGAACCTCCTGTAGTGCAATCTAATAGTCGAAATGGCAGCAAACTTGGTATTTATGCTAATCAAAATATGGAAAAAAAGATTCTGTAAAAAAAATTAGTTCTAAAATTACCGCTAGGGTATTTTGTGGTAATACTGTAGTTTACAATAGCAAGAATTAGCATAAAATACGAGTGTCAAAGAAAAATGCAAATGTTGCGCAATGACAGCGCCAGTAATAAAGGCTACAAAATCAAGTAGTGGATAGCTCCAACAAATAATCTCAGCTGCATTAAATGAGCTCCAGATGCCATGCCTATCACATTAACGGAACGTGTGTTACTTGTGTAAAGCTATTTTATATGAATCAATGTAATGCATCCACAGTTCTTCAGGAATCTTGATCCATTAATAAATTACGAAAGGGGCCTTTATCACCGAATGGTATTATGAAAGTGATTAAGTTTCAGGAAATGGAATTGACAATTCGCACTGGGGGAGGATGTAATAACTGATATGGCAGCTGCAATTGTCGAAGGATCGCAGGGAACCATCGCTGGTACTAGCAACAACCGAGGTGTTGCTCGACAATTGGACATGAATTATTCCACGGTAAGAAGAGCTTTGCGGCGCATTATTTGATTTTACCTCTACAAAATTAGCTGCTTGCACGAACTGAAACCAAGTGATTATGATAAGCGAGGGACTTTCGCTCTATCGTTTCTCGTCATAGAAATTGATGATGCTTTCCATGGCACATTCTGTGGGGAGATGAGTGCCATTCTCATCTCAATGGATCCGTAAACACACAAAATTGCTGAATTTGGGCTTCTGAACAACCCCACTGTACATGAAATCCCATTGAATTCCCCAAAAGTCACTGCTTGGTGTGGTTTCACAGCCAAATTCATAATTGGGCCATTCTTTTTTGAGACCATTGAAACAGGACATGAAACCTGCACCATACAGAAAGGTACTACAAAATGATGCAAGTGTTTGTTATTCCACAACTTCTGCAAAGAAACCGTCTCCAACAGACATCTTTATGCAGGATGGTGCTCTGCCACACATTATTAATAAGGTAAAGCAGCTGTTGCGCCAAAACTTCACTGATGATAGAGTCACAAGTCCCAGTTTTCCAGTTGCATGGCCACCTCATTCCTCTGACATCATACCATGTGATTTTTGGCTCTGGGGTTATTTAAAATCACAAGTTCATGTTGCTGAAGTATCAAATTTGTCTATTCTGAAGGACAGCATAACAAAGATAGTGCAATATATTCCTCACTGTATGTTACACACTGCTGTGGTGAACGTTGTACACAGAATGCATTGTGTTATTTTTGAGAATGGTACTCACATTGAATGCAATCTAACTCCTTACCGGGGAAGTTAGTGTAGTAAATAAACATTAATAATTTAACTGTAAAATTATGTGTAATAATAGTATGTGTTAATATTTTTCTTTTTCACCTTTTATATATTCTAAAGTGCTACAAAATGCCCTAGGGGTGATTTTTGGAACTACGATTTTTTTTACTTAATCTTTTTTCCAATGTTTTGATTAGTTTAAATACCAAGTTTGTTGCCATTTCAGCTATTAGATTGCACAACAGGGGGCTCCAAACACTATCACTTTAGAAAACATCACCCTGTACATTACACACACATACATGAAATCCTTTTAATATTTATAGATATTCAGACATCACATCTTCATATTAAAGTATACCACTTTTCATCTTATCTTATTTATTAAAGTTTTAATCACATGGGAAATATATTGAATTAGTCTACTAAGTGTATGAACTTTTGGACTCTTCTTTTTGCTAAATAAAGAGAAAAATTCTGGATATCTTTAAGTAATGGAATTGATAAAGAAAGCTATTGAAGCAGATGTTTAGGGGAATTGCTATATAGTAACTACTGACACTTAGTGGAAGTGATATTTCTACTAAGTGTCTTCAAGTAATTAAGCTCTTCAAGTATCGCTGTTGCACCATGACTTTTTCAAATCTTGTTAAAATTTAACCAATTTTTACCTAAATGAATATTAGCAACTTTAGTTAATTTTTTCACTGATTCCTATGATATTTAAACATAACAGAGCAAACAAATTCATTTATTATACATCACATGCACTAAAGGCTCAACTGTTTACATTAAAAGTAAAAATGGTTAAAAAGTTTTACAATAAATGAAAGAAAGTTAATAAAGATATAAAAAATTCAATGATACCTATAAAAAAAAATATTTTTTTCTAACCTTTCATTATAAAATACTCCTTTTGAATACGATATTGTTTAATGATTCTTTCACAAAGTTCGTCAACAGACCTCAACATAATAAAAGAAACTATATTTAGCTAAGGTTTCTTCTAGCATTTGCAAACATAAGAAAAAATAACCTTCTGTTCTTGCAGGAGATAATTATTCAAACTAATACCTACAGCAAATCTATTAACATTGCAATCAAAATTGTCAATCTCTTTATGTAATGTTCCATGGATTATGCATAAGCAACAAGTACCTAAATCAATTAGTAATGGTAGCCTTTACTTAATCAACTTGCAACTTACTACATCTAAATTAACCTTTTGTCCATCTATTGTTAATTAATTTTTCTATAAATTTAAACCATTACGTTCAATAAAATTGATTCACTGTTATTGACTTCAGCAAGCCCGAAAAAAAGGGGGGATTTGAAGTAACAAATTTGAAGTATTATTTCTAAATATCTGTTTTGTTGAAGTTTTAATGGAAAGTAAAATAAAATATGAAGTGCCGATATCCCATAACAAGAGTCCTAAAATACAGCATTAGTTCACAATAAATCACATCTGATTTTCTGTCAGATAATTCAAGATTTTGGCTAAGGTAGAATAATAAAAATTTGTAAACCCAAACCAAAATTTTATTACATCAAATATTCATAACCAGTGGCTGAAAATGAGGTGGAGACATAAATTCAACAATCCTATTTCCAATTTGAAGAAGAACTAATAAAAGGGGAAAAAATGACTTTTTCCTATTACATAGAAACCAGTTGAAAGAGAAAATATATTACACTGGAAGAAAACTTTACTACTAAAAATATAACAATATTAATCTTTCAAAGGAAAGTAATAAAAAATTCAGAAAATTTAGGACTTATTCTGAAAAATAAGGACATTTCAGGATGTTTTATAGAAAATCAGGACAACTCTGACCCCTGATTTATGTTTTTCTTTAAAGTGTTCTTATAATTACATGCAATTATTGAGCACTTTAAATTTGATTAAATATAATGATATAATTTCTTAGTAAATAGTTTTCTGAAATTAATATTTTACAGCTTTGAAATAATGGGAAAACAAATATAAAAAATAAATTATAACATCATGAATATCCTATTTATTGAGAGCATTCCAAAAAATAAATTCTTTAATCAAAAAGATTTGGTTTGGTTGGTTGTTTCTTATTTACAGTCACATTTTACATACAGGAGCTAATTTAATTGGAGGAATGATATGAAAATTAGACAAAATTTACTTCATGTATTTATCCTGTACTGATGTCAAAAACAAATAAAATATTATTGGTAAATGTTTTGGTTAACTATATATAATTTCCTTTATTTTTAATAGTATTTTAAACAAATTTTTCTTTTAACAAAGATATGCTTTTCTAATAGTCAAATTATCAGGAAGAAAATTCAGTAAAACAATTTCATTATTAAATTATTGGAAATTTTGATTATTTAACTCACTAGTTAATAAATACTGGCTGACAAATTTAAGAAACAGTGATTGAAACTATGGTAAAAGTTTACAGTTGAGGACCTTGATTCTCTGGCAATTTTTTTGATGTCAAAATGTGACAAACTAAAAAGCCACTAGACAAAAGCTTCCCAAAGATAGGGTTACTAGAAATTAAAAGTTTATTGCCAAATCAAATATTTGACTCTACACTAAACCCAAGACTCATCTTAAGAAGAAATTCCTATAAATCCATATGCTGTTCTTTTTAAGAAATGATTTTCTAGGTAATAAATTGAAAATACAAAATATTTTTAATAAATATTTGTCTCCAAAAAATTTTATTGCTTCAACAAAAAAATTTTCATTTTTTTAAAAGACTAAGTTTTTACATAATATATAAAAAGTCATTTATACAAGAGAACATAAATATCTTAACACTTACGATAATTTTTGTTGAACACATCTCTGGCTTGTTTTCCAAGGTCTGCAAAGCATGGTGGGGCCATTTTTAAACCTGCCAATATTTTAGTATAAATAAAATTTCAAATCAAAACATGTTAAAAGAAATGGAATTTTGAAAATTAATTATATTGGTAATAAATTTTCAGCTTTCCAATAGAAAAATTAATATATTGAAAATTTAATAAATGTACTAAGCTATCATTCAAAACTATAAATTAAAATCAATAAAACATCATTTTAGATTTTTTTCACAATTACATAGTACAGAAATTTATAAAAAAAATTCCTCTTTAAATTTTATAAAAATTTTTAAACAGCCAAATTTATTATAATGTAGTACAATATATTTAAGGAACTTTAAGGAATTAGTTTGAATTTCAAACAAATACAAATTTTTTTAGAAGTACTGGTTAACAATGTATTTAACTATTAAGCGGCAAAAATTCATATTAAAGAACAGAATTTATGACCAATTTATTATCTACGAATGTTAATTGACCAATGGCTCTTATGAAATTCTTAATATAATTTTTTTCAACCCGTCCAAAAATTCTCATGTTAATCCATTTATTCACATATTCATAAGTGATTGCTAATTTGATTTAATTTACTACAGAATTTGAACCAATATAAACATCATAACACTTTGCTTTGACATAAATGTTAAATTAATGGCCATGCAGAATATTCAAATATTATTAAGTATGGAATTAATTTCTCCACAAGAAAGAAATGGTAAAAAAACACATTTTAGCTTACATCAGATTTCTATAATTTTTATATACAAGATATATAATAAAGTAGATTTACATGGTTGAATTTTAGAAATGTAATTTTATTTACTACATATACAGGAGGCACATATGTAAACAAAGAGAACTGGTAGGTTGTGATTTATTATGCGAGGATCCCATAATACCAAAATTTAGATTTCAAAAAAGAATATGAACACTGCTTTCATATTATACAAAAAACCAAATACAGATACACAAGTTCATATTAAACCAAATACAGATACACAAGTTCAAAATTTTTCTTTTAATATAAATGACTTTCTCATAAATCACATATTAAATATAAGTGATAAAAGCATCAATTTAAATGTTTCAATTTTGGTAAAAATAACCAAAATTAATGTACGTTAGGGTAATGCTTTTTCCCCCATATCTCTAACAGGAACTAGTCTCCAGTTACTTTCTCAATGAATATTATTCAAAAGTTAAAAATCCATATTAATGATTTGTATAAATATTTTAATTCTAAAACTTTTTGCATCAGCTATTCCTTGATTATGGAATTTTTCAGATATGTACTAAATATTTAAAAAAGTTCACTTCTTATATATTTTTATATATTAAAGTTAAAATAAAAAATATATTAGTTTAAATTATGTTATGAAATGTATTATACTCATTCTTCTATTCTAAAATTGAAAAAAATTTCACTTCAGCCCTAGTTTTCATTTAGAATCAAAACTAGTTTAATTTAGAAGAATATAATTTTAGTTTTGGATTTCTCTTTTGAAAAGTCCAATTTCAGTTTTATTCAGAAAATAAATAACATAAATGCAACATTTAAATAACATACATGCATCTTAAAATCTACTTTTCTTTTTAATATTTTTAAATTACAGTTTTCTGCTATTAGTGCAAAGGTCACTTTATTTAAATACATAATTATCAAATTTATATGTTATTAGTTTTACGATGAAATATCATCATATTTGATTTCCTTTCCTCATATTAAAAATAAATTCTTATTATATACATAACAAATTCAAGTTACTAATAATTTTAGCAAATGATTTGCTTCAAAAACAAATTTGCATCAAGGAGTGAAAATAACACAAATCCATTTCTTACAAATATTATTGACCATTTTGAAGTTTTTTATTCGTAAGAAAAGTTTATCACAACGAAGTACACCTTTTTTTTTTATTTCTATAATGACTTTTTAATTTTTAACTAAACATGTTGACTTTATATTAATAACTAAAGACAAAATCTGAATACTCTCATAATTTTCAGTTATAAGAAAAAAGGAAAGCTATGAGATTAAAAGCTTAAAAGAAATTTGATGTAATCGCAACACAGAGGAAATGCATTTTGGTAAACCTGTTTCAATCCAACGGTTGTAAAACAGCAGTGATGCATAAAATTAAGAAATTCCTACGACAATAACACCAAGTATTTGTCCAAGAGATGTGCTTTAAATTTGTTTAAAATAAAAGAAAACTAAAAACAATTTACAAATAAAATTTGAAGATTAGTGATTTACATTTGTGTGACGCTACGTATCCATTGAATTAAAATTGTATTGCAAAGCATGAAATCAGCTAATTTCACGCATTATCGCAAAGCATAAGCATTACACATAATAAATTTTAATGCTATTTTCATATACAAATGGAATTAATTAAAAAAGCTTCAGAATTGTACGGAATATATAGAATTAAAACAAATAAGGAAAAAGCTATTGGATTACACCCAAATAGCAAAAATGTTACATCAAGAATAAATACTTAAATACTCTACATTTCATAAGAATCAAATTCTACTAACCTTTGTAAAAAATAACTTATCAAAATTAGTATGTGTAATAATTGCTATTTTCTGTTTTTTGAAAGAGGTTAAATGAAGGGTGTAGAGATGAAAATGTTACGCAAATTCCCGAAAGCAGCAAGAAAAAGTGAATACAGTCATAGTTGAATTAGGACATTCTTTATTCAAAGTCAAAGTATACTATAAAATACAAAATGATTTTTTGAAATTATTGTATTCATTTACATATTTTATGAAATTATTTTATTATATTGCTTAAAATAGTAAAATCCATTTTAATTATGTGATATTTGTTTTGATTATAGAAAAGAGTTTTTTCCTATTTTATGATTAAAAGAAGAAGTGAATTAAATAAGGAAAGACGAATAGTTAGTGTAAACAATCCGCGGAAAAATTTGCTTAATAATATATTAATGTGTTGGGCAAGAAATCTTTTTGAGCAACTCACATTTGTGTAAATTATATATAAAGAAGATTCAATTTTATACAGTATGAAAAAATTTCATTCCTTCTTATCTCGTATATCATTGATATGCTAATGTTTTCCGTTATTCAACTTGCAATGTGTATATTTTTTTTAATTTATAATGTTATTACAATCAATATTCATTTAATAACCATTAATTTCTTAATATAATTTTACTTTATTCTGTATGAATAGAAACTCCAATATTTCTTTATTAAGTAAACAATAAAAAAACGCCGGTTAAACAATAAAACACCAGTGCTTATGACTTTAAAGATTAAATTTGCGTTTTCGTTGTCGATAATTAAAAGCCTCAGCTTTTCTTCATTTAAGGTGGTCCCAAAATTTGATTCTATTTACATCATTTGGTATGATGCAGTGATGTAAGAAAATTTCCCACACTGACTCCATATTTTAATACTCATAACTTATCTTTTTTTCGCAATTATAGATACTTGTCATAGCTTAAGTTAAAAAAATAGGGCATTCTGAAAGATTAATTCATGAATGGCTGAGTAAGAAACCAGCGTTGTAATTAAGTATTATATTGAGATTTAGTTTAGGATAGCTTATTACTTAAGGGTGCCTATTACTTACCACAGTAATCAGTTAATCTATCACTGGCTTGGAAACGATGTATAACTAATATATTGTTTATTAGAAATGAAAAAATGCATATGTGTACAGAAAAAGATGTCTAAAAATTGTTTTAAAAAATCTATTTTCTCCATTGGGTATACTATTTTTTTACTTCAGTTTAAAAATAATTTAGTTTTTTTTTTTTCCCACTTCATAATTTTACATTTGAAATTGGAAGTAATTCTGATAGAATGGTAATGAAAAATAATGCCATTCTAAGTTTTAACTGATATATAATAATTGTAATTATATAATATTCTAACATTTAAATTTATAAAATACACAATGAAATTTCTGCATTTATGTGTTATATTTAATGTTGATACATATATTTGTTATTATAATGTTTAAAATTCATTGCAAGAACTTATACTACAAACCTTCATTTTTCACATATAGAGCCTTCAGATTTGATTTCAATTCACCTGTTCTACTCATTTTTTTTTTTTTTTTTTTTTTTTTTTTTTGTAAATTAAATATAATAAAATGTTGGTTATTTTCAAATTATATAAGCCCTAAAAAGTGTTAAAATTTTAGTCATGTTTTTATTTATGTGTCACATTTGCCATTACACATATTGTTTTTATTTAGTTATGATATACGTGTAACATCTGTAAAAGTTTATAATTGGATACATTGAACTTAGAATAAAAATAAAAAGTGTTACTGGAAAACTAATTTGTAGTAAGTTTTTTGTACAGAATAAATCTACCAATTTTAAATATCTCCAAAGTTTAAATATTTTTATCATACTTCTTGCTTCTAAATAATTTAATATTCTTGTGTTCATTTTTGGTAGTAGGAAAATTGCAATTAGAGTTAACTAAATTTGATAACTAACAATAACTAAATTTGGTGATTATTTTTTACCAAACTGAGAATGATGTAGATATATAAGTGTTTGGTTAGCAACCATAATGGGCACCAAATGGTGTTTTCTAAAGCATAGCAACCATATATGACATTCTATGTTAAGATGGCAGCATTTTTAAATCACATTCTTTAACAACATAAGAATATGTTGATTGTATTAAAAATTGCTTAGTTATATTTGTTGAAAATATTTTTAAATATACTAAAGAAAAAAAATAAAGTGGCAAAAATCCTGCAATGTAGTTACACAAAATCAATTTTAATTTTACCTTAATTTAAATTACCTTAATTTAAATTGCATTGATAATTCTTACTAAGAAGTAATTAAAATAAGGAATTTGAGAATCAATAAACATACATTTTTAAAATCATGTATATAATAAAAAGATATATATATCATCCCATCAAATATTTCTGTGAAAAAAGCAAGTTTTTAATCAATTTGATTTTATTAATTTATCCATCTCAACATATGTTCAATAAGTTTGAATTTAGCAGGTAAAAATTTTCAGCATTCAATATAAAAAGAAAAATGCAAATAAAACACATTGAAATTATACATCTCATTAAGTATCTGGTGACTCATTTTTTGTGAAGTCAAAATATCAAATATACATGATTTGTTTGTGTGGTTAAAAACATTTACAGTTTATTTTTAAATGGAACTGTATAAAAGTTTTAAGAAAAATCACTATCAAGTTACTAGACAAAATTAACTAATTCAAACATGCACAAATATGTAATGTAAACAATCTACATTTGATATTTATCACATAAGTGCTAAGAGTTGAAAAACTGTCTTGTGATGAATTCAGTTCATTAAGATATAATGCCAATAACAACCTACATTTGTTAAATTTCTTTCGCTGAATTTATTTGGCAATATGGTAAAAATCACCTATTTTTACCATATTTTGGTATTTTCCACTCTTGGCGAGTTCTGACCATAATGTTCTTCTTAACATTACTTTTTAGAATATTTATAACACTCAGACTATGCTTCTGTTTATATGTTAAGCTTCAGTTATATAAAATAATTAAATAAATTATATATTTTGATAATTTGGGATAATTGTAATGAGAGACAGTCTTGCTTAGTTAACCTTTTATAGACCGATTTAAGGAAGAGTTCTTTGCTAATTGAATATTGAAAAAGTTAATTGTATATCATTTTATTAATGATTTTATATTTATTATTTGTATGTTGAAATTTTTAAATATTCCCTCTCATCAGTTTCAAGTTTTTTACCTTTGAAAGTTGATAAAAAAAAATTTTTAATTTTTTTTTTTTTTTAAAGAATAGTTTTGCATGAGAAAAATCTAACCTCAATATAGATTTGGTGCCATTTTCAATTTTTGTGACATGCACTGTGTAGTTATCTCGGCAATCTAAATTATAGTTATTTCGGCAATCTAGATTATAGTTATCTCGGCAATCTAAATTACATCAATTGGTAAAAGTTGACAGAGCCATACAGGTTTGGCACTATTTAAAATTTTCATGCCAAGCGCTCTACAGCTCTGTCGCCAACCTAAATTACATCACTACGCATGATATCCATCTACCAATACTAATCGCATTCAAACTTCAGCTAGAAATCGCGAGTTTTCCCGAATTTCAAATATCAAAATTTTGAATATTATAATTAAGTACTATAGAAGTTTTAAAATTCTAATAACTAGAAACAAAAGTTTTGAAACTCAAATTTTAATATACTGTGCCATTGCGCTCACCTAAAAAAAGAATGTACAGCTACGTACTACAGTGACAATTGATAATAAAGCTAAATTTCTAACGTTAATAAATTTCATTTATTTTTATTTAAATTCGACTTTTAATATACTAAGCAATGGTGCCCATTTAAAAAAAAAAAAAAAAAAAAAAAAAAAACAGTGTAGCGTTACCTACTACAATACCAACCGGGCAATAAAGCTAAATTTCTAACTTAAGAAATTTCACTTTTTGTTTAAACTCAAATTTTAATATATCGAGCAGTTACGCCCACATTGAAGAAATTTCAGTACGCTGCACATTTTAACACTGACATGCAATACATACATCTTAAAACATTCATTTTCTTATGGAAACATTCATTTTTAGAAAAACTTTAGTTTTTAAATATGAATAAAATTGTAATGAAAAACAAAACTCACCTAATCTTCATCGCTCTCCTAATTGTTCCTTTTCGGCTAATATAGCGTTTTTATCACTTTAAAAAATATTTTATGTTACCGATGATTCTTTCTCCATACTTACTCCACAAAAACGTAAAATCAATATATCCTCATTCATACTTATTAATTTTCGCAAGCAACACACAAACTCCAAATATCAAATATTGAAACTCAATGCTTCATGATTATTCTGTAATACTTTCAAAGGTTACATACAAAATGCGCATGTTGCGCATTTTGTATGTACCTCGTGAAACTATTACAGAATAATGTTACCTCAAAAATGAAAAGCAAGTCATACATATGTAATCCAAACTGATAAGCCAGTTTGGCAGACTCATTGTATCACTTTATCGCGTGCTTGGCGCATTTTACCCTCTGTACTGTTCTCTACTCTTTAGCGCATCAATTAAATGGAATATCTGGTTTTCAAGATCCTGATCATGCTTAGTCTCAAACTTTAAATATAGCATCGTTTTGGATTTGGAATATCAAAATTTTAAATATTTCTCTATTGTAGTTCATTATTTATTATTATTATTATTGGGATTTTGTACTATTTCTATTTACTATACAAAAATACTACAAAACTGGAGAAAAATGGAGATTTCATATATTTCACAAAAGACCAGTACTTTATCCACACTCTATCAATAAAACATATATAAATCATTTTCTTTTAATTCATCAAAAGTATTCAAAACATTTTAAAGATACACCATATAACATGACCATCCAGGTATTACAACTGCAATCTAACTTAATAATAATATAGATGACGTCTATTTTTATGAAAATTTAGAATTCTAATTAACCAGATAGTGAGGCTCACCTTAAAAAAATCGTCCAATGGAATACAATCTAAAACGTGAGAAGAATTGGCCAATTTTTGATTTAGCAATAGCTAAATCAAAAATGTTGATAAAATTTATTTTTATTAAAACTGGCTTTCTAATTAACCAAGTATAACCACATGCATTATTCTAGTTTTAATTAAATGAGCAGGACAATTCAACAAGAAATTTATATTTATCTTAAATATTTCTACACTGTGCTTGATAAATTACATAATTTAAAATATAAAGTAGTACATTTAATTGAATAACACTCAATGTAAAATTACTCACCTAATCATAACTTCCTCATGCTCCAAATTTTAAAAATAAAATTAATATAACTTTAAAAAATATAAATTCAGTTTTGCAAATAAAATTTCAAAAATATAAATTACAAATTAAACAACTTTACAAAATTATAATATCCAGATAACATCTGATTATTATTTTTTTACAATTTAAAAGTTAAACTTGAAATCTTAGTATACATAACATATTTATTGCGATCTTTAAAAATGTCATTAATGCTGAGATAACAAGATTTCCAAATGCAAAATGTCAAGAAGTAAAACCCATTAAATCTCGCCAAATCAATAACTTTGCAATTAGATTTAAGATAGGGTGGCTTCAAAAGAACCTAGCACCACGACCACATAGGTCTATTGTACTCTCAGAAAGCCCTATTTGAAGAGACCAGTGACTGAAGCAAAATTCAGCAGACATTTTACAGGAATTTCCTGCAACATCCAAGATTCAATCAAGTGCTGACCCAGGTGTTCAAATCTATGTGCAGAAAAGGTTTCACATTCACATAAGATGTGTATTGAAGTTTCTTCCATATAATGACAACCTCTGCAAGTGGGATCATCTGAAACTCCCATTATGATGAGATGTCTTTTAAGATTGCAATGTCCTGATAATAGTCCCATTGCTTTCCTTAGACTGCTTCTATTGAGCTTTAATAATTCTTTTTGCCTTTTACTAGGGCACATGCTATTTAATAGCATTGTTTGTCTTTGATCATTGGCATTGTCTTTGATCAACAGTCTATGATCAGTTCATAAACTGTTGTTTTCTGAAGAGATCAAATACATTTTTTCTGATCAATTCTTTAGAAATACCTAGCACTGGTTCAGGACCAAAGAAGTTGGTTGTTGATCCAGTCCTTGCCAGCTCATCAGCTAATTCATTGCTAGGAACACCAGAGTGCCCTGGCATCTACATTAAAGTGATGGGGTTATTATTAGCTAATTTACACAGAGTGAGATAACATTCCCAGACAAGAATAGAAGTTACAGTAGACCTCTGTAGAGCTAGTAATGCAGCTTGACTGTCAGAGCAGATAATTATTCTTTTACAAGAATAGTTTCTGTCCAAGCATATTCTACTGCACATGAGAATGGCAAAGACTTCTGCTTGGAATACAGTTGTATATTTACTCAAAGGGAATGATAGCTTTGTTCCATCAGCAGGACAACAAATACCAGCCTCAGTGTTGGGATTCATTTTTGAGCCATCAGTATACCAGTAAATACAGCTTTCACTGATGGCAACATTATTCCAGTCTTTTCTCAATGGAAATTTGATTGTATAAGGCTTATCAAAAGCATACTTAACAATCGTGTAATCAGTAGGCATACTTATAAAAGGATGACTAGTTACCTCAGCATTGAGGTTTCCCCATGATAAAAACCTAGAGTAGGCCTTTCACTGACCTGTATTTTTAAGCCTCTTCATGCTAAGTATTACTTCAGTACGCATACAAAGAGGATGCATACTAAGCAGAAGCTCCAGTGTAGATGTAGAAGTTGTTCAAATACACTCAGAGATAGCTACGCAAAGCATCCTTTGTAATTTTGTTTTAGCAGTTTCATTTTAGGCCATCAGACCACTGAGCCATAGGTTATAATGGGACAAATGATCATAGTGTAAATCCAGTGAATAACTTTGGGATTTAAGCCCCAAGTTCTTCCAAATGCATTTCTACATGACCAGAAAGCTTTTTTTGGTCTTTCAATACAAAAGTTGAAATGCTTGTTCCAACTTAAGTTCATGTCAAAAAATACTCCTAAGAATTTAACTTCTTTGAAGCAAGTTAACTCTTGACCAAAAAATGTTATCTTTTTCAGATTAAGATCCTTTTCCTTTGTGAAGGCTACCATAATGGTTTTTTGAGGATTTACAGAAAGGCCTTTTTTACACTAAGTCTCAACATGTTTGAGGGTGTTGGACATGATGCTAGAGATTGCTTCACCAAACTTACCACTGATGATTATAACAAAATCATCTGTGTATCCAATGGTGGTTATACCTAGTTTTTTTAACACCTCTAAAAGGGAATCTACAACACAGAACCATAAGATGGGTGAAAGAACCCCTCCCTGCGGACAACCAACTTTTGCTTGGATCATCATGTTTTCACCTAAAAATGAGGCACTGACAAATATGTTATTAAGCAGATTTTCTATCCAAGAACAGATTAACTCCCTTTCTAGCAAGAGATTGTAAAATAGTTTCAATGAGTACCTTATCAGAGGCACCTTCAATATCTAAGAAAACTGCTGAAGCAAGTTCCTTAGCCTTAAAGTTCTTCTCCAAAATGTAGGACAGATTGTAGATGGCACTGTCAGTGGATCTACCAGGTTGATATGCATATTGAGAGTCAGAAAGTAGCTTTTCCACTAAATATACTTCTTTAATATATCTGTCTATGAGCTTTTCAATTGCCTTTAGAAGAAAAGATGTTAAGCTGATAGGTCTAAAAGATTTAGCTTCATAGAACTATTTGCAATAAAATTGTAGTTTTTAAAATCCCAATTGAACTCAATCACCAGTTTTGAATATTGCAATCTTGTGCTATTTTTGAGTAAGGAACTACAAAATTAAAGGCTACAACCTTAATTGCAAATATTTTACAAAATTTATATATTACAAAACAAATATAAATCTGAAAGTCAATACTATTATTTGTAATTAATAAAATGTAATCATAATCAAATTTTTAATTTACTTTTAATTAATCTAAAGAATACAAATATTTTAAAAATATTCAGTATCAATCAAAACCAGATAGGTATTAACTGCTCTATATATCTAAATCAATAACGTAAATAACATACATTTTCAGGAAAACTTTGGCTTCTAATTAATCAAACAGTAGTGCCCATCTTAAAATATAACATTATTATGCTTTTTTAATTAAGTGAGAAATACAATGCAACAAGAAATATTATGAATATTTTTATACTGTACTTAATATAAATAGCAAATTAAGTAGAATAATATATATAGCAAATTGAATAGCACAAAGTATATATATATATATATATATATATATATATATATATATATATATATATAAGTACTAATGTAATCAACTTTTCTCATGCTCCAAATTTAAAAAACTTTCAAAAACATAAATTTAACTTCAAATATAACTTTCATATCTGTAGATTACAAATTAAGCAACTATGTAAAATTATAACATTGAATTAACTTTTAAATCGTTAAAAAAATAAACAAAATTTCACACACACAACCATTTGAAAACAAACTTAGAAAAAATAAAATACAGCATAAGCTCAAAGATTATTACAACTCCAAACAAATCTCGTGCGTTGGAATACTTCATTGAATCAACAAATTGATCCATTTTGGCACAGTAAATTGCTGCATTTGACACCAATAGTGACACATGGGGTAAAGCCAAGGGAGGAATTCTTATTGCTCTCAAATGCCAGCAAACATTGTAATCCACTACTTTACTTATATTAGGATTAAGCCAAAATTTTTCGGTTGTAGCTTTTCAAACAAAAGTATTAAAAATAAAACACAGCTTCAGATTCAAAGGTTATTAAAACTCCAAATGAATTTCCTATATTTGAATAAGTCATAGAATCAACAAATAAATCCATTTTGGCTCAGCATTCTGTGTGTTTGCGGAATTCGGCACCTGTATTGGCTATTAAGGCTTATCCATTGTCTAACTTCTATTAAAATAGCAAAAGATTTGAAATATTTTTCCATCAGATCTCAGGTCATATAGATCTTGATGGCAATAAAAAAGCTGATAGAAATCCAAAGTTTGATCAACTCCAATTCAGCGAGAAAATTCCTTTCCTCTTCCAGGAGTTTTGGAGCATCCAGGTCACTTGCAGATTGTGTACTATTTTGCTATAGTTCTCTTAATTTTTCAGTTTTACCACTTTGAAAGGCTAATATCAGATTCACTTAGCTTCATATCAGACACATTTCACACATAAGCATCTTTTTAAATGAATTAAATCTGGTGTGAAACACCATGGAAATGTATAATGAAACACTGTTTTTCATTTTTTAATTTCATGTAGAGATTTTATTGAGCATCAGTTTATATCTTTTACTAATTACCTTTTAACATTAAATTCTTTGTTGGGGGAGCAACTCTTGGCAATCATTGCATTTTTAGGGGATCAATTGGTTTTATAAATTTTATTTAGATTTAAATTATGCAATGTGCATTTTAGGTTTTTAATTTATAGATATTTATATGCACTTGCTTTTTGTTTTACAAATTCTTATACTTTTAACTAGATTTTAAATGTTGCTTGGGTTTTCATAAAAATAATTAGCTATGTTTATATTTTAGTGCAGTTTGTTCTTTTTCGGACCATGCTTCATAAAACCTTACCAACTAACTAATCAATTAAAATGGCTTATAGAATAAGTAATCCTGTATATTTATAATGTTTATATTGGTAGTGTAATCATTGAAGATTTGCTTTATTGACCATTTTAATAAGTTATAATTATACAGTTTTATATGATATAATTGTATTAAGATATATACCAGATTTTTTCATTGCAGCATCAATTTTGTTTTATGATGATAAGTTTTTTTGTTACACAGAATAAACTTGATAGTGTGCACATTTTCATGTCAAAACCTACTGTTTCCATACAATTATCTATAATTTGTAAACATTGTATACAAAAGTTAGGACTAAATAACTTTTTTCAGTCTTAAATACACTTGGGCGCATTAAACTTTGTTCTTTAATTAGCTTTAGAAAATCAAATTAACAAACAGCTTTTCTAACCCTTTAAAAGCAATTTCAAAATTGTATTTGGAAATTAAAAGATGAGCATTTCAAAGGAATATTGAAACTTTTTGGATAAATGAACATTACATTAAGAATTTCTCAGTGTTGTACTTAATATTTATATATGTCATGTAATATGTTTTGGATGCCACTTTTTTTATTTCATACAAACTGCTCTGATAAGATATCTTCCTTCTACTTTGAAAAATACAAGGTAGGAACTAGTTAAATTTATTTTTTGAATATTTATATATTTGCATTTAAATAATTTTTATTAATATACATTTGGATCTTTTACAAATGTAATTGAATAAGAAATCATTTAGTTGATTATTTATTCTAAATTTTTGTCATTATAATCTGCCAATCTCCATCATTATGCTGTAGGCACTTATTGAAATTGAAAAATGTTAAGGACATATATTATGTGAAATTAATTTCTAAATATTATCTTTATCAAGGGGATTACATTTAAAAACAATTATTGATAAATTATGTATGCAAGATAAACATAAATATAAAAAAATAATTGTTTTGTATTTTTATATTAAAGTGTATGTTCACTACAACCAGTTTCATGAATTTGGATTTATCTGTAAAATCAGTATATTTGCTTAAAAAATTACAGTTGAAATTTTAAATTAAATATATCAGTTTGCATTATGCATGCTCTCTGATTTCTGTCTTGGAAATTCCAAAGTCTGTGTAGTTATTAAAACAGAAAAGATGAATATAGTCTCCACCTTAGGAAAAGCATTAGATTTTAATGTTCTGGTATTTAACTGCTTATATTTTATGACTTCAAACACTGAGCTGTTATCATTATAATTTCTCAGTATTATTTATTCTATATTTATGTTTTAGTATTTGATTGTCTTACATATCAATACTGGGATTAACCATCCTTAAATTGGGTGATGTCTTTAATAAAAATCTATAGAACCTTATAGATCTAACTATTGTCAGTGACAAATCTTTTTCCTGCATTGAAATAATTATATGGACTTCCATAAATGTTATTTTATAAAGCTTGAAACCAATTTAGTTGCTACATAAATAATAGCCCTGATAAAAAAAGTATCCAGTGTTTCATTTTTTTTTTTAAATAATTTCTAAAGATTAACATATAAGACTGTAGGGAATTCCTATGCTAAATCTTAAAACATCTGTCAATACAAATTCTGAGAACAGCTTACTTTTCTAACATTATATCTAACATTTCTAACATTAAATAGGAACATAAGATCTTATAAATGTAAATTTCATAAAAACAATATGTTGTTTCTGTTTAGAAACAATATTGTGTTAATATAGATTATTTATGTTTAAATTATGTGCAAAAATAATATATTAAAATGAAAAAAAGCGCATCATCATGGCTTTGCTTTTTTAACTGAAAAAAATGTAATATATATATATATATATTGATAAAAATATAGCTTGTCTAATCATTTTTCTGTATCCAATAAAAATCTTTTGATAGAAATATTTCAATTATGGAAATCATATAAAATATTTTGTAAAAAAACATTGCACTAAATGTGCTTAAATTATCGTTAAAATAAAATTAACTTCAAGATCTTAATTTAAATTATATACTAGTCAGTTTTGAGTCACCCCCTCCCCTCATAAATTCCTGTATTTGTGTATAAATTATTTTATTTTCCAATTTCATTATGCAGTATGGTTGCAAAGAGAGTAAAACTGAGATGAAAATTATAATTATTATTAATTATTTGATACTTAATTTGTTAAATGATTTTGCTTGTCTTACAGTTACTTAAAATTTTCCTATTAAAGAAAATTTTGCATTTTAAAATTGACTAAATTATTTTTCTGAATCACAACCAATATTCAAAAAAATTACTGTAAAAATAATTATTTTTTACTAAAATCAAAGCTTTACATTTTTTTTTTAACTTTTAAATAAACAAGTACCTTTAGTTAAAATACTTTCCATGCATAGTTATTTTCTTATTTGTAATTATTTCATTTAAAAAAGGATAAAAGAGATTCTTGTTACCTTTTATAACTTTGTAAGAATCTTTATTTGGGGAGCACATTACTATGATTGTCTAGTAATTTAATGATTTTTCTTTCATTAACTATAGAATTTGCATGCATTTAAGACTATTTTTTCCTCAAACAATAACTGTCAATTTGTTTGGAAAAAAAAAAATCATTATTTTGTGTGATTTTTTTTAATAAGCATAGTCTGTTTTTTATTAATGTAACCATATAAATTTGGAATAATTAATTTAAACTTATGCATTTTAGGTATGGGTAGACGAAGGAGTAAAAGAAAGCCTCCTCCTAAACAGAAAGCTATTATGCCTCTAGAAACACAATTCAACTGTCCTTTTTGCAATCATGAAAAATCTTGTGAAGTAAAAATGTAAATATATGATTTAAAAGTTAAAATAAAAAATTTACTAAATTAGCTGAAGTTTGTTGTAACATTTTTTAAAAAAAATATTTTAAAATAAATTAGAAATTCATCAGCTTTTAATATTTTAAATCTTTTGTAAAAAACATAGTTGAGCTATTGGCTATATGATCCTGTTGTGGCCTTCAGGTTCAACATTTAGTGTGTTCTGTTCCCTCTTTATTGTGTAGATTTTGAATATTTTGTAATTTACTAACATTCAAGTCATAGTCTTTAGTCAAATTAACTTTTAAGTAAAAAACAAAAGTAAATTTATAAATTTAATTGTGAACTTAAGTTTATAAGTAAAATATTAGAAAAAATGCAATCATGATTATGAAATTTATGCTTGCATTTTTTCTAAATCAATAATATACTTTTTATTTTCAAACTGAATATTTTCTCAGACAATTTCTTTTTAATGAATAAATGAAATTTGATTTATTTTATAATTGAAAAATGCTCATTTACATAATTTCCAAGGTGTGTTACCTTTTACAGTTTATTAAATATCATTATAAACAGTTGATTTGCTATTCTTTTCAAAAACTTATGTGTTCCATAATTAAAAATAAACATGTTTTTATATTTAAAAAGGAAATTGAAAAAGATAAATTTTTATTAATAGTGAAATAAATACGAGTTTGGTTTTTTCCTTCAAAGCAAATAATAATTCTCATTTTAACTTATATAAAAATAAATGTTACTTTTATTATGAAATTAAAAGAATACATTTTAGTTGTAACATCAATCTATGAGTTAAAAAATTACTCACAATTTTATACTATAGTTACTCTGTCAAACATAATTTGACAAACTATGTTTCTCTGTACATGAAAAATATTTAATAAATTAAATCCTTATATTTTATCATATTAATAACAATTCATATTACTTGTGAACTATACTTTTGTTGATTATTGTCATGTTTCACCTGTAAAATTGATAGCACATATATTCAAGCTCATTCTTATATCTTCAGTTACCATTCAAAACTAATAAGTTCAAGTTAAAACCGTAGTTTTAACTTGAATCAACATAGTCAATTTGTTTTAAACTTATTCAAAATATTAATTTTATGAAATTAAAAAAAATTTACCATTAATGCTAATATAATTTGTGTTACAAATTCCCAGTTAAAGGATAAAACTAAATCAATATATTGAAAATTGTTAAAATAATTATGTTTGGAGTGTGTATGTTATTATTGTTGTTATATTTATTTTTTGTTATATTATTTTTAATTATATTATAAATTAATATATTAATAATATTTAATGTTGAATTTAAATGGATAAAATTGTTGTAAATTGTAATTAATATTTGTTTCCAAAAATTTCCTTATATTTTTTTCTTATGCTATCATTTACAAGTTTTAATGTATTTTTAACAAACTTTTCTTAAGTAGTCTGGTGTCAAAACTCTAATTTTCATTGCAATTTTTACAATACCCCCCCCCCATCTGAAATTCCACTTTTTAATTTTATTCCTTGTTTTATTTAGTAAAAATGTTTGTATGCCAGAAATAATTTCTAATATTTTTTGAGAAACTTAATTCTAATATTTTAAATGCATCTATAAAATTAATTGGAAATAGTTTTTTAATCAAAGCATTGTATCAATTAGTCAAATAATCTCTATTCTATAATACTTTTTTGTATTTAAAAATGTTGCATTCATAACAAAACAGAAGTTGTGAAAAGTGTTAAATAACAGAATATGCTAAATTGCATTCAAACTTTAATATTGAAGATACAGTTACTTATAGAATCCTATTTTCCCTCAGTTACCTAAGGAGATAAATTGCTACTTTTCTGTTCCAAAATGGATTCCTTTATATACAACTTTTAATCACTGTAGAATTCGGCTGCCATTCTAGTACTTATATTTTCATTGTTATGTCTTGTGAGATAAAAATTGATTAATATTATTATTTAATTTGAAATTAGAATGTACCTAAGTTTATAGTTATTTTTTGCTTAATTTGAAATCAGAGTTTTAAATAAACTTTTCCATTTTTAAATTAAATTACAAGGCTTGATAATCTTAATTTTTTTCATGCTAAATGTATTATGGCGAATTATGTGTATTGCAAAAATTATATATGTTGAGTACACATTTACTGAATAAATAACTAAAAGTAAATATTATTGAAACTGATTACTGAAAAGTGGGAATTAAAATATATTTTAAAAAATACAGTGTCAAATGAGTTGATAAAATGATATATTTAACCAACTGTTACTTTTTAAAGAAATATATATATTAAAGTTTACCTTTCAGGGATAGACAAAGAAATACAGGAAGAATAACATGCCGAGTTTGCTTAGAAGATTTTCAAACTTCAATAAACTGTATCCTTTGTAATTGTTTGTGTTATTTTGATCTAGTTATTTATTATGACAGTTTATGCAAGGTAAATAAGAAAATTACATTTTCTTATTTACCTTGTAATTACATTTGGACCATTTTTAATGGTCTAAAAAACATGGCCTACAGAAAATGAAGCCTGTTGTTAGATATTGAAGTAAACACCATCGGTATCAAGCATTTCTTGCCAACATGTCTTCAGTTGTACAATCCCCTTGTGATTAAACTCGAAGGTTTTTAGGCTTAAAGAAAATCATCAGTGCTTGGTGGAATTCTTCTTCATTGGTAAATGGTTTTCTATGAAGATAACTCATTGAAATGTGTATCATAACTGTTAATGTGCTGTTATTTATCATACTTATGAAATATGTTAATTTTTATATTGATGTCAATGTATGAAAAGCTGTGATAAAAAAAAAAATTCCACTTAGAACAAGTGTTATATATTGTACCTTAATAACCTTGTCCTATCTTTAAATATACCGATATACATCATTTACTCGTAAAATTTTACTCTCATACGATATTCTAAATTTCTGAAATATCAAAATTCAAAGATGCACATATTTGGAAATGTGGAGAAATATCTGCAATGTGTGGTATCTCTCTTCCATTTGTATTAAATGACAAACAAGTGATGAACTAGTAATGAATTTCTAAATCAAATTGTTATCGAAATCTATAAATGGCAGTA
Source organism: Latrodectus elegans (assembly GCA_030067965.1). Taxonomy (NCBI): domain Eukaryota; kingdom Metazoa; phylum Arthropoda; class Arachnida; order Araneae; family Theridiidae; genus Latrodectus; species Latrodectus elegans. Next base: position 13,914,005 of record CM057814.1, read on the forward strand.
GTTCAAGTGCTCTTTTGTCTGTAATCAGTCAAATTTATCATAATGAAAATTTTCCATTTTAACAGTTTTCTAATGAACTTTTAACAACAGTGTTTATATATTTGTTCTGAAAAAATCTTATTTTTGATTAGCAATATATCACTGAAATTAGTACATTTTGGAAAAAGACTTATTTAACATATTGTCACTAACTCTGATTTGAAGATTCTGAATCCACAGGTTCTTGTCAAATTACCTCTCATGTATAAAAAATAACTTTAGAACTACAAAAATTAAAATCATTAATACTAATTATCTTTGCAAATTAGAATTGCCTTTCTAACATCTTATCAAATTAATTGATTACTGACTTTTGATAATTTGAAGCATATGCAACATAATAGGAGTTACGATGTTCTAGGTGACAAAAGTGATATGCTTTCACCATTCATCAAGAGTAATTGTTTAAAATTCATTTATTCAGTAAATAGCTTGTTGTTTGATTCATTATAGAAAACATACATATTTATAGATCAAAAGAGAGCTTGATTGATCCCCAGCTAAAAGTAAAATTTAATGTAAAAAACTAAAAATGCTTCATTTTAATTCATTTATTAAATGAAACAGTTTCTTACAATAAAATTTTTTTTTTTTTTTTTTTTTTTTTTTTTTTTGCTGTACGTAGGAAGTATCTACTAACAGAAAATGAATAAATGTGAAAACAATATGAAATAAATTAGTCAAAATGGAATGAAATGAAAAATATGCAATAGCTGTAAATATATAAAAACTTGAATATTGATAAAATTGATTGTATAAAATTTGAATTTTTAATGTGACATTGTATTTTTCTGTTGAATCACTTTGTATTTATAATCTCTCATATAAGTTGAAGAAAATTTAAATACCTCAGCTGTTTTATATGGATTTATGATATATTTCTTATGTGTTTCATTTATGTTACATATTACAGTTGTTAATTGTTGTGAAATGCTTACTTTGACCATTATCAGTTTCAATGATAATTACAAACTAAAGGTTAAATTTTATTTACATTACATGGAACACAAATATTGCTCAATATAATGCTATTAAGAAGCTATTGTGTGTGTGTGTGCGGAATCAACAAGCTTGTAATAAATTTGACTGATAGTAGTTAAAAAAATGGTTTTTATGTGCTTTAAGGATTTTCTGATAAATTAATCTTGAAGTTTCATAATATTTCAAACCTGGTAGTTTGCTATTCAATTCAAGTATCTTGATCAAAATTTTGATTCCTTATTTTTTTATTTTATTTTATTTTTATTTATTTTATTTTATTTTTTATTTATTTATTTATTTTTTTTATTTATTTTTTTTTTTTTTTGAGAATTTTGTAAACATATTTTAGAATTCAAAATAAAATATCTTTTTTAGCTTTCCCTCCTAACTTAGAAACATTCAGTAGGAGAGATTTATAGTTTTTTCATGCTGTGTCTGACCTCTTTCTATTGCTCCCTTCAATGTACCTGATTAGCTTTGTTTCAATCTGCATATTGATTTAGTGTCTAAACAAGTTATGTAGTCAAGTATTTTTAAAAATTAACTAAACAAGGTGTGCTACAAAAAAAAATGTCATTGTACTTTTTGGTAGTTAATTTTTACTGTGTAATTTTATTTACTTTTTGTTGTATTGTTTATACCAAATTGCTAAAGAAAATGGAAACTTTGTCCTGTGTATGATAATAAATTTCTGAGTTATTACAATTATATATCAATCTAGTTTTTATAGAATATAGACTATAATGAAGAATTATCTTGCATATTCTATTTTTAAACTTATTTTCATATGTACCTTAACTTAAATCTAGATCTTTCTGAGCCTGTTGATGTTTATAGTGATTGGATTGATGCTTGTGAAACTGCAAATCAATAGCATAAGTTACTGAAGAAGAAATTCTTCATTATCTTGTATATATTGATAAACATTCATTTTGTATAAGTTCATTTTTTTTTTTTACTATTGACAAATACCTTGTAAATCCAACATTCATCTTTCATTTTACTCTCTTAACATCATATGTTTGTGCCAATATGTAAATTAGGCATAAGAGACATTTTTCCTAATGGTTTTATTCTGCATAAAATAATGGATGGTAAAAGATGATTATCTTCATCACCATCATCTTCTCCTTTAAAACTTTCAACTCATTGAAGTTAAGTTGCTCTTTATTAATATACAAGTATTATGTAATTTATTTTAAAAAATTAATCTATTAAAAACAATTAAAATGCTTATAAATGCTTTAAAAATATTGTAAATAATTCTGTATTTTTGTATGGTTAACAAAATTGCTTTTTCCACAAAATAAATTGTTGTATCTGTTATCTTTAATTCTGATTTTTTTTAAAAAAATTCTTTTTAGAGATACAGAAAGAATAACTATTAATATAGCTAAAACATTTTAGACTTTCTTTTGAAATTTTCATCAAAAAATTTTATACTTATTCAAAATTAGAAAATATCAGGATCTTTATACAATTAAACTTGTTCTATCTTAAATTTATGAAAGAAAGTACGCGTGTATCTTGAAATTGGGGAGGTAAAATTATTTGTTAAGTATTAATACAAATAAAAAATTCTCTGAATAATATTCTAGTTGAATCATAAATGGCTGAATAAAGGAAAAATATCCAGAATTTTTTCTGCTATTGCAAATTTCCTTTGCATATATATGTTTATGATTAAATTCCTATCATATTCAAATATTATTCTGATAATGATATTTGTAGTAATTTCTTAAACTAAAAATAATTTTCTAAATATTGTTTGTTTTACATTTTTTAAATAAATATGCATATACACAGATTCATTGAAGTTATTTTGATCATATAATTATATCATTTTAGTCTGACTTTATTTTAAAATGTTAGAATATATTTTCACAAATATGAATAATCATTTACTTTACCAAAATAAAATGAATTCTGGAATTGATGAAAAAAATTATTTTGTTTCAAAACATGGATCATATATGTGCAGTATTAAAATAATTATTTTTCCTCAAGTAGCTGAAATAGAATGCAAGTGATTCTTTTAATAAGGGATTTTGCATTCTAAAATTACTTATTTTAAATTTGAAGGGAAAGTTTTTGAATCCTATCTGTAGTTTTTTGACTACATTTTATGTAATAAATACAACCTTTTCCACCTGGAATTCAAGCAAAATCTAACGACATGATTGGGAACTTTCATTATAATTTTTATATAGTTTACTTGTATTTGTAGAACTCTCGAAATTCATTTATTTTTACATAAATGTGGGTGCTGAAATTGTTGATTTTCAAGTGAAATCTACTGATGTTAAATTTGTTGTATGAAATATAATATTTTTTGCACCAACTATTAATAATTCACTTTATCTTTAATAGCATAAAAAATACTTTTAAGATATTCCAACAGTTTGGTATCAGTTGTGTCTATTTTTGTTCTCTGTCTTTACTTATTTGCTAAAAAATCTTAAAATTTTAATACTAACTTTATGATAGCCACTTTTATTAATTCTTATACAATTTATTATTCATTCATGTTGAAGTTATTTTACAAATTTTCTGATAATTTTCTTTATTTTTGAAAAAAAAAAAAAAAAAAAAAAAAAAAAAAAGCTTCTAAAATAAAGTTTGTATTTTTTTTTATTTTGATCTACTTCATAAATAATTACTATTTATAGAATAAAGTTTTCAAACATCCTTATGGGAGAAATTGTGCATTTGTTTAATAGTATTATGTTGCTAATATATGTAAGAACTTTTTTTTTTTTTTTTTTTTTTTTTTTTTTTATGCTTAGAATATTCAAATGTAAAGAAAGATGTTTTTATAAATTTTAAAAATATTTTCCAATTTTTTATTATTTGTTTACAGAATCTATATTCAACCTACATTTTATAAATTATTTTACATAAAATCATCTCAAAGGTTTAATTATAAAATTAGCTTTATATGAACTTATAAAATATATAACATTTGATAATATATAACACATAATATATAACAAGTATGTATATCATACAGAGTAAATACTAACTAATATTACATGACTATTTTAATAATTTTACCTCTGTTTTATATTAGTCACCCCATATCCTGTTGAATTTTCAGTATAACTGTTTATTTTCATCTACACAAGTATGAGTATATTTGTGTTTGTAAATCATGTTTATTGAGATTTTTATACACGTTTGTTTCATATTAATTATTGTTTGAAGTTTTCTGTAAATTTTAATCTTACTTTATTATTCATATAAATTATTTTCTTAACTGAATGAATGGTGATCAAATTTGTTCTTAGATTCATTCAATAAAATATTTCAACTGAATGCATGCAATAATATATTCTATAAGCGTTCATCACAAAATATTGCATTTCTTCAAATTAAAATCTATATTTTAACATTGGAAGATATTAGTTTATATTTTTGTTTTATGCATGGGATAGTTTAAAAAATTATTAAAAAAATTTTTTTAATTCAAAATCACTTTCTTTCTCTTGATTTCTATATGAGAAATAATAAAAATTTGTTTATTTTTATAGGTACATGGGAAGTTTCATGTTTTTCTTAAAACTTACACAGTTTTCAGAATATCTTTTTAAAAATTCCTTAACTTCATAAAACTATTGATATTATAATTCAAACAATTATAATATTCAAATTAATTTTAATATATTTTTATTTATATGTGACTCAAACACATTATGTTATTACTAAAAGTTCTCTATCAAAGAAATTGTTTTTGTAATTAATAACTGTTAAATAAAACACTTTTTCAATTTTGAAAGGCATTTAAAATTATTTTTATTTTAATTTTTTAATCAGAATGTATAGTTTATAACTCATCCTGTATATTTAAAATCTGCAATTTCTTTAATTTAAAAACAAATATATATGCAATTAATATTGGTTAAATGGTTTTATGATTAAATTTTAAATGATGTAATTTTATCTATAAAAAAATTCTTATTTTATAAAAGTTGCGAGAATTATTTAATTTTCATTGGTCCTTTAAAATTGTTTCATCAAAATTTTATTTTGAATTTTCTTATTCTGAGTTATGTCAAACACTTTTACAAAAAGTTTGTGTAATATTTACGTATCTTTATTTACAAATGATAGAATCTAAAGAAAGAAATTATTTAATACTTTTTATAAATTTTTTAATGGTATTGAAATAAACTTTTAAAATAAATTCTGTTTTTAAGCACATTTAAAAAATATAACCGCAGTGCATATTATTATAATATTTATGCTAATTTATAATGTATTTTTATAAATTTTGCGAATTATTTTTATAAATAGCTCATTATGGTGTCATCAAAAATTGCCTTTGGAAGGAAAAAGCGTTTTCAATATTTACTTTTTAAATATTGTAAGGCATTTTTTTTTTTTTTTTTTTTTACAAATTTTATTCAATTGAAGTATTTTTCTAGTCTTTTCAAACTGTTTAATCAAGACACAATGATATACTGAGTTTTCTTTCTTAATGCTTACAATTGTAAATATGTTCACCCAATAGCATTACTCATCTTTGTCAAATTCAGTACTTTCCAATACAAATTCAATGTTTTAAATTCATATTCTTTAAAAGATGTAATTTCATTTAAAAGTTGATGTTTGTTTCCATAAAAGTTCAAAGTTATTTCACAGAATTCACTCCCAATAACTGTTAAAAAAAAATCCTTAATATTTTTTTTTTAAAAAAATAAAATTTTTACAATATAAAATTTGCAAATATTTTGTTTAGTAAATTTTGAATTCGTTTATAATACAAAGTTAAAATAAAGAAAACATTATTCCATGGAAAAAATCAAGTCATTTTTCTTAAAATTATTTTCTTAATTTAATCTAAAAAAAAAGTGAAATATCATGGCAGCATTGAAATTAATTTATGGTTATGTTTTTAAAGGTAACCTCAGAAATTCTTAATAAAGAATGATATCTGATACCTATCATTCTTTATCAAGAATTTCTGAGGTTACCTTATAATAGCAATTTTTTTATTTTCAAATATTTTGCGAAACAGCTTTTATATTATGGTATAATATTTCTAAATATTTATTCTTTTGAGAAGAAATGAAAAAAGATAAATTTCTTTTAATGAATTTTCTTCATTAAAACTTTAATTTTGGTGTTTATGTTGAATAGTGTCAAAAGTATCTTTATATGCTAACATTTTTATACAAAATGTAAAATAATTATTTAATTTGGTATTTAGAATGTAATTTAATGATCTCATGGCCTTTCTTAAGTTTGATTGATGTTTAAAATATATATGTAAAGATGAATTTTACTTCATAATATAAAGTATGACAGATAACAATTATCAAATTTCTACTTTAACTAGAAAAAAGTGATATTATGAATAAATAATTTTTGTGTTTGATATATGCACAATGTTTTCATGACTTACTAATAGTGAATTACTTTATTAGTGTGACAATTCTTTACACTTTTGTATTAATATTTTTAACCATTGAAATTATCTAAATTTAGGAAGAATAAAAAACCTGATAAGAATAATCTGTTACTTTTTTTACACATTTTTTGAGCATTCTTCTGTTTACTAATTCTAAATCTCTTTCATAGTTGTAAAGTGCTGTAAAAAATATGTAAAATAACGAAAATGATACATTAACGTAGAAAAAGATTGAAATTAATGATGTATTATCAACATATTTATGAAAAATATATTGAATTTACAAATTAAAAAACTATAATTATTTCAGTTCTTTAGACTAAATCAGAAAATTGTATCTTTTACTTTAAAATTTATATTTACTTAAACTTCAATTAAAATAAAACCAATTTTTGCTGCATTTTTTTTTCCCCCATTTGAAATGCATTTTTATCTATGATTTTTATATTGCACGATTTCATTTCTTGATAAAAAAAAAATATCAGCTTATATTAGTCAAAATTGAAATAAATATTAGAACTGTATTGGGGGGGGGTTATAAAGCACTAAACAAGAAACTTGTAACTGGAATTTCGGACCCACAAAAATTATTTAAAATCAATAACAATGTTTTGATCAATCTGTATGTTTTCGTAAAAGTAACATTTTTATGATGGTTTCTTCAAGTATTTTTCCAATAAAGTTATAACTTTCTTTTTTGATTAAATATTTTGATAAATTTTCCATATTGATAATTATAAAACAATGATTATTGTCTTTCTTGGCTAATCATATTGAAAATGATTAGCCAAGAAAGAGGAAACCCTATTGTTAGAAACTATATCAAAATAATTCAAAATGTAATACAGTACATTTTTTGTGAAAATATTCTAATCATTTTGATATTAAGCATCTGAGGTGTGAAGAATTTATCAATACATTTGGTTAACTATTTCTTGCATAAAGAAAGCCTCATATAATTAGGAAAGCCAAAAAATAGTATGGTATTATTTTCATTTGCAGATATATATATATATTACAATGGGAATCCTGATAAATTTCTTTTTTAAACATAATTTATTATATATTTTATCAACTGTTCAAAATTATTTGTTTTGCTTTAATTTGTGTGCATATAATATACCACAAAAGTTATAACTTCACTACTGTACTGTAAATTAACTGGAAAATGTATAGGAATGCTTCTTTGTATCTTCATGTTTTCCTACTGAGAGTTTTGTTTCCTGTGGAGTCAAATTATATTTTTTAATACAAACCAATTTCAATCACTTGTTTCATTAAAAAAAATTTAAGGATTTTTGTTTGTGAAATGAATTTTTCATATAATATATTACTTCTTTTAAAAATCTTTTCTCATACAATAATCAGACTTCTGTTATAATTATTGTTCACAAACGAACAAAATTTTTTATCAATTTAAACATCATCAGGATGAGTATTAGGCAGAAAAAGGTAATTCCATTTGTTTGCATGTCAGCTCTTTGTTTTAAATTCAATGGAAAATGCTGGCCCACTTCTCTAAGGAAATGTGTTCATTGTTAGTTTGAATTCAATTAGCCTCCTAGCTATGTAAATAATAATGTAAAAATGTGTATAAATAAATAATGTGAAATACATTTCTCAGTTTTTGGTAAAACTTGATGTTTAAAAATTCTGCACAAGTTTTAATATTTTTTGTGACAAACAGCATTTTTTTCTGTTATATCTTAATAAAAAATAATGATTAAAATTCGTGTGTCTATGATGCTGACTAAGACCATTATCTATGTCTAGTTTTTTTTGCAATGATAGTGATTATTATCAGTGGAGTTGGATTATTTGTCCCTTATATTATCTGTCAAACTAATGTAATAGAAATGATAGTTATGAGAATTCATTGTCAATTCAATTTCAACTTTAAATGTTATTCTTTGCTAACTGCTACTTATAACTACTTATTTTCTAACGTTTTTATTTATGGTTTAGAATTGTGAAGTTAGATTGGTTGATAAAAAGATCTCATTTGATTTATTTGACCATATATGTGTAAAATATGAGTTGAGACTATCCTTCTCTTGTGTGATATGAAGAGCAAAGTGCCTGTCTCTTAGAACTGTGGTTTAAAAATGCAATGTGTTTTGTGGAACTTAGTAGTGTTAGTAAACTTCAGATCGTTTTTTGCTTCTATAGCAATTGTGTGTGCAAGAAGCATCCAGATTTTCTCTTCTCTCAGACAAACAATAATATACTTATTTTATTAAGACAATATTAATTGTCTCAAGTTAATTTTTATTTGCAATATTTTTATGACTTCAAAAAGTAAAATAATGAGGTATACATCGAAAAGTAAAACAATTAAGCATTTCAATTGTTACTTTAAAAAAATTAGTCGTTCAATCTGATTTAATATCTTACTTTCAGCTGGAAATTACTAAAGGTCAATTTCGTTTACATCAATCCAGCACTAGTAATCAGTTATTTGTATTTTAATTAATAGCTATAATTATTTTAACCATTACTGTGCAATTATAATCATGGTAAAACTAACTACAAGACTTAAAGTTTAATATGCAACCAAATGCAAAATATTAAAAAAATATGATTGATAAATTTAATTTTAAATTATCTCAATATCTACATTTTTAATTCAAATGATTGATTATAATAATTATAATTTTCAGAATTTAGTTATTTTAACGAAAAGAAACACAGAAAAGCTGTTAAATATATTGTAAGTAGATTTTTTTTAGGTTGGGTAGAAGCAACAAAAAGTAAAAATTTATAACATTAATTTTCATTCATGATTTATGTAGGTTAACATTGAATTATACGAACTATTATTCATTTTTTTCACTATATTCTGTCCACATTTTATAAAAACTAAATCCATTATTAATAGACCCTTGAATTTTTTATCACCATTCAATTGCTGTTTATTAACATTAAAGTTTATTGAAGTATAATGCATTTTAGCTATTTTATAACATTATAAAAAACATACATTATTTAACAAAGCAGCTGTAATAAGCAAAAACCTAAAGAACACATATTTATTGGTCACTCTAGGTCTCCCCAAAATAGTTTTATTGAAAAATAGTCTGAATCTGTTTCACTGATAAAACCTTATTTTCTTCAGATGCTTTAAAAATACTAATTACTATTACAGCATTTTTAAGTAATACTGTGATTTATAATGTAACTTATAAAACGATCTAAATATTTTTGGAATATCATTTTATTACCAATGCCTTGATAATCTTATTGATTATAATCTGAATAAAGTTTGTTTGGATAACACATAGAATACTAGCAAATTAAAAACTTTATTAGAGAAGTTTTCTACATTTTCTTAGATTAAGCCTAATTAACTGTAAATTAGCAACTATAAACAATATAGCAGAAGTGTCAATTGAAATTTTTTTAGTTCCTGGATTTTTAACTAGAGAATGAAAGATTATACTTATGAAAAACATTTAACTAAATTTATGGGAAATTTTAAAATCCACTTTTCCCGTCGAGTTTTACATCTTAAGATAAAAACAGGTTTCATCATGTCTTAATCTATCAGAAAAAATTCTGATGTCTCTTATTGTAATTGATGTGTTTAAGTGAAATGTATATATACATTTGTTCTTTTTATTAAGGAAGAATATTTTACTTAGAAATGTTTTCACACTTAACTACAAATATATACTTTTGAAAATAACAAATATGTATATTATCATTTAACTCAAAATGGCTTCATAATTTTGTAATACAGCTATCCTATTACAGACTTTGAAATGTTTAACTGTTTTTGATAATATACAGAATGAAAGATTGCTTTATCAGATCACTGTAAATAGCTGTAGATAATCAATGAAACCTCACACATTTTCTCAGTGAAATTCTGATTATATTCAATCATAGATAAACAAAAATATTACTTTCTGGAAATTTTAAAATAGAAAAAAAATTATAAAAAAGATAAACTTAATAGATTATTTAATATCTAATTATAGACTTAAAAATATTTAATGCATAAAACATGGTTTTTGTGCAACACTTTGAGTTATAAAAATGTATAAGGTATCTTTTAACATTCAATTAAAAAGTTCCACTTTGTGTGGTAGAAAACATATCATAAGCACTTTCACATCACTGCATCTAAATTTTTATACGTAAAATGTAAACTACCTGCATGATAATTTGTATGCTTATGCATGCTCTTAGTTTTTGGATTTGTAGATTATTATACACCTGTTCTTCTGTAATCAAAATAACAGCTGTGTAAAATATTAAATAGATCATAACTGATTTTATAAGTAGTTGTATACAACTGCATATTGAAATATGTTTAGTAAGCTAGATATAAAAAAAGTAACATATTATATTTGAGAATTATTTCTTTTTTAAATTTAGTCATGTCTAAAGAATTTTGGATGTATTTTGGTTAATAGCTCTGTAATACAAATTTTTTTTAAAAAAATTTATTTAACAAAAACGTAATTATTGACAACTTTACAAAATGACTATATATAAATTAATAGTAAAACAAGAAGTAACTTGTGATCTAAAACGGCAGGTCTTACTTAAAGTTGTTTCCAGTTAATATATATAATGCTTTATTTTACATGGGTAAATTAAATATTTTAAACAAGCATTTTTATATAAAATTATCAACTTTAGATTGTTTTTTACTTTAAATAAAAAAAAACTGGAGTGGTAATTTTTAAAGTTTTTTTTATCAAATTATTGTTATTATTTGATTAATTTTATACCAGATCTTTCCAACACTAAATATTAAAACATGAATTTATCTCTCAATGAAACTAACAAAAATATCAATGCCATAAAGTATTTTTCCATTTAATGTTACATATGCTTTAACTTAAATTTTATAAACTATTTACTGAAAAAGTTAAAGCATGATAATGATATTGTGGAATCAATATATTCTGAATATCATCATAAAATGGACTGTACTTTTTATTGCTAATAGAAATGTGATACTCAAGAATTTTCCAGGAAAATATAAAAAAGAACTTAATTCAAATAGTTTTTGTGTCATATCAAATATTCACATTTTTACATAATTTTTCAAAGACAAGTTTTTATTACCTAAAAATTTTGAGTTTCATTTTACATATGTTAATAATATGGCTGTTAATCAAAACTAAATTTATAAATTGTTTTATATAAGTCTCAATATATGATTATTAGAAAAACATAAATTCTTGATAAGTGTGATTAATTTATGAATCTAGTGTATATATATATATGTGTGTGTATAATTAGGGATTTGAAAGGAGAATTTATCCTTAAAATAACTTTTACATAAACACTTTTTTGAATTCAGTTATTATATACATTTGGTGTTGGTAATAAGATTGATAATATATTACCATAATTAGATAATTTTAAAAGCTTATATTTTTTTTATTAACCTATAAAATATAATACTAAATCCATTTGAATTCTTACATATTTAAAACTACAAAAAAAAATTATTGCAGATACATTTCAAAAGTAACCTAGTCCAAAAATCATTTTGATAACAAAAAGCTGCAAAAACAATTGTGCCACATATATGCATTTTAGTTAGATATAATAAATTCTTGAAACTCCAGTGTTTTGTTTTTTTTTCTTTTAATATGTTTTCAATATAATTATGCTATAAAAATGTGTAGTAATATATCAAGATATTATAAATAGAGTTGAGAAATTTTCAAATCTGCAGATCTTCAGGATGGCTCAAAAATTCAAATCGTAATATTTTTTCCTAAAATTTCAATAATTAAACAAATTTATTGATAATAATTTGTGCGTGTGTCTCTAAATGTTTGGACTTCACATCTTTAGAAGTAATTTTACTAAAACTTGTGATTAAATTGTTAATTAAAAATATAGTTGAATGTTTAAAACATGATTTTAATTTATTTATAATAATACATCACACGACTTAGAAACACCTTGTGTGGGTACTTTAATTGTACATGAATCAAATGAAAACATTTTAAGTAATTAGCTCTTGTTATTCATGGTAAATGTTTTTTTTAATAATATTTTTGAAATCTTTATTTTAAAATTTGCATTTAGCTATGAAATTTTTCAGAGCCTATTTGGGTTGAAAACCTTTATCTGTAGCCTGGGAGGGAATTTACTCTATTTTGTCATTTATACAAAAACATCCTGCAAATTATAAGTCTAAAATTATACTTTCTTTTATGATATAACAATAAACTAAAAAAAAATATTGATTGTAAAAAATGGTAAAATAATTCTACATTATGTTCAATGGTAACTTTGTAGATGATTTGTGTGTGTATGAATATAATATATATTACTTTTCAGACACAATTGAGTAGTTGATAGCTGAATAAATCAGCACATTTTAATCTTTAGACTCTTATCTCAGGCATGTGTCTTTATTATTTGAACATGCAAACTTAAGGAACTCTTGGAGACAATATTTTAAAAGGATCTTAAAAGCTCTTCAATGATAATAGAATGTTGTAAATTAAAACACAATATTGAGCATGATCTTTTTCTATTATAGAAATTTCATTTATTTTATAGGGTAAAAGATTTACATTTAAAACAGTCAATATAATAATGAAGCAATTTATATTTAAGTAATATGCATCAAAAATATAAGAAAAATTAAAATGCATCAAAATGTTTTTAAAGAAACTACTTATTTGGGATGAAATATAAAAACCTCAATGAGTAAAACTGATATCGGTAAAGCAGATACTAACATTAAAAACTAATGATTTCTAACAAATTTAATACCAGTGGTAGTCAGCCTGATTTCATTGTCATTAGAAGGTAATTTATAGGGTTCACATAATAGTTTTATTTGAACACTGAACTTATTGTATGAAATAATTAAATAACACTTATTTTGTGTATAAAAGACAAAAAAATAACAAAATATACTTTTGAACACCATTGCAACTTGCTCTTTTAAAATTATAGATGCATATGAGAACTATTCATGAAAATACAAAACAATAAAAGGTTGACTACCCCTGATTAATAGGATTATTTTATTGGAACATGGAAGTACATAATAGGAACTATCCATTATCAGGAGAAACAAATTAATAGATTTAAAACTTTCTGCATGAATAAGATGTAAACTAAGCTTAGTTCTCAATTTGTTAATAACACAAAAGCTACCAACGTTAAGGGAGGCACTTTTCAAGTTACAGTATCATGTAAAATATCTCTTTTACATATTAAGACACATTTAAATTGAACATGCATTTTATTATAAAAAGGCATGTTTCATTCAGTTATTTAAAACTTTCATTATATCTGAAAATTTTAAATAACTGAATGAAATAAGTTAAACCTAAAATAATTTTATTCAATAAAAATTCATCTAGTAATCCATTTAAAAAATACAAGTATTTTTTTTTATTTAGTTCATATCCAGAGTAATTCTAAGGGCTTTTATTATATTAGGATTAAAATGCAATGAGTATAGCTGTAATCAAAAGATAAGAATTAAAAAAAAATTCTTAAGGTTTTATATGTTGCTATTAAAAAATTGCCATTTTTGTAAAAAAGTATGTGATAAAAAATGACACCATTTATTTATTGTATTCTGTATGTTGAAAATGCTAATACCAAAGATCAGGTTTTAAACTGTTTTCAGAGCACATGTATTTCTTTTTATCATATTGGGAAATACAACATTGTTTACCCTATCCCACTAAAGCTGAAATCATAACACACATGAATTTATCAGAGAATAATATATTCCACTTATGAATAAAAATTGTACTAGTGTAATTTTGAATTGAAAATTTCTTGACTACAAATTGTTAGCAATAATTTATAAATAAAAAAAATTCAATTGTTTTTATAAAATTCCAATTTAAAACTAATGCATAAGAATGTACTTTTTAGCTTTTTAATTATATATGATTACATTTCTCCTATGCTTATAATTAGTAATTTAGAACATTTGTAATTGAAGATAATTATAAATTCATACAAATTATTCCAAACTTATCAAATATCACACTCTATGCATTATCATGATATAATTTACTCAGAAAATTTTTAATTATATTCTGATTGAGAATTGCTGTTTTGAAAATACAAATTCTAGAGATATTTTAAAACAATTTCTTGCAAATAAAATTAGAAAGAATAATTAAAAATAATTAAAAGCAATTAAAAGCAAAAATAATCAAAAATAATTAAAAGCAATTGGCTTTTAGATACTGAAAATATATTACATTTTAATAGCAAAGGTCTGTGTCTAACTTAAAAGTTATTTTGTATCATTAAATAATAAAATTTTAGAGTTTAGTCAAATTATAATTTCTCTAGTTTCCAATTTAGTATGCTAGAAATTTTGATTTCATCGCCATAAATTACACATTATTACCTTAATTAAGGGAAGAAAAAAGAAACCTAATTTGTCAATATAGATGACATGAAAAATTTAACATTTTCATTATGAATTTTACTTTAATCCCAAAAGAATAGGAATAAAATTTCAATAATTAGAAAATGATAAATAATTCTAATTATATAAATTCTTAACTACGATACCAATTGCAGCTCTCAGTTTCCTGCACAAAGGACAGTTTTTATGTAAATATATTACCATTTATTAATACCTTGTGTACTTTTAAGCTTTTGAATTCCTTTCATGATATGAAAAGAAAACTTTTGATTCAGTATTAAATTTAAGAGAAATTTCATTAAGTATTTAAAATATGAATTGTCAAATTCATCTTTATGAACTTTTAAATTTTTACATTCTGACCTATAATTTCCCAGGTGATTCTGTACAAAATATTAAATCTTCATTGAATTATATAACACGAAATTATGAATTATATTGAATTATGAATTATATACACTTGGTTATATAACACGAAAATATGAACAATTCAAATTCTTCATGATTTAAAGTATAATTACGTACATTAAATTTACAACATAGCAGCATTAATAAATTTTTAAGGGAAAATTTAAAAAAATAAATCTATGGAAGAAAAAGCCTAAATCTAATTGATTACACTTCAAGGAATAAACATTCCAAAAGATTGATAATATTTCTCAAAAGCTATTTTTTCATCAGTAAGAGCAATTGTTTATCTTGAATCATTTTTCAAAGTCAATATAAGGGAACTTTATAAGCAATTGCTTAAGATACTTATATATTATTATAATGATACAATAATTTTAAATTTGTATAACAAGGCACTTAACAAGGTTTCAACATTCATTATAAATTAAAAGCAAAATTAACAGTTAATTCAATGTAAAATTACTTAAAATTGATTCCAAGTAAGGAATTTAAAAATATATAATTGTTAGTTTTCATAGGGTAACTTCAAACTAATATTATTTCAACTGAAAATAACTTTTGTTGACATCAAATATTTTGACTAGAAAACAAAACTGTTTCTATAAGCCATCCAAACAACAGAACAAAAATATTTTTTTATAAATGGTAATTTGAAATTGCATTTTGAATGAAATTTAATTCTATTTTATTAAACATTTCAAGTTGTTTAACATTTATCATAAAATTTACTAGGGAATTAATTTTAATATTAAATTATTATTAACATGAGTTAATGCAACATTTTAAATAATGATTTTAAACTTACAGTGGTAGTCATGAAGTTTAATTTAATTAGAAGAATGAGAATCAAGTACTATCTTATCAATGATACAGGCTACTAGAACAGAGAAAATCCATTTAAAAAGTAATATATATTCATAGTAAATTATAATCGACATTTTAAATACAAAAAGATTAAGATTACTTCAAAATATTTTTGTTTCTTTTTTATTTTTTTTTAAACTAAAATTGCATTTAACTAATTACACTATGAGACATTCTTTTTTTCAGCACAGAAATTAATATAAGCAAATATTGTTTCATGAAACATTTTAAAAGTTAATTTTAATGAATTTTATTCTTAATAAAATTATTTTATAAAAATAAGGTACCTAAAATATTTTATGGCTATCCTTAACATAAAAAGAAATTTAAACAGCAGGGAAATAAGATTTATTTTAGAATGTGATTATAAAAATTCTTCCAGACAATCTACAAAATACATATTTTAATAAATTTATGTGTGAAACCCAAATTATTTTTTTACTATACTACTTCTTCAATATAAGCTATATTTAAAAAAAAGCAATAATGACAAGAAAATTATTCTTGTAACAAGTGCAAGTTTTATTAATTCGCAGAGATGTAACATTTAGCATACAAAAATAAGATTCAATTTTTTAAATCTGAATTAAACCTTTTCAGAATAATTAATAAATTTAATATCTATTTTTAAGAACAAAGATGCAATTACTATATGCAACGAGATAAACAAGTCAGCATTTGAATAAAATCATTATCTAGTCAGTGTGCAGTTACAGCAAGTGCACACTTATATGGTAAATATTGAAGAGCTAAAATTTTCAGTCATACACTTGTCAAGAAAACAGAAAAAGTCATTATATGATTAACTTGTTAAACAGCATCCTTCCCCTTGATGACAACCTTGAATATTTTCCTCAAAACAGTACTCAGCAAAAATGATGTACATATACTCGTCTATTTGCAAATGCAGGAACCAGAGAGCAATTTTTACACGAAAAGTTCGATATGGATCTTGGATCCGGATTATTAAAAAAAAAGTCGCCAAACAACGCCAACTATAAATAAACTATTATCCGCTTAAAAGTTCTTGATTTTTACTTATCTTCTAAAGATGGTTCTTATGAACTTTGGAATGGAAATTAAAAAAAACTTCTCGGCATGGTCAACGACGTAAAAACAAAATGGCGACGACGCAAAACTCAAGATAAAATACTCTTCGTGAAAATCTGATCACTTTGTCCTGTCACGTAGTAAAAAGTTCTTATTAACCGATGCAGATGATTTTATAAGAATCTAGTAGAATCAAAAGGCATCTTTACAAGGGAAACCATTAGAACTTCTTATGTTGTCCGTTCGCTTCTGAGTGGACTATTTATTTTTTATATTTTTTCCTCAAAAAGATACCAGAAGGCTGCACAACGTGGGAAGGTAGCAAATTTAAGCCTCGCATTCGCGAGCAATGTGGCCAACTTCACCACACGAATAGCATTTGTTGCTAGGTCGGCTATTACGGCAATTACGTGCAATGTGGCCACTTTCATTGCATCTGTAGCAAACTGTATCATCATTATCACCAGCATTTCCACCCTCGGGGCAGTCACGGCTAATATGGCCAGTATCTCCACAGGAATAGCATTTTCGGTCATCCCGTTCATTTGGACAATCGCGTGATGCGTGGCCAGGTTTTCCACAAGTGTAGCACGTCATCTTCCTATCTGAACCGCCGCCACCTCCCTGAGTGCAATCTCGGCTGATATGGCCGGACTTTCCGCAAGAATAGCAGGTCTTGTCGGATTCACGACATTCTCGAGCAAAATGTCCACTGCGGCCGCAGTTGTAACAGGACGCTCTGCTAGATGATCGAGAATCTCCACGGTATCCTCCGCCACGGCCGCCATCACCAGAAGGGCAATCACGAGCAAAATGGCCTGTCTTATGGCACTTGTAACATTCGTTGGAACTCATTTTATGATAGATTTTAACAAATTTTAAACAATTTCACCAGTTATTTCAAAAAGTTTTCTCCCACGTTGATGCCTCTGGAATCCACGCCACAAAAATCACAGAAATTTTTAAAATGGTGACTGCGTTTAAGATGCCAGATAAGGAAAAGAAAGTTTCTAGTTTTTCACTGTTGCCAAATACGATAAGTTTCTGAAATAAAGTGTTTATTTACTGTAGAACATTTTTCCTTTACAAGATTGAGCTCTGAAAAACTAAAATATAATATATTTATGACAATAATAATTCAGGCAAATTATATATTATTATTTTATGTTACACAAATTACGTAGAGGAAAATTCTTATTGCTTAAACAAATAAATTTCAAAAAATTTATTAGCGCCACCTATAATTCTCATTTTTAAATAGGAATATTTTATTTATTGGACTTATCAATTAAAATTAATGAAATTTGGTATAAAAGTGGTTTATTAATTATTAAATCCCTAATAATGCAATAAAATTATAAAGAAAAGTTAATTTTGTTGAAAATTAAACAAATAATTTTTATAGTTCAATTCACTATGCAATTCTTTACGTGATCTAATAAAAGGGCATTTGATTTCACATGCCCAAATAAAACAGTATTTGTCTTCACGTGTCCTCATAAAATTTTGTACAAAATCAGAACAAGGAACAATCATGCGAAAAAATAGTAATTTTAATTTACATGTCTAAAATGAATGTTATAAACATTTTCTACGCTATGAACATTTTGGTAGACTTCTTGTAATAGATTGCTGTATAGAGTATGAATTTTATTTGTCTGTTCATATATTTTCAAATTTATGATTAATTTCAATTAAATTTTGATCAAACATATTTATTGTTTTATAAAACCTGATAACGGTAAAATCCTAGGAAAGCCCACACTCTTGGCAACAAACTGAAAAAAAGTGGTAAGCAGAACGAAATTCCAGAAATAGTTTGGCTTACCATATCTATAGTATCTAAGTAGGATTATCAAGATTACCGCAAGCCACAATTATCGCCAACCAAAATCATTCCCGATAAAGGGTGTGGGTTCTGTTAGGATCCAACCCAGATAAGTTCTCTTAAATTGCCATAACTATTATCATTGATTAAATTTTCGGCACAGAGGCCATATAATCCAGAATACCAAATTCTGAATTTTTTTGGCGATGAATAAATGTTGCCAAAATTACGTATTATGACAAGCAAAATGACGTAAATTCTTGGGTCGTATAAATAGAATTTTCTCCATAATTTTTATAGGTCTCCACATCTATAACATAATAAAAACCAGCTTACCAGATACATAAGAAAATCTGCCAAAAAATCGCCAAATTCAGAATTTGGTATCTTGGATTATACTGCATCTGTGCCAAATTTTTATTACTTTTATTCTTTTTCGGAGATTATGAATATTTATTTCTGATTGGTTATAGTTTCTGCACGTAATTAGTTGTTTGCATTCATGCATGAAATTTTTTCTTACAGAATTAAATTTTTCTTGGTGTTTATTTTGATTAATTATAAATTTTGGTTCATTTTAAGAATTCTTACATCTTTATTGATTTTCAATGCAGTTCAGTACTTTTTGTTTCTTTTTTAATTTTTTCCATAGTTTACTAATTTTCCCTAATTTGTTTTTTTAATGTAAAGCTTGAAAAGTTCTGCACACTTTAAAATTTAAATTGAATTTGGCACTGTAATGAGCCATGATATCTTCTTTTGACTGTTGTCATACTGGAAAATATTACATTTGGTCACGATAAAAAACGATTGAGCATTTTTTTTAGCTTATGAATTTTTGTAAAGTTCTCTATTTTGTTTACTTGAATTAAGAATTTATGAAAGTGAATAATTAATTTTGCTGAATTTTAGTTTGACTGAATACGAGAAAGAAAAAAAAAATTTGTTCTTGTCTGAAAGGAAAATACTCGGAAGCATCCTGGGAGATGTAAAGTGTGGAGATTTGTGGAGAAGGAAGAACAAATTCGGGACTTTACACACTCTTCAAAGAACCTGACATTATAAAATTCATTTCAATTCAAAGACTAAAATGGACAGGACACTTAATAAGAATGGAAGAGGACCGAGCAACGAGAAAGATATTTGATGCTAAACTATCTGGAACTCGGAAAAGAGGAAGACCAAGGAATCGGTGGATCGACAACCGTGAAACACATTTAAAGACTCTTAAGATCAAGAACTGGAAGAGCCTAGCCAGTACCTTCTAATAGCAGAAAGCCTGACTACCACGTGACCAAATGGCTATGACGTTGCATCCGAAGGCTTTCGCTTTCTTCTAAGTGACGCTTGAACAGAGGCTTGTTACTGTGTTATTTACCATAAACAAATCACTCATTTTCGACTTATTTTTCAAAATATATTGTTTTTATTCTGTACAATAATCAAGAACATGCCTTATAAATGTTACGTAACTGCCTGTAAAGGCAACTATGATAATGGACCCAAAGTTTCTCTGTGTCGATTCCCACGTGAAGAAGATTTAAAACACAAATGGATTCGGGCAATTCCGAGAGAAAACATGGAAGTGACCAAACATTCCAGGGTAAGTAAATTAATTTTATTGTTTCATTTCCATCATGTTTGGCTAGTTATTTTAATTTTGATTTTTTTTTAATATTATTAACAGTAATAGAAAATTTCAAATGAAATCAAAAGTAAATTCCTATGGAATTTTTTTTTAAATTTATTAGGCATTAAATTCATTTCGTTCAAATACAAATTTTCATAGAAAAGTAAAATTATTATTAATTTTTCGATTTATTAATGTCATTAAAATGCGTAGGAGTGAGTAAAAGAGAACTATAATAATACTAAACTCTAAGCTATTTCGAAATTAATTTCAATCATATCAATTATATCAATTATCATTTCATATCAATTACACAGGATTTTGAAATAGAGAAGAAACTGAGAATACGCAGTTTAATGCCCCTCATATATTTAAATCAAATAACCATGATAAAATTTCTATGTCTTTAAATAATAGTATTGATTTTTCTGATGTTGAGGAACATGAAATAGATGATAATTTGGAAATAAATATATCTGAAAAAGATGTCGCTGATTTAAAAATTTCTGAAAGTAATCTTACATACATTGCTGGTTACTGTTCACATTAAAATACCCTTCTGATCATGTTGTAACTATAATAATTTATTGTTATTTAGTTATAAGTAAACTGTTATCTACTGAAAATGAAAAGGAATTCCTTAAATTTTCTAATCATAGAGCATATGCATTTACAATAATTAGAAGGATTCTAAATGAATCTGAAATTTACCTTCCTTTTGAAAAATGTGAAAATGGACATGCTGCTGAAGAAATAAAATTATTCATTGTCAAATCATGCATAAATATATTCCTTAAAAATTATTGCAAAAAAATTAATGACTCTATAGTGATTAATGCTCTATCTAAAAAAAGAAAACTTCAAACTTTTAATAATTCTTAAAAAAATTACTTTTTAATGCAATTTGAAATAGAAATTGTATCCAATATCTTTATTTCCTTTTAAAACAAAAATAATTTTGAAAATGAATTTCAGTATATTCAAATAGTTATTTTTATCCATTATTATGAATGCATCAAAATAAAGTGAATAAAAATGTAAAAATGTAGTAATTATGTATATGGTTTAAGTTTGTTCTAATGTATGTAAATAATTTATTTGTGTTGTAATATGCAAAATTACATAGGGAAATTTTGTTTATATATATATACACTCATATATATATATATATATACACACACACACACACACACACATATATATATATATGTATATATATGTATGTGTGTATATATATATACATACATATATATATATAAATATATATATATATATGTATATATATATATATATATATGTATATATATATATAATTTATTAATTTTAGTCATTGTATGTATAAGATTTCAAATTGCCAAACTTGCATTATTTTTAAAGAAAATGTTTATGTTAATATTTTTTTTTCATACTAAATTTATGCATTATTTTTAGAAAAAATATGAAGAAAGTATGATTCTAATAAATTATTTTTTATTTTTCAGATTGTCTTTTCCTCTTCAACCATACAAAATTATCTCACCCATTAAATGCATTAAATATTTTAAATCTATCATACGCAGGGAATATATTTTGCTAATAAATTATAATCATGTTTATTGCATTCAATAAATTTTAAAGAAATATTTTCAATTCATAATAGATTATGTTGCTAATTATTATTTTAGAATAAATTATAACAAAATGTTTTGCTTGAATTTTTAAAAAAAATGTGCGCAGGAATGATTAATTAAATATACATATAATTTTCATAAAAATAATTCTATTATTAGATTTAGCACATTAATATATAATCACCACAGATATATATTTCTATTGAAAGTACACCAAGGAAAATTAATAACCAATATTGAATAAAATTTCATTGACTAGAATTAATAGAATATTTTCAGTCAAAGTTATACTTAAATAAGTTTTTACACATAGTTGCTATTAATTTTTTAATATTCTTCGTGGAAACAATATCAATATTAATTTTAAAATATTATAGTAATTGATTGCGAGGAATTTTTTAAACAACATAAAAACACAGTTCCTTCGGAATATTTTAATCGTGAACGAAAGCGTTTGATTTCAGCCATCGGTTGATGACGTCACAAGAGAGTGTTCAGGCTTTCTTAGCTATAGAGGGTGATGGCCTAGCACGAAATATAGCAGCATGGAAATCTATTCTGCGGAAGGCCATGGACCACCCTGAGCTGACGCTCCAGTGAAGAATAAGAATTTTAGTATTAGTAACTAAATCATTTATTACGATTTTGACCAGGTTTTAAATCTGAGGCATTAAAATGTTATCTGTTTCATTCCCATTGTGAAATTTAGTTAATTTTCTAAGTTTCTGTTTTTAAAAATAACGTTAATTTTCCAAACGTTATTTTTTAGGGAAAATATTCTTTAGTTAGTTCAATATTAATGGATTTAATTTATGTCCTGGTAATATAAATTAAAATATATTCTGTTGATAGATTTATGTAAACACTGTTAATGGATTTTTTCTGGTTTTACAAATAAAAAGCTTATTTTATTTGCTTTAGATCTATTATTATTATTATTATTATTCTTTTTTTTGTTATTGATTAACTTCATCATTTAATTATTTTGAAAGTTTTTCTACAATTGTAAGACAAAATTAAAATTCAATCCATTTGTGCTGCAAATTGACTACAGATTAGTTATATGAAAATTATTAGTGAGGGTTATATATTAAAATGGATTGCAATAAAAAGTCTAGCAAATAATTACCTCATGAAATAAAATAATACTGCCACTTTTAAAGATAATTCTCAAAATTAAATTTGAATTTTTTAATACTCTTTTGGAAGTGAAAAATTTAAAAATATATTAAAATAACATAATATCATTTTTATGTAATTTCTCTAAAATCTTAAAGAATATCCATTTTCATTTATGTATTTTAATTTAAAATAAATACGCGACTTTTTGTATAAAAAAGAAAATTTTTAATGCATAATTTTCACAAAAATATAATTTATTAATAAATTTCATGATTAATAAGAACTAAAATTACATTGGTCAACCCATTTAAACCAATTGATGAAAATGTAAAATAGATAATAACCATATATATAATGGTCTGTAAATAAAATGCTTTAAATTATCCTAATCTACATTAATTAATTTACAATTCCTCATTCAATAAAAAAATATCATTAAAAAGAATTAAAAATTTTCGAAAATAAAATATATCTTATATGTAATAAAACAAAATAATTTGGGTGGAATTTATGTACAGTTCCATTTATCCATAAATTTAGTATTTTATTCAAGTGATTTTAAATTAAAACTTAATAATTTAATTTCTTTTTATATTTAAAAAATATATTCTCCATCTATACCTAAAATTCCATGATTTTTTTTTGTGATTTAAGTTGTTAAGATATGCTGAATAAGTTATAATTTTTCTATAAAATATGATTAAGTAAAATATAACATCAAAACACTATTCAAGATTTCTTATAATTAGACAATTTTTTTATTTCAAAGTAATAACCTCTCTTTTTATTTGATGATTAAGTGAAGTTAACACCCCTAACTTCATTGGGTGTCTCATGCTATAAGTTGGCATTTCTATCGCCTTTATCTTGAAGCTCTAAACTGGATTAAATTCCAAAGGTAGCTGAACTTTTATTTCATACATGCAATGTCATTATTAATGAATTTTGTGTGTTGGAGAACTCTTCTACACAGTTTTGCCATTTTTGAAGTACATTTTTGGAGTATGCACATTTTACCTTGCTCTTTTATGTGAAAATACAGTTTTGAAGTTCGCTTTTCCACCTAGAAAGATAATTTATCCCAAACTCTTAATGAATCCAATAATAGTGAATTGATATCCAATAATAATGATTGATAGCCCGAGTAACGCTTTTTATTTTACATTTACGTTTATTTTGGGGAAGTTAGAAGGAGCAAAATATGTTTCTTCCAACATAGCTAATGTGTAACTTTGACAATAGTTTAACTTGTATATTACATAAAAAAAGTGCAATTTTAAAAGGAAAAAAAAAAATAAATGCTTTGTTTTATATGCTTTTTAAAAATTATCTGTTGCTTCAATAAATGCAAAAGGAAAAATTAAAAAAAATTTGCAGCTTGAAATTTTATACTTTTAAGTGCTTAGAAAATATTTTAATATAAATATTTTTGAGAATTTACAGTAAAATAAATATTTCGAAATCGGTATTTGTTAAAAAACAATATTTTAATACATATTTTAATTTGTTTATTAGATTATGTAATCGTAATCTAATGAAAAATATATTAATACCAGTGATATTATTACATGAAAGTAGCATTTCTGAATTTGTTTAATAATGTACATATTTTTCATTTAATTTATTAATATTTTTAGTTTGGGGATTCCTGAATATTTTTATTTTATTATTCAATACGATACATAAACGTAGCTCCTTTTCTGAGAAAAGTCTTCCTAAAATACAAACTAAAATTAAAGAAGTTTAAAAAATTCACATTGTTTGAATACCTTCGTGGTTTTATATTGTTTACATTTTATAGTTTTATAAAAACTTTTGTAGTTTATATAAATATAGGAATTAATTGTATAAATCTTCATTTTTATATACTTTAATTTTGTGTGCACCTGGTTTTACTAAAAAAAATATTAATAATTCTAAGCTGTCACTAAAATTGAAGCACATAAAATATCATAGAGAAAAATAAATTCTTTTGAATATACTAATAAGTAGAAAAGACATGCTTGAAGAAATTCCTTTTAAAACAACTTATTTCAAAGGATAGCAAAGTAATTGTATTTAAAAAAATAGAGACAATGTTTCCGCATATCGACAGAGTACACCAGATAGCGTTAGTATCCTCTAAATATATAGAATGTAGTTACGTGAGAATATAAGGTAACCACAATCATAAGAGAATTTTATTCAATAGCATTTCAAGGCACTTTAAGAATCGAATGCATACAGCGATGCTGCAATGTCATATCACGCAATACCTTAACAGGAGAAACTATTATATCGTGTTAAAAATACGTGTATAACAAGATACCATTCAATATATATACACTGATCTATGCAACCCCAGGTTGATTCTATAATGGTAAGTTTGAAATAATTCAACTTTTTTCTCTAGTTTCTTTGGTGATGCTCAGCAGCGAATCTCGTGAAAATTCACAGCTGAAATAAGCAAATGCTGCAAATCATTCTTTAAGTTTTCAGGACATTTTTTCACGACCATAATGAATAACCATACATTATTTGAGATAAAACATTAGCATCATTAAATACTTCCATAGGACCTTTTGCACTCATACCTAAGGAGAGGTGACAATTTCAAAAATCAGACGACCATTACAGATTAATTAGTCTCTTGGCTCACGGCTTTAAAAGACAGGAACAAACTATTCTCGCTCGCTTTCGAAGGGGTCACCTTAGATCATTAAAGTTTTCTGAAGGCTCCAAAATTTTCCAATCCAGAACGTATCCCTGCGTAAGTTGGGTTATCTAAGCAAGATTTTTATACGATGATCCTTTGATCATGCTAGATTTGTTGGGGTTGTTTAACGTTATGAACCTAGTCTAGAGATGCTGGCCAAAGAGAACATGCAACAACAATAAAGAATCTCTTTTTGAGAAATCACGTTTGTTACGATAGCCAATAAGTAGGCAGTCTGATACAGTCACTTACATATCATGTACAACAGCATATATAACCTAAAAATGATGCACATCGTAGATAAGATATTAGATATTATGAATTATATTGCAGTATATATATATATATATGTATTTATTTACTGGAAAATTATTGATCCTATTACAGCGAACGTATTTTCTATTTTCCCAATACGCCGCTAACTGCAAATGGTATAGCTCATGGAGGAAAGGAGTTCCACTTGAATATTTTAAAGTTGGACATTATAAATGAAATCTTTATACTGTAATTTTGTATTTTATTTGCTATCTTCACAAATTAAATCTGCAACTAAAGGTAATTTTTCAAGCGTTTCCCATCCCACATTTAATCGCTCAACTGATTCCCATGTTATACCTTTTTTCATGGAGCAAAACAGTGCTTTATACAAAGCTAAGAAAATAGCAAATATCATTCAAAATTAGAAATAAAGCTATTTGTTTTACATTGCTGTTTTTCCCCTCGAAAGATACGCGTTATCTACTGGAAGCGATGGTTAATGAAAGTGAGCGAACTTGTCATTCTGTATCCCAATATTTGTTGTTTATCAAGAACTTGAATAGCAAAGCTAGATCAAGTCAAGGAGCTCATTCACCCTGAAGAAACTCATTACCAATCAAGGATCTTGAATCAGGTCTTGTCTGATGAGTTCCAGACAATGTAAAATGTGTCCAGGGGAGGGCTGTACAGAACACTTGTGCAAATTTTGAACTATTTCTTGTTGGTGCTCTTCCTCGGGCACGAGATCCTTCGGAGTTTTTGAACGTTAATATTCTAGTGGGGTTGTTTTCCCGGCTTCTCCAGACATGGCCAAGCCATCTTAACCTATTGCTTCTGATAACCTGGGGCTGGTTATACAGCTTATACAATTCAAAATTATATATGGTTCGCCAGCAGCCTTGTTCCTGAACAGGCCCATAGATATTTCTTAATATCTTCCTTAAATTATGTTTCTACAAGGATAATATATATATATATAAGCTCCTCTGTTTCATATTCTAAATATATTTTACAAAAATTTTTATTATACAAATGCCAAATGTTCGGCACTTAAACCATAAGTTCACAGGATCTCCAATACTTTTCAACAATGTCCGCACACCGAGAAAGAGCAATATAGTTGTTCAAAAACCACAGTCATGCAAAATACAATCTGGAGAATTCACCACTCTAATTCTGAAGGGGTACTCTTGCAAACAATCATGTCATGTCAGATGTCTAAACGGCTGCATTTCATGGCAAAATGGGAATAGATTTCACAAAAGTAAACTTTTTTCAAAGTGATCATAATTATTTATTTAGAAATTAATTACGCAACAATCGTTTTTTATTTGAAACTCTATTCATGAGTGAATAAATTCATAAAAGCTTTAATAAATAAGATTCTTCGTACTCTGTCATACTATAATTTAATATGTAATTTGGTTGAGCTGCATAAAAAATGGGATTTTTTTTATTAGCCAAAGAATTCATTGCAAGTTGATGATTTTTAGAATGTATAATAGAAGACAATTGTTCACTGTGAAGGTGATGGTAACACTAATTTATAAGAGCCTTAGTCGATATTGAACATCGTTTTAAGCTCGATTAAGCTATGTGATCAACTTCTAAACAAGTTTCTATTTTTTTAAAAATCATTTCATATGTAAAGTGAGACTTTTAAAACTGTGTATTTGATTTGATCAAAATTAATAACATTATTTAAGAGGCAGTGTATGCATTTATAAAAAAAATGACCGAAAATCAAAATTCTTTTAAAATTATTAATAAACTGCAACTGTTTCAAGTTAAATAACATATTGTTACAAATTTATAAATAATTATTGTATATGTCTTAAAATATCTCAGACAGATCGGAAATACTAACATTTTGGGCAAAAAGTGAGGTATTTAGACGTGTTATACGTTAAAAGCGGGTTTTCTAATGATTTGGTGACGTGGCAATGTTTTGGCGAGAAAACTTGGCGAATTGGCGAGAAATAGATACTTTTGGAAACATCCATCACCTAAGCTCTAGGACCAATATTTAGCGAGATAGCCTAGAAGCTTCCAGAACCTTGGCGAAATTAGTAGATTTCCCCGCTAAGTCAGATATAAATACCTCAGCCCGACATAGTTA
This sequence comes from Latrodectus elegans, assembly GCA_030067965.1. NCBI lineage: Eukaryota > Metazoa > Arthropoda > Arachnida > Araneae > Theridiidae > Latrodectus > Latrodectus elegans. The sequence goes on from CM057814.1 coordinate 13,942,408, forward strand.
GTGAATTTTGTGAAGACAGTGAGTGAAGACGATTAGTCGTGATTGCTAGTTTAGAGAAGCTGTTCTCTGCCTGAGGTATTTGAAACCTGTGATTAGAAGCTGTTACTTATTGTATCTGAGGAATTGGAGCTGTATAATAGTGATTGTTACAGCTGATATATCTAGTGGAATTTTTTTTTTACGAATAAAAGTCTTTTGTTCATTGAGTGGTTGCTTTCTTCAATTCTCAATCCACATGAACCCCGAAGTTTGGTACAATATTAAATAATCAATATAAAACTAATATTTCCCTATTATCATTTCCAAAATGAATTTCATAAAAGTTCATATTTAAAAACTATTAATCTATGATTTATATTCGAATTATTTTAAAATATACGCGTCAAAACTAAGTAATTAATTTTGATCTAGAATCTTAAAATTCCAGTTAATTTAGAAGTTAAGGGGAAAACACGTCAATCTTTTTTATTGAATGAAAAATTATAATAAATAAAAAAAAAATCTGTGATATCCAATTTCACTTTCTACAAAAACTAATTCCACTTAATACCATGAAAATATATTTATTTTTTTTAAAAAAGTGGAAAATATTTTAATATAAGACACAAATGCTAAAATCAAAAAACATATTCATTTATACATTATTTTGATAACATCCCATCACAAAAGAATTCTTCTCATGAAATCATTGCATATTTTAAGTAACACAAGCAAGCTAAATTTAAATATCCCAGACCTACTATATAATTAGTTTTTACTAAAAAATTTTATTGCTTATTTATTGTTGTTTAAATACTTTTTTAGTTCTTTTTTTAAAAAACATATTGAAAACATTCATTGCCAAATTAAAAATTTTAATATTTTATTTATTATTCCCATCTTTATTCTTTTAGTTTAAAATACCATATAAAATAGTAGAATTACATTTCCTTTCAATAACTATGAAAATAAGCATGCTGCCTATACCATTAATTGTTATTAAAATGATTAATAAATAAAAAGAGCTAATAAATTTTAAAATGCAAAATGTGTGTAAAATAATTAATTTTAATAAAAAATACATTTTACTCTTTAAATAGCTTAAATTAGATTAACTTATGGTAAAAATACATATGTTACGTACAAAAAAATACATATATATATATGTATATATTTACACGTTGACAAATACCACAATATATATATATATATATATATATATATATATATATATATATATATATATATATATATATATATATATATATATATATATATATATATACAGTGTCTCACAAAAGTGATGGGACACTTGTGATTTACAAAAGGAAACTGTAATTAAATTAATTAAAAATACATGAACAAATTTTTTGTGGGTGTGTTTCAAACTTAAATTTAGTAACAATTGTTACAAAACATGTATTACATCGAAATATTAATTTAATAAAAATATAATTGCTTAACGGAGCAAAGAATAGCTCACATAAATGATGGGACACCATTAGATATGCAACAAAAATCGACTGAAATAAGCAATAAAAATATTTTTTGGGTGTTTTATTTTTACTCAAAAGTAATTGGCAATAATATATAAAATCGTCTGCAGTATTTCTCTCCAGATTGTTTTGGAATTTTTGTGTTTTTTTTAGCTGTGTTCAGTCATACATGCTAAACAAAAAGAAATTTCGCCTGAAATTCGAAAATTAGTTATTAATTTGCATATTGAAAGTGGAAAATCTATTAAAGAAACTGCTGAAATAGTTAACTTGAGTCATTCAATGGTTTTAACTATCATTAAACGATATAAAAGGAATCATATGATTCGGAATAAAAGAGGGCATAGCCGACCATCAAAGCTATGCAATGGAATAAAGCGAATTGTCGTTCGAATTATTAAAAAAAAAAAAAAAAAAAAAAAAAAAAATCTAAGAATGTGTGCTCCTAAAGTTGCTGCTGATTTACAAGCATTATACGGAATAATTGTTAATCCTGAAACTATTAGAAGAGTAATTCGAGTTGCTGGATATCGCGGTAGAGTAGTCAGGAAAAAATTCTTCGTAAGTGAAAAGAATAGAAAACTCAGACTGGCTTTCGCAAAATCCAACATAAATAAAAATTCTGACTACTGGAATAAAGTTATATTTGCTGAGATGAGAGCAAATTTAATATATTTTGTTTTTCACCGTAGAATCTTGGTGTGGAAAAAACTGAGGGAAGAATTTCATAAAAAAAACTTGGTGCCAACAGTAAAACATGGTGGAGGAGGAGTTATGGTATGGGGGTGTATGTCGTCTGCTGGAGTTGGTAATCTTATTTTTATTGACAGTAAAATAGATCAGTACAAGAAAAATTTGAACATTCTAAAGCAAAATTTGAAATTTTCAGCGCGAAAATTGAACCTTCATAACGATTTTAAATTCTACCAAGACAATAACACCAAGCACACAGTTTTGAATGTTAGACACTGGCTGCCGTATAACTGTCCTGAAATAATAAAAACTTCACCACAATCTCTAAACTTAAATGCCATTGAGAATATTTGGCAAGAATTGGAATCAAGAATTCGCTGACACCATTTCTTCAAATCAACAATTAAAATCGGTGCTTCAAGAAGAATGGGGTAAAATCACTCTAGAAATCACAAAAAATTAGTCATATCCATCCCAAGAAGATTAAATCATGTTTAAAAAGTAAAAGAAAATCCAAGAAAATATTAAAACTTTTTAAAAAGTAAAATTTTTGTATAAATATTTGATGGAAAAGTAAGTGTCCCATCACTTATGTGAGCTTTTATTTGCTCCGTTCTAAGCAAATGTATTTTTATTTAATTAATATTTTAATATGACAAAATGTATGTTATGTAATAAATGCCACTAACTTTAAATATAAAACACGCCCACAAAAAATTTGTCCATGTATTTTTAATTTATTTTATTAGTTTCCTTTTGTAAAGCACAAGTGTCCCATCACTTTTGTGAGACACTGTATAAGCGATTTTTTTGAATGAGACAAGGACAATGACATTATCAGAGAGAAATGTATTATCTAATCTATAAACATTATCATTTTCGGCAATAATTAAATAGCGATTTTATCAAAAGAAGGAGAAACTAAATGTAAAGAAAAGTACACAGAGGAAAGCAAAGTACAAAGAGGAAACAATTTTTATAGTTTTTCTTTTTATCTATTTTTTATGAATTTATAAATCACAAAAATGACATAAAGAATCTTTCAAAAATCTAAAAGTAAATTTTCATTCAAGTCAATATAAACATGGAAAATATAGCCAATATTAAAATATTTTTTAAGCATTTTGCATTTATACATATAACAATGAAAAGAGCTACTGTAAATTTATAATTCAACAAATAATACATACAACATTATATCTATTTATTAACGGTTAATCCAAATAATTTTAACAGTGTATTATTACAGTCGAAGTCTCATTGTAGTAGAAACCATAGAAAAATTCGAAATAAAAACGAGCTTCGAGATATTTGAATTATGATTGTAAGCGATCACAAAATTGAAGGATATTTTTTCTTCATTTTATAAAACTTTTATTATAGATACACAGTTTTAATACAATAGATATTCTATATAAAATCCTAAAATAAATCACATGACTCCACAACCTTGAAAAAAAATCTAAAATAAAAAAATTCGATGATAGATATAAAAAAAATATTGTAAATGAGGAGATCCATCAAGCACTAATAAATGCCTCAAGTCAGCATAAATTAAGCCAGACACTGAAATGAAACACTGATTTGATTGAAGAACAACTGTGAAAAAAGCGCAGTCTGAAAAAGGAAATAAACATTTAATAGTTAGAAAAATACAACAAAAAAATTGCATTACTTTATTTGCATATACATGAGATACTTCATAATAAGATTTATTACAACAGAAAATATTATTTTTGTCTGACAATAGGCGAAAAATTTGCTGTCATTGTAAAGGAAAGGAATTATTCTGAACTTAATCTTGACGTAACTTAATCAACATTTTTTTTTTTCTAATAAACATTTTTTTTTATCTTCAAGGTTTTTGTGAAACCATCTCGCAACATAATCTACATAAAAAAAAAATAAAAAAAAAAAATTGTTAAAATTAATTTTTAGGAAGAAAAATTTTTCACGTAAATAATTTACAATTTGTAATATTTTTTATATGTAAAATGTAAAAAAAAATAAATAAATAAAAAATAAAATAAAAAAAAACAATATTTAAAATTTTTAAAAAGTGGAAATTATTCTATTTTTGACATATGAAATTATTTATTTAAAAATACAAAAGAATAGTTATTGTTTTTTCATGAAATTTATTGCTAAATGGATAAAATCCAGTGTACAAGTAAAGGTTAGGTTTATGTTACGACAAAAAACCGTTTTGGAGCTTTATGCTGATAGGCTTATAGCTCACATTGAGTAAGATTGAGTTTTTATTTGAAACCTTAACTTTTACAGATAAAAAATTAATAAAAAATTGTCGCCAAACACGATTTGTTGCCAACAGAGCTACTATGACTGTAGGGGACTCGTTGCCAACAAACTATATATACCAAATAAGGGCTAATTTCATAAATAATTCGTATTTCTTTTAGCAAGATTTCAGTTCTAATTAGTTGTTTTCATCCTTTTATGCCACTAAATGATAAACCTTTACCAATTACACAGTTGTTTTAGTTGACAGTATGTTAGTGTTAATTTTTCCATTTCCATTGATTTTTTTTTTCAGATAAAAAATGAATTTGATATTTATGTTTAATTATATTTTAGCAAATAAAATGGGGCACAAAATCGTATGTTCTAAATTATATAAAAAATTCGACATAAAAAAAAAAAAAACATTTTCTTCTAGTTTTTAAATATGAATTAAATAATATGAAATGATTCGACGATATTTGTGCTAACTTTACCGACCGACTGTATTCTACACACGTACTTTAAAATATTTATAGCAGCTAAATTTAACCAACTTTTCCCTGTAGGCCCGCATCCTTCTCATCAAACCATCCTAACTGTTGTAAAATGTTTAAGGGAGACAGGTTGCATTACTAGTCAACCTCGATCTGGCAAACCAGCTAAGGTAGGACGGCAAGTTCAACCGGATGAGGTATTATCATATGCACGCGCATATCCAAAATGCAGCGTAAGAGAGATCAGTCAACACTGTAGTCTCTCCAAAAGTCAGGTTTGGAAAATCCTAAGCGAATCAGGTGCTCATCCATACCGACCAACGCCTGAACAGATTTTAGTGGACGGGGATGCCGAGCGACGCCACGCATGGTGCAATTTCATCATGAATGAGATACAGGTCCAGCCAACATTCTTGGCAGATATAATGTGGACAGATGAGGCATGCTTTACTCGGAATACCACGTACAATAGGCAAAGCACCCATTACTGGGCGCTGGAAAATCATAAATGTTTCGTCGACATCATGCGGTATGTTATTAACGTTTGGTGCACAATTTAGAATAACAAGCTAATAGGCCCAATATTTTACAATGACACGTTAACGGGTGCACGATATTTGCACTGGTGCACGATTATATCACAGTTGCTACAAAAGGTAATATCCGATTTTGTTGAGAACCAGCTGTTGTTTAATCTTAATGTATGGTTTCAACATGACGGCGCGCCTGCTCATAAGACATCTCCAGTGAAGCAGTATCTCATTTAGGAATTTGGCAAACAAATACTAAGGTATGGTGGTTCCGAACAGTGGCCTTCAAGTTCTCCTGATCTGACTCCACTGGACTTTTTCCTATGAGGATACTTTAAACAGCAGGTGTATACGACCTCTCTACAAAAAGTGCAGGGCCTTAAACGACACATTACGGTCGAGTGTTCCAAGGTGTGCAACGTGATCTTCAAGCGAGGATCCAAATGTGCATTGCAGCTGAAGGTGAGAAGTTTGAACATCTTAAATAAAGTATATCGTTATAATTATTTCCTTCTTTTCTTTCTTAGATCGTTTTGTGACGTCACAGCACGAAACAAATGCGTGTTTTAACCGTTGTATTCTTCACGTCAATGCCTACAATGTATCTTTCCGTACTAAATCGAGGATGCTCTACAACTTTGTAAATCACTTTTTCTCTTCATCTCGTTCCGTTTTCGAGATAGGAATGCTAACTCCGCTGTTTTCCACCGGGTGGTGGCGCTGTAGTCTTTTTAATTCAGTAGCGCATGGCTGCTTTACTATATCTAGACACCAACTTTTATGAATATAGTAGCAGCCGTTCCGAAGTTAAGAGGGTGTCAAGAGACTTTAGTGGACACCCTGTATATAAGCAAACAAAATGTTATTAGAATAAATATATAATGATATATTTTACATTGTTAGTATAATATATAAAATTTATTAAAGAAATAATTTTCAGCAAAACAAATGAGTAACGATTTGTTTTCAGTAAATTCATCGAAACGCGATTATGTATTTTAAATTTTACTTAATTTTCTCCCGAATTTGGAAATATATTTTCATTATAACATTAAATAATTATTTATTCTAGAAATGGAATAAATCTTGAGGAAAAGACTAGATTTGTCATTTATATACATGTTAATGAGTAAGAAATTCTTGTTAGGAAATGCTCAAGATCTGATTATCCATTTTAACACCTGAACCAAAAAGGTCAAAATGACCGCGATATTTCGAAACTTGCTAGGTTCGATAACTGCAGCAGAATTAAGAGAATAATTGTGCACTCTTTATGAGTTTTGTAATAATATAAAGGTTAAAACTATTCCCCCAAATACACTGAAAAAATTTATACATACAGATAATATTTATTTTTCGGACTACAATGAAATTTTGGACTGTCTAAATCATGGGTTCCCAAACTTTTTTTTTTCTCGTGGATCACTTTCAAAGTTTTACTAGTTTCGGTGGACTCCCTGCTGTTACATTTGTGTACTGTATTCCCAAAACTCCTAAAAAAAAAAAAAAAAAAAAAAAAAAAAAAGTCACCCTAAATTGGGGGTGCTAAGAAAAAAATTGCACTTTCTTGTGTCCTATTAAAATAATAGGACACAAGAAAGTGCAATTTTTTTCTTGTGGTTATACAAAATTGTAAACATTTATTACAATCAACCAACAAAAAAATCAACAGTAATCTCTGAAATGTAAATCAACTATAAAAAATAGTCACTGTAAAAAAAATGTTTGTTTTTGAGGCGATTTTACCAGAACATGGCTATTATAACTCAACATAATAGAATTATTGCAATAAAAAAAATGCTCATGGAAATCTCTCTTTTAATGAATCGCCATCGTTACGCAAGTAAATATTTTTAGACCAAAAAGTACCTAGGTACCTAAATCTTAATCTTTTCTGGCTTTTTGTTCCTTTATAGAAGTTTTGAATAATCTCTTATATTTAATTTTTACTACATAACTAACTACCTGCCACACTCAAATAGTAAAATAAATATAATATGATTGATAAATTATATACAATATACAATAAAAATATATATGATAAATAGACAGATACTTAATTTTTCCGGCACTGTAAACACTAACATCGACTCACTTTTGTTCAAAATCTCGGAAACAAATGAGCAACGTTTTGTTCTTGGCATTTGTATTTATACTAATGCAAGTTGCAAGCGCAACGCAAGTCGCATTTCATCCCTTTGCACGTCCAAACAAGCATAGCGGATGAGCGGTTGCACGGACGGCACTTTACAAGTTTCGACATGTGGTGTACACTTGTACTAATATTTATTGTTCTATTCAATTCTCTGTTTGAACTAAGTCTCAAATCTAATTGAGTTCCTAACTAGTAAATAATGCTACCTGCCTACATTGATAGGCAAATCTAAGCCAGAATTTTTGTTCTTTATTATGAAAACCAGAGAACTTTTCATGGACCCCCACTTACTTCTTGTGAACTCGTTTTCTTTTTGTGTCTAACTGATCCCCTGGGGGTCCACCTGGACCACTTTGGGAACCTATGGCCTAAATTCTAATTTTCCAGAAATACTACGAAGTTTTAATCCATATCCTATTTTTATAAAATCTACATTAATAATAACTTTTATTCTGTTTGAGAATGGCTGCATGAAATAAGTGTAAGTGAATTCTCCTCTAAGTCTCCTAAGTAAAGTAAGTGCATATCCTAGTGTAAACTCCAAAGATGTTAAGCTGGCCCACCCGAAGGTATACAGCAAAGGGAGCACGTTGGATAGTAATCCTGGACACCAAACCATTGCCGAGTAAGTCACTGGCATGAGGGTCCAAAGTGACACACATAGCCTCGAGGGCAAAGGTTCCTAGTCTGCTTCTATTGAGACTCGTCCTCAGGAAGGGGCCAATGCGGCCTTTATTGATAATTGAAATACAAAAGAGAGGTTACAATCAAAGGTTACAGGTAAAATACATGATATTTACAAATATACAAAATTGGTTAGCAGTCCATCTGCTTGAACAGCTCTGCTTGGAGTATCTCTCTGACTCCAGTCCTGAACTTCTTGCTCTGAAGTAGATGTCTGAGTCTCGTTGAGGAGGAGGAGGCTGGAAAGTATCTCTTACGGGTTTCCTTGTGTTGCTCACAATGAAAGATGACGTGTTCCGGATCATGGGGCTCGCCGTCGATGGGGCAGGATTCTGGTTTCCCATGGAACCTATGCTGGTAGGTCCCAAAAGCTCCATGCCCTGTGAGGAGCTGGTTGATGTAGAAATCTCCTTGGAGGCGTTTCCTGCTGACCTTAGGGAAGATCCTGTGGAGTCTCCTAGTCTTGGATGAATTGCTCCAGAGAAGTTGCCAGGACTGGTTTTCGAACTCTTGTGCAAGAGTCCTGAATTGTCGTCTACTGAGTTTGACTGTGACATCGGTGACATCAGAGGAGGTTGCTTCCTTGGCAGCCAAATCTGCTGCCTCATTCTCTGTGATGCCGATGTGCGCCTTTATCCAGTGGAAGGTAAATCTAGTCTTGTTAGGTAGGAAGATGTCGCGGATGCTTTGGAGAGTGTCACTTGAGAGTTCTCTGCCCATGAGAGCTACCAGGACTGAGCATGAGTCCGTGTGAATGTGGCAGGCTTGGAGCTGTTTGTCGATGACATATTTCATTGTATGTAGGATGGCAGTTGCTTCTGCTTCAAAGACTGAAGCTTGATTGTTGAGTCTCTGTTTGATGGAGTGTATCAGCCTTCCATTCTGGCAGATCAAGGAGGCACATCCAACTCTACCATTGATGCGGGATCCATCTGTATAGGCATAGAACTCTTGATGATTCCTGTCAAAGTCCCAAGTGATTCCAAGATGAGTCCAAGGGGGGGAGAGCAGGGGGCGTCGAATCCAGGAGTTGGACTCGTTCCAAGTTGAGTCCATGAGCTGGGCGGGAGTATTGTAGTTCCAAAGTTCAAAGCAGAGCTGGTTGGTGTGTGCTTTGAGGAAAATGGGTGGAGCGCTGGCTAAGATGAGGAGGGCATCTGTAGACGTAGTCTTGTAGGCTTTCGTCACTTTTAGGAGAGCTATCCTTTGAATCTGGAGCAGCTTGGTGTTGATGCGTGAGGTGTTGGAGTACCATACAGGACTGCCATAGAGAATGACACTCTCTATTACACTTGTGTAAATCAGCTTAAGAATTGGAGGTTGGAGTCCCCAGGTAGCACGAGACAGCCTGGCGATTTTATTCTGCAGGCAGTCGACTTTTCCTTTAACAGCATTCAGATGAGGCATCCAAGACAGCTTAGGATCCAGGATGATGCCCAGATACCTGAGTTCATTGGTGTACTTGATCTTATTACCGGATATGGAGATTCCCGGACGTCTGGTAATGTCCTTGTGTGGAACGAAGATGGTATACTCGCATTTTTGCACACTAAGTGTGAGATGGAACTTTTCCGTCCAGTTTTGGACCATCTTGAGTGGTCTGATGGCCTGCTTGGAAAATTTGAAGTAAGAGCTGCTAGATAGGAGGATGGCAAAATCATCTGCAACATATCCTAGTGTAAGTGAAACTAGCATTAGGATACTGTACTGGGGTTTAAACGGTCTGAACAGAATTTAGAATACAGTTAAAGCCGATTTGAAATCACTGTAAAAATGCTTATGCCACGATGTAATCAATTTATAGGATGTTAATTCCTCTCGTTTCGTTTCAAGAACGAAGACGTGTGGTTCATTTTTTGTCATGTAAAACCGCGGATAGTAACTGAAAATTCTCTGCAGTATAATTATATGATATACTTTCCTCGATAATCATACAGTTGTTGCACCAGGATATCTCGCTGAATTAGTTTGTACTTATTAGTGGCAGAAGCCGGGTGAGAATCTTCATAGTTTAGAGGCATGGACCAAACAGAACATCTCCAGAGATATCATTTCTCTTGGAGGATATTGCGACCACCATCTATTTAGCTATCCCCAGCCGCCTTTAATGAATCTTCCGTTAAGATTGGCTTCGAATTCACTACCTTCTGATAAAGAAAAATAACGTCCTCTACCAACCAGATCGACGCGGCATTAGAAAGTACCGTTTTTTTCTCATTGCAGAGTGTGCGATTCCACTTTCACTAAATACAGTTCTAATGCCAGATGTCACGTGGAGCGACAATTTCACAATGTTTAATTATTTCATAATTAAAGTGAATTTTCAAATGTTTCATTTGATTTCTTTTCAGCTGATGTATACATAAGACTTCATTTGATGATCTAAAACAGTGTTCTGAAAAAAGCTAAGTAAGTCAAAAAGCAGTTTAAAAAATTATACAAATACCATTACTTATTATAAAACGTACACTACTGGCCATTAAAATTGCTATACCAAGAAGGCGACATGCTACAGACGTGAAATTTATACGAAAGGAAGAAGGTGCTGTGATATGCAAATGATTAGTTTTTCAGCGCATTCAGACAAAGCAGGCGCCAGTAGTGACACCTACATTGTGTTTAAATGAGGAAATTGTTCAGATGATTCCTCATGCACAAATTGCATTTGAACGTTGTTGCCTGGTGAAAAGTTGTAGTGATGCCCCGTGTAAGAAGGAGAAATGCGTACCAGCACTTTTCTGACTTTGATGAAGGTCGAATTGTAGCGTACCGGGATTGCGGTTTATCTTATCGCAGTATTGCTGCTCGCGTCGGTCGAGATCCAAAGACTGTTATTAGAATATGGAATCGATGGGTTCAGGACGGTAATACGGAACGCCATGCGGGATCTCAACGGCCACCTATCACTAGCAACCGAGAAGACAGGCATATTATCCGCATGGCTGTAATGGATCGTGCAATACTACACGTCACGAGCCGTGAGTCAAGAAACGGGGTCGTTTGGAAGACAACAAGTGTCTGCACGAACAGTTCGACGACGTTTGCAGCAGCATGGACTCTCAGCTCGGAGACCATGGCTGCGGCTTCCCTTGACGCTGCGTCATAGACAAGAGCGCCTTCAATGGTGTGGTCAACGACGAACCTGTGCACACGAATGGCGAGACGTCATCTTTTCAGATGAATCCAGGTTATGTGTACAGCATCATGATGGTCGCATCCGTGTTTGGCGGCATCGTGGTGAACGTAAACTGGCAGTGTGCATTCGTCATCGTCATACTGGCCCATCACCTGGCGTGATGGTATGGGGTGCCATTGGATACACGTCTCGGTCACCTCTTGTTCGCAATGACGGTGCTTTGAACAGTGCACGTTACATTTCTGGTGTGTTACGACCCGTGGCTCTACCCTTTATTCGAGCCCTGCGAAACCCTACGTTTCAGCAGGATAATGCCCGATCGCATGTTGCCGGTATTGTACGGACCTTCCTTGATACGGAACATGTTCGGCTGTTGCCCTGGCCAGCACGTTCTCCAGATCTTTCACCAATAGAAAACGTCTGGTCAATGGTTGCCGAGCGACTGGCTCGTCACCAAACGCCAGTTACTACGGTTGATGAACTGTGGCATCGTGTTGAAGCTGCATGGGCATCTGTACCTGTACATGCAATCCAATCTCTGTTTGACTCAATGCCCAGGCGTATAACTGCTGTTATTACTGCCAGAGGTGGTTGTTCTGGGTACTGATTTCTCAGGATCTATATATATATATATATATATCCAGCCAAATTTTTGGAAAATTTAATCACTTGTTATTTCTAGTATAATATATTTGTCCAATAAATATCATTTTGCTAACTGCATTTCTTTCTGGTGTAGCAATTTTAATGGCCAGTAGTGTAATTACTCAAAAAAATAGGCGTACGTTTTTTATAGGAAAATAATTGTTAACATCAAAATCTGTATTTTTTATATAGGGCATTTCTCTATTCTTCTATTTCTTTAAATTATAGTTACGAAAAAATATTTTTAAAACTTATAATTATTAAACTGGCAAATGAATGCACAGGTATGAATATAAGTAATAATATATACTTTTAAATTTTAGATAATTTAGGATTTTTTCTTTGTAAGAAAAATATATACTTAGTAAATAATATTTTTGACATGTTTTTCTTAGAATTTGAGAGATAATTTCAGTAATGATTAGAGAATACGATTGTGAAAGAGCGATAAAAATCTGAATTCGAACGTAGATAAAATTATTTTTTTTCAAAATCTATATCCGGAATAGCTAAGAATCACCTGCATTTTCACAGCTGTTCATATGCGCTAAAAATCAAATTAGACAAATTTTAAAAAGTTCATGAAGCAAAAAGTATACTGTACTCAGATAATGTATAATTATTCTAAGTAATTTTCGCAATAAGTTTTCTTATAGAAAAAGAGAAAAAGATTCTAGGTTCTAAAAGATTAATAAACATTGGACCTTTATCTTTTGATCCATGGGTTGTAGGACAAGCAACAATTGTTTTCTGGGTGTGCAAAAATTGTTGATTCAATTTAAAAACTTCAAAACTAAGATCACATATTTCAACTACTGCACATATTTTTAACATTCGAAACAATGATATATGAAGTAATCAATTTTATTCATTGTCGATTCAATAAAGATCAAATTACCAACCCTACTACTTCCCACACAGCACCCAATCATAGATCCTCCTCCTCCTCCATGTTTGACAGTTGGAAGGTTTCTTCGAGACATTTCTTTCCATTTATTCTAAAAATGCAAAATTTCTTTTTATCTGACAAAATTATTTTGTTCCAGAAATCCTAAATTTTATCCAAATGTTCTTTTGCAAACCGTTTTTGTTCTGTTCACTGGGAAAATGTATAATTTCTACTTTGCAACCATAGTATGAAAATCGGGTTTTTTCAATACTTTTCAAATTGTAGTTAAACTAACATTTTTTAGATATCTCTCAGCAATACTTTTTGCTGTTTTTGATACTGACAATCGATGATCTCTTTTTTTTTTTTTTTTTTTTTTTTTTACAGACCGAATTACAAAGAGGGTTTCTCGAAGCGTCAGTGCAGTTGGACGGCCAGTTCTCGGTTTTGATGTTAAAACACCTGTTGATTTATAGATGTTAATAACCTTTTGGATCTAGGAAATGTCTCCTGTTAACTGTCTCAACGATTGCTCTGTGTGATTTCCTCTAGATTTGCTATGATCTTTCTTTCAACACTTATCCCTCTTTAACAAGTTATGCTTTCTAGAAAAAATTCTACACCAAAAATCGAGCATCCAACTTGAGAAGAGTTCAAACTTACTTCGGAATCGTGCCTTCAGAAAATAAAGGCACAACAAATGATTAGTGAATGATATTTTTTAAATGTATGCCAATTTCTGGCGAGGCTTTTAAATGTCATTTGGAGAATATTCTTAAATTTTGAAACAAGTTGGCTTATTTGTTTTGTTAGTCGAAATTATAAGTTTAATGAATCAATTGGAAGTTTATTTCTTTTTCAACTCATTAAACACTGGGAATAAAGAAGGTCTTCTGTATGCAGACTTTCGGCGGAAAGTGTACATGTTAGAATAACAATAGAAAAAGAAATCAGATGCCTATAATTGGACTGTACAGTAGATGACCGAATACTTCATAATTACAGTTTAACTCAGATTGGAAACTAGTTTTCATGAACGATCTTCGGTATTTTAAAGTCGCAGTAACTCTGAAGCACTTGAATATATGCACGTTATAAAAATCAGTCTCTATGAAATTTTTCTTTTTCCAAACAAGAATCTAATTAAATTTAAAAATGAATGCTTTTTTTACCGTATCTTGTAGATATTTACAATTGAATTTCATAAAAGCAAATTTTTATCTTTTTATTACATTGGGTTAAAAGTATTTCACGAAAAACGCGATTCTTTTTTTAACTATATACATACAATTTGTTTTAACTTCAAAACAAAAAGAAAAAACTTTAATACTTATTAAGTACTGACTTGAACTTTTAATTTTATTCTTATTAGAAAGATGTAAATCAGAAAACTTTAAATTACAGTTGAATTTACAGAAGTTTTCATTATTAATTTGCAGTTTTTTTTCTTCTTCCATTAACAGACTTTTGAGCTAAGAAAAATAATTTTTAATAGGTAAAATAAGTTACATACAACAAAATTTGATTTATATGCTATTAATTAAAATGAAATTTTCGTGATTTCGGAACTAAAACAATATTTAAAAAATAAATTTGACTGACACCATAATATTTATACATGTACAATTCTTTTAACTAATGAATCATGGGGGAAAAAACACACACACACAAATTAATATACATACATCTAAATATTAGCAAATTAACTATAGCGATGTTTCCGGCAATCATTTCTGTCCTTCGAAACTGCTGAAAACAGCCAAACATTTCTAATTTTAGAACTGTGATCAAATGAGGTTGGTATTTGAGCTGACATTTATTCACTACACGCATCACATATGAAACACACTGAGCTTTTATCATGGAGAAACAATCTCGGATCAAGTATCGAACTAGAATCCTGTTTTCTCCCACAAGACCCCTAATATTGTAATATGAAGTTTCGCTAAGATTTGCGATTTTATTTACTTGAACAAAATAAAAAGTTTTACACAAGTGAGTTTTTTCCTCACTCGACTGCTAATTCGATTTATATTTATTACCCCAGGAACAATACCTGGCTATTGATTGGTTTTTGAACCTTTTTTCTTTCTCTGGATACTTATTTAAAATTTCCATTATTGATTAAGAATAATACGTTATGTGTCAGCGTGTATATCTTAGAAATTTATTTTTTGTTTATTGTCTGTGGAGACCTTTCAATTGAAATACATAGGTATATATTAAGATCAAAACATTTTATAATGGCGTTAAAGACAGTAACTAAGACTTGTAAAAGTTCAAATGAGACGTCAATAAAATTTGCTTATTCGTAAGTTTAGAGAAACAATTCAAAATTTTAGATGCTTCACAAATAAAATCATTGCCATTAAAAATCTCAGTATTTAATAAACAGCATATTTATAAACAGTATATGTATGAATAAATTCGCTAAAATTATCAGAAAATATTTTAAATGTTGTTATTGTGCCGACTTTCGAAAATGTTTTTAATTTCTCTCCTCGCCATATATTTCACGGCATTAACAAATAGGTTACAGCTGATAGCGATCACATTGAGAAAGAAACAAGGAAAAGTAAATGTACTTAATCTTTCGGTAGAAAAGTAGGAGTTTCCGCTTTTGATATTTAGTCATATCTTCACTATCGCCATAAAATCGAAACTTGACCTCAAAGTATCATTAATTCTACAGTGGATTAACTTAAAACTTCTTACCATGTTAACTGTGTCTAGATTAGAAAATATTGTTCGAAATGTAATCACTAACTAATTCTTCAGACTTAATTAGTTTCATATACAACTCTTGCTTTTTATTAAAGAGTAAAACGAAAAATATTCATTAAATAAACTGACATCAAATTCTGTCATGACTAAAATCTAAAAAAAATCGAAAGATTATACTTTTCCACAGAAAAATATCATCTTTAATATTTATTTAAAATTTCTTATATATTATACATATATAGGAATTCTTATGTACTTTTCATAAAATTTCTTTTAATGTAAATAGATAAATTTACAAAGGCACAAAGAAATAACATAGCTATTCGTTCTTTTTTTTTTTACCCCCATAATATACTCAAAAACAAAAGATAGCTACAAAAACAATTCTGCTAAAATTCTTTCTGATTAACGTTTGATTTTATTTCCAAATAAATACCAATACTATTCTAAAACACAAAGAAAAAATATATTACCTTTGTTGAATTAGAATCACCAGTGAGTGTTTGAATGAAAAAATATAGGCTTAAAATAATAAATCTAATCTAATCTAATACGAACTGATATACTCAAACTTTTAGAAATAGAAACTTTAAAAAGTAATATAATATAAAGGAAATAATTCTATCAAATATACAGCTAACAAAGAAGCTATCACACATTATTGTCAAGATTAAAGACATCAGTGTGGCGTTTGAATTACGTTCAAGATAAAATTGATATATTATAGCAATGTAATGCATGATCTAGAAACAAATTTCAAGTTATTTTTCAAAAATATTTTTCGGGAGAATCCATTCTCTTAAAATCATTTTAAAAAGAATGATTATTTTCCCATTACTTTATTTACACAAAAATTATTATATGTAGTAAAAATAAAAGTTTACATAATTTGATGGTAATATTGACTTTTACACTAACAGTTTTATGGGAATGCATTACAGGTTTGAGGTACATGTAGCTGAAATTCATCTACTTTGATTCATTGATATTGGTCAATGAAACTTTGATATGACTATTAAAACTTCATACTGCTGTTACCATTTTGCAAATAACATTTGTAATGACATTGGTATTAAACATAACAAGCCTCTATTATCTTTTTTCAAAATCAGATTAATGTCTACTTTTCAATAAGGAATTGCATAAAAAAAACAAATATACAGGAAGTTTTTTTAAGTGTTTAATGTTATTTTAGATTAATTAAATCAAACACAGATTTTCTTCTTTTAAGCATGAAAAGATATAAATTTATCATAACAAATTTGTCTTTATGATTATCTTTAGAAATATAGCTGTGAATCAATGCAAAATCAAATAAAAGATTGAAAAATCAGATTTTAGCATAAATAATTATTTATATTTGCAATTAAAATTATTTGTAAATGCAAATACATGAAAAGAAAAAAATCCAAGTATTTCTGAAATTTACTTTTATTGTGCAATTCATATATAAAAAATATCAAGAGATACATAAGATGGCAGAAAAATTTTGCAATGGAAGCAGACACCAATATTAATTGGCCATTTTTTATTTAAAAATAAAATCAAATTATTTTGATTTTTTGTAATATCCAAAAACAAAAATAATTCACATAAATAGGATTTCAAATTCAGTTCACATTCTTTATACATAAATAATTTTAGGTTTCTCTTTAAGAAAAACTTTTATAGCTATTTTTGCATCAAATTTCATTCACACAATTTTGTAGGCAAAACGTTAACTATAAGAGAGTAAAACATATATGAAATTTTTTTCATTGATTTCAAATTCAATATATAAATACAAATGTGTACATATATCTTCTGTATTTGTAACATAAGATACAGCCTGAAACAAGACACAAACTCATTCTTAAAGAATAAATATTTTAAGATTTGAATAGAATTATTTAACACTAATTTGCATATTTTTCAATAATCCATTGCAAAGAATCAGTTTTGCATATATGCTTAGTCATAAAAATGAATTTAATTTTAAATTTATATATTAAATATTTATGAGACACTGCCATTTCCAGATAACTTAAACTAGTGGATTTGAAATTAAGTTAAAATATGAAAAATATTACAAACTATTCTAAAAATGATTGATTTTAATTTACTAAAGCAAAATATAAAGTTATTTATAATTTGTTTTAATATATTAATGTTACGGCAATTTTAAACACAAAATGAACACACTTAAAAATGACTATATTAATAAGAAAATGTAGAAATGAAAAATATAACAAGCTAATACTTTTGCAAATTCTTAATGAAGACTGCATAACTAATAAGTATATACAAGCATTTTCTTTTATTTTTAAGTAAATACCTATCTCAAGTATTTATCTTTATTTAAAGAAGAAAGTTCTGAAACGCTGTTCATTAAACAAATTGGTACTTGTATATTATCCCATCAACCATATCTGTGAAAAAAATGTTGTGGTTAAAGGATGCAATTTAGCACCATATAACTTACAAATAAAAGATTTTGTTACAATGATGATTTTAATAAACTGGCCTGGTTTTCCTTCACATTTTCATGAGGAAAAGTTTTAAAATTTGCAAAATTCAATGACATTTTTTTGACAAAAAGGTTGATGGTTTAATATGTAAGTATCCATAAATCAAACACTTGTGACTGTAATGATTTATTTCTATAATTTTCTTACTTTAAAACAAATATTTTAGACTACAGCATTAAAAAAAATAAGAAAAGGCAATTGAAATCAGTATCAATTACCATACTAAATATTAATGGGTAAAATGATAGCTCATTAATATTTAGTATGGTGAAATACTGAGTAAATTTCAAGCTGTAAAATATTGATCGAATATTGTATAAATTTTGCTCAGTAATTATACAACATATCATGCTTGTGCTTTATTATTATTATTTTTTACAAATATATACATATATCTTCCAATATTTTTGATTTCAAAGTCTTTTGAATAGAATATTCTTATATTAAATACCTTAATACTAAAAACATAAAATTATATGTTCATAAAATGTAAACATTAAGAGCACAACATATTAAGATAATTTTTGGATAGCAGGGCACAATTTAGACCTGTGACAACTTATATATATAAATCTAAAAGAATTATTAAGCTAATATTAAGTTAAAAACAAATTTTTAATAATCATTTTTCAATATAGTGCAACATCTTTATAATGCAAATTTGGTATTAAAATGATGAAAGCCTTCATAAAGACACGAATCAAAATGTTCAAACTAAATTTTTTAACATTTTTAAGACAACAAAATAGTGTGAATAGCAATTGGTAATGAAACATTCAGAGATTGTAGATTGAAATTACTTGAAAACTTTTTGAAAAAATATTAGTAAAACATGAGTAAAAAAGAAAAGGAAAACAAGATGGTATGGAAATGATTGCTAAAATTGATAAATACTTATTTATAAAGAGAAAGACCAATGTATATTGAGTTTTTCCACAACAGTGGATTTTTGCTGCTAAATTAATGAATGTTTCTTAGTTAATGTTCTTAACTTTTCCTTATACCAATAATATTAAATGCAATAAAAAACTATATTGAAAAAGGAGTTATTTCTAGCTTCTGGAAGAATTATTGCACAATTAAAATGCAAGAAAAGAATCTACAGAATTTCTAAGCTAACTAAATTGTTTTTAATCCCGACATTTGCGTAAGCACATAAAAAATTGAGAGCTTTGGGATAGTACCAAATGGGAAAATTAAAAATATCAGAAAACAGCCTATAAACTAATATAGTGTTATCTCTTGGAACTAGCAAATAAAGATCCCATTTGATATAACACTCAAGGGAATTTCCATATTTTGAAATAATTGAATTTTTCAATGAACATAAAAATTTACTTTTCATATATATATATATATATATATATATATATATATATATAAACAATTCTGGTTTTGTTTTGGTCACTTGTGAAAGCAGTCCCGAAACAACAAAAATTAAAAAGCGGGATTTGGGCAAAGTTAATTGAAAACTATAAATCTCAGCTAGAAAGTAATATTGTTACTGATAGCAAAAACATTGTTTTAAATCTCCATATTACTTTGTAATAATATATTTATTTCATTGTTATGAATATTAAAATATATTATTGAATACTCCTCAGACTTAAACTGCACAAGTAAGGAAAACTATAGGATAAGTAGATTCTCATTGTAGCACTCAATAAAAATTGCATCATCATTGGAGTATCTATAATTAACAACTAAGTCTAGAAAATAATTATAATTTAAATTATAACTGAATATTAAGTGTATGTATATAGTATAGCAAAAATTTATTATATATATATTACTCTAAAGTAAATACCTATATATTGTTTGCTAAATTTCTCAGAAATGAAACAAAAAATCAAGAAAATTATGGATAATATGAAATTGAAATTATAAATTGTTACTGCATTAAAAAAAAACAAAAAAACATGCACACATACATTCATATTAAGTTAAAATGAAAATGAGGCAATTCAGGAATTTCTCCCCCCCAAACAGCATTTCTGATTGAAAACTTATCAGCATGACGCAAAATAGAAATTATTTGCATTTCAGTAGTATGTTTTCGTCACCAAAACTGTAGTAGAGAAGAAACTCAACTAAAAAACTCATTTCATTTCAATAAAATATGAATGACAGTTAACACAAACAAACAATGTATCATTGGAAATATTTTTTTGTAATTATTAAGCAACTGAGAAATTTAGTAAACCAAGAAAATTAGAATTTCAATCTAGATTACATCTAAAAATAGCAAATTTAGTGAACTAAGAAAATATAATAGTTAGATTTTAAACCTAGATTATCTAAAATAACTAGAAATATTTCTAAAATAATTCTAATTTATAAAATAATTAAAAATAACAATAATAACTTAACTAATTACATCGACAAAACTATGACTGATATTTTAGGAATTTTCCACTCTCTTTAAAGCTTCTCAGATTAAAAACATCATCATAAAAAATATGTATGTGATTCAGTAGCATATTTTTCTTCCTTAAAGTTTAATACGAATGAAAAACTCAACTAAAACTTTATTATTAAACATAAAAAATTAATATTTACTTATTACAAGGAATAAATATATACCCTAACATACAGACTATAATCTAAAATAATATAAAAATAATTTATATTGGCAATAAAATGCGGTTTTATTACCTTGAGGATACAATCACAGTTACACTTGCAGGAATAAATTTAATTAATATTTTCACTTTCATCTAGCTTCATAAATAAGACAAATGATCTTGTGTGAATTTTCTGTGATAAAATATTTCTTATTAAAAAGTAATTGAAAATTTCGAACCATGACAATTAAGAAATTTGAATTCTGTAGAATGATTTCTTCTACGAATCTTATCTGGTTGTCATGGTAACAACATGGCTGAGAGTAAACGGATGACGACTACAGATAAAGCAAAAAGTTGACAGAATATTTATGTTGTCTTAGAGTATCATATAGAAAATTTGTATAATAAAATAAAAAAAAGCAAATAAGAAATGAAGGTTAAAATCCCTACACATGTTTTGCGCATGGGCTAACTTGTTTCATAATAATTAGAAGTGTAAATCACAATCCGAAATAATCCAAACCCAAATATAAACTGGTTTGAGCAAATATGTAGGTCATTATTTAATCCTCACTTTATGAAATATTGTGGGATACATTTGGAAACTCAGATTATATCAATGATTTTCCTGCTAAAGTGAATTCAAAATTTAAATCTTTGTGTTTTAAACGTCTGGTACATTCCAAAATGAACGAGCAATTCAAAATTGCTCAATCTGTAGGATTAGAAAAATATCCTAAAAATTACACCAGATTGTTACATTATGGTACTGCTGGATTTCGTGATAAGTAAGACTCAATTTAATATACCTCATGGGAAATAATACTCATAACTATTTTAACAAAAACTCTTGAATATTATCATAAATTTTTTTTTGTTTAGAGCTACTGTATTGCCACACGTAATGTATAGAATGGGACTATTGGCTGTTTTACGATCCAAGGCAAAAAATGGTAAGCAGTTTAATTTAAATTTAAGTTAGTCTTATTTTCTTGGAAAAAAAATTTGTATTTGTTATCCTAAAATGATGCTTTTTCTGAAAACCATGAATTAACATTTGACTGAAATCATTAAATTTAAGTCCTTATGATATTTTTAATACCAGAACAATGAATTGCTTATAGAATAGTTTTATGATCAGAAATCTATTTTATTCAGTATGTACTTTTTCTACTTTTTTATATCATGATTAAAGAATATTAGAGACCATTTTACTGTACAGTCTCTAAGATAAATATTATTATCATATATAATTTACTGAATTTTAATTTACTTGAATGCTAACTTTTATATAATAGGTAGTACTGTAGGATTAATGATCACTGCTTCTCATAATCCTGAAGAAGACAATGGTGTAAAATTGTTTGATCCTGATGGCAAAATGATCGATAAAGAATGGGAAATTATTGCAACTGAGCTAATCAATGTTGAGTATGTTATTTATGATAGAAACATTTTTCTTTGCTATTTTTTTAGTTGCTCCCATTTTTTATACATTCATATTGTCTTTACTATAAAAAAAAAAAATTACAAAAAAAATTTTTTTTATCTGAATACATTAAGAAACTTTAACATAATTTTTTAAAATTATTTCTTTTATAAATATATCTGTTAAGTGACTTTGGTTTTTGTTTCTTTTGATTTGATAAAAAAAAAAGATTCTAACTAATTCTAATGAAGCTTTGTTACCAATCTTAATCTGTTACCAAATTAGTTATATTAGTATATTTTCAAATATATATTAAGTGTTCTCTCAGAAAAAATAAATGCAAAATAACTATTATTGTTATAATAGTTTATAAAGATTATCTTTTTTTTAACTTTGGTTCAATACATGTCTTTTTTAAATGTTATTTTTACGTTCAGCTAATTTTTTTATTCAGTTATGTATCATATCTAATTTAATCAAGTATTTTGTTTTATAAACTACTTCAGTATATACTATAAATTGTTATGGCTTTTTATATTTGACAACCGTGAACTATATTTGTAATTAGAAAGCCAAATTTACATGTTATACTTAAGTTTTTCAGTAACAGTTTTCTGACTTGAATAATGATTATAAATTTTAGTATACTTCTCCATTATATCCTTATGATCCTAAAGAAATAGTTATATTGCATATGACCCTAAAGAAATAGCATGTTTCTAACAGAGAGGCGAAAATAATACAAGCTACATATAGTGATTCCATGCACTCAAAATTTTATTTGAAATCTAATACATACCACTTAAATTTATTTTGTGTAAAAATTGACCAAAAAGTGATAAACAATGGTAAATAAGTTAAATGCTAAACAAAGTTAAAGGTAGACGGTGCAAAAGATTGCTTGTTAATAATTTTGTTGGTTAAAAGTTAAAAAAAATAAAAATAGCCAAATGTAATAAAATAAATTTTTCATTGAAAAAAAGGTATTACATTATATTTATGCTATCAAACATCGATGCAATTGCTAAACTATTTATATCAAAATTAAGCTTTGATATTTTCATCGATAAGTTATAATTATTTATTTTATAAAATGTTTGTTTTATTTTAATAGTTTCTAAAAATGTAAACCTTTTTAACAATATATGATGCATGTAAAAAGAACATTTACAACAGTAATTTATGATTTTTTTTCTTTTCCATTATGGCAATTGTCAAATTGGAGTATAATAGAAAGGTACTTAATTTTTATATTAATTAACAGTAAATCTCAAAGGATACAGTATTTTATTGCATATATAATTAAAAATGCTTTATTTTTTGTATTTATTTTATTAGTTTTCTTTATTTTATCCAACATGAATTTATTGTATTATGCCAAGTTTTTTCTGTTTTTGCTTTGAAAATTCTAAATATGCTATTTTATATTAAAATACAAAAAACTGTGTTTGTAATGAAGCAGTAAAAAAATTAAATCCTTTTATTTATAAAGATTAAATCTAAAATTGAAATGCTAAAACAAACTTTTAATTCAGCAACATATGCATTTAGCAATTTTATTTTTCTTGCGTGAAATCATAATTTTTTCATATACATTTTCAGGATGTAAATTTTTGTTCTGTAATTCAGTTTCTAAAATTTTTTCTAGGAACAAAATTATGATTTAAATTTGATTTTTTTTCTAAAGTGTTTTTGCTTACGTTATTATTTGGTTTTAAAATATTTTTAAATGCTGTATTTTTCTGTGGTTCAAAAATTTACTTTTATTATTTTCTTTAAGTATTTCCTCTTACATACATTTTCTCTGTACAGATCATGTTAGAATATGTTAATTTAAATCAGATTATTTTTACTTAAGAATTGAAATTTTATTTTTAAAATATTGATTCTGCTTATAGTTGTATGTAATACATTTCATATAGTTTATCTAAAATTTACCAATTTTTTTTTAATACTTTTCATTAAGATTTTATTTAATATTAAGAAAATGCACTTTTAATTTGCTTCTAGAGTTACAAATTTTTAAACTTTAAAAATTTTATTTAACTTTAAATCTTTTTTATTTACAAACTTTAATTTAAAACTAAACTTTTAACAGGCAAATTTCTTGATTTAATATTGATTACATTTATTCAAATGCTTGTAACAATTTTTATGTCTTATAAACATTGATTGTTGATCAGTAGTTTTGATGAATAGATTTTTTTAACTGTAATATTTACTTTTTAAAATTTTCTATATTTAGCCTAATTCATTCTTGGTGTGATTAATTTATATCATGCTGCCAGACAATTCCAAATTATTCTAAGCATTGTTAGGCAAAGCAGTAGGAAAAGCTATTTTTAGTATGTGGACAACAATATTAATCCATATAAATTTACAATGGAATATTGAATGATTGATGAAAAATATTATACATAAATATAAAATTTTCAGTATTTTTATTTTGTATGATTTTATTTTAAATAATTTGTATGTTTTATATTATCTGTATTTCAGTAATGAGTTGCTTCACGACAAATTAGTTTCAATTGTAAATTCAAACAAAATAAATTATGATCTACAAGCTGAAGTTTACTTAGCAAAAGATACAAGGTAAAAAAACGATCTATGATATTTTTTATTTCCTTATGCTGCATTGTGTTTATTATATATTTTGATTTCTCTTTATGTAACTTTTGATGTAAAATTGGAAAAAAATAGCCATTAGAAGTTTAATAATTTTTACTTAAACATTAATATTCATAATATAAAATTTTTTTATATGAATAGGATTTTTTTAGTTAAAATTTTCAGTTTTTAAATATTTATCATTTTTTTTCTTTTTTCAATTGAAATTGTTAATGTACTTAATATTTTATGACTAATATTTATTCCGTAATCGGTAAAATGTTCAGAAACAATATGCAAATTGTAACAATACAGAAAATGAAAAAGTTTGCTTTGCAGTTTCAGTGTTATCAAATGGTCTTTTAATTTTTGTATTTGTGATTTACATGTTGAATATACTTTTTGAAAAACAGGTTTTTAAGAATTTGTTTTTAGTTATTTACTTAAAATTTCATCTTAGATTATCATTAAGAATTTATTGTGCAGCATTATAATGCATGGTTTTTTTCATATTTTGTGGTTTTTCTTTTTTAAAAATTGTTCTTTGAATTAAATGTAAATTTTAATATATTATTGGAGGTATCAACTAAGCATTATTTTTAATATTAAATATAATATTCTTGCTTAAAGTAATTAATTTATCAACTTATTTTGTTAGCTAGAAATAAAACAACTGAAATCCTTTTCAGGAGCAGCAGCACACATTTATTGCAGGCTGCTGTTGATGGTATTAGTTGCTTAAAGGGGCAAGCAAAAGAATTTGGTATATCTTTAAGTTTTTTATTTTACTATTTTTTATTTTGTTAATTTTAACAAAATGAGCACTTAATAAATTGTAGTTATTGAATTTCTTAATATTTATAAAATATAATGCTTCTTTAGAATATTTTAAGTGTAAATGCTTAGCATCAAACATACTGTAAATACTTCTTAAGAATAATAAAATTATTAAATATTAGAAAATACACGTATTTCATAATTTAAGCAATTTTTTCTGCTCTTAATTTACTAAACCATTTTTTCTTAGTATTTTAAATGCTTCGTTGCTATTTTCTAGAAATATTATTTTTTACATGGTGAAAATTGATTTTTCTTTTTAAAAAAATGTTTAAAATTTAAAAAATGTTGTACTTCTATTTGAAATTTAATACTTTTAGGCAGTTAATATTTTTATAATCAGATTTACTTAAATTTTTATTAAAAAATTAATAGAAAACTAAAAATTTCAGGATTTGTCATCATCCAATTTATTTTTAAATAGAAAAACTAATTTGAGGTCTAATTAATTCTCCTATTAAAAAATTGACTGGATGATAAATAAATCTTATTTACTACTATTAGATTGCACACTGTAAATATATATATATAAAACCAAATTTGATGAAAATGAGCCTAACTTCAATCTTGTAAATTATTGAATTAAATTATGTGATCTGTAAAAGTATCTTAATAATTATTAAAATTTATCATAAAATTAAATAAAAATAAATTTTCAAATTTAAAAATGTCTACATTTAAAAAATATGTTTGAACAATGTGTTATTCATTTAAAACTAAGTTTATTGAAGAAGTGCTATAATATTAAATGTATTTTTTATGTTTGATTTTTATTTAAGGATTTTTTATAGGTTTGCTAACAACTCCTCAATTGCATTTTATTGTTTTCTGTAAGAACTACAGCTCGTATGGTACCTCATCTCCTGAAGGGTATTATAAAAAAATATCTGAAGCATTTGAAACTTTGAGATCAAATCCTAAAGGTATTTTAAATTTTATAAATTTTTTCCCCTAAATTTCTGCTAAGAAAATTTTTATTTGTTAATGATTCACTTATTTTATAACGCAAAAGCTCTTAATATTGATATTAAGGAAGATATTTTTTAGATATTTGATACTGAAAATTTTCAATATATTTTGAAAAATTAACTTCATAAATAATAATAAAAAAAAATAGTTTTTAGTCTGCACTCAAGAAAAAGGAAATGATTTTTATAATTTGAACTTTTTTTGGTTTGTGAAAACATGTTGTTTTGTTCTCTTTGTTATTTTTCCTAATATATTTTTAATTAAAATATGTTTAAAACATCTAAGCCTAAAAGTAGCGCATATTCAGTAACCCATGTAGATATGCTCCTAAATTTAATAAAACAATATTTGTGGATTTTTTAAAAATAAAACTTTAATGTATGACAAATTGTGTAGCAATATAATTTTTGGCATAATAAATTTCAGTCAAATTCCTTCAATGGGATGGACTGTAAGTTAGAAGCCCGGTATTTTATTTATTTTATAAACCCTGTAAGCTTATATAGACTCTCATATAATTCGATTTAATAATAGAAATGCATCTAAGTTTGTAGCTACCCAAAATGAAAGTAAAATTTTGTATCAACAGTCTTTTTGGTGTTTAAAAATCAACAGATTTTATGGAAAAAAGTTTTCCATCAAATACATTACATTGAACAAACTTTGTACCACAAATGGAATAAATTGTCATTAGTGTTATTGAAATTTAAAGTTTCTAAAATATCAATATAATACAAGTTATTCCAATCAAAACTGTTTTTATTTATGAATTATGTGAAATAAATAAAAGAACAATGTTATCCATATTATATTGAATTTATTTTCAGCAAGAGCATATTTTAATTTCTATTTGGGGATTATCTTTTCTAATCACATCTAAAAGGATTTCTTGTATATAAAAGTTTAAAGAGAGATTTTAAAATATATCTAAAATTATTTACTTTTGTTAACAGTTATGAAATTGTGTGAACATTTTTCTTCTTAAAATACCTAATAATTCAAAATTTATTTAAAAGTTATTAAAGACAATATACTGTTTGGCATGTTTTTAAAACTTGCATATTATTGATAACTCTTAACATTTTGTAGAGACAGCCATATTAGAATTTATATTTAAATCCTATCATGGTGATAATACATGTGTCATGTTGAAAACACGAAATAAAATTTTATATATATTATAAAATTATCATTAAATAAGAGTAAGAAATTCTAAAAATTTATATAAAACATATCATTAGAATACTTACTGAAAAACGATCCTCAGATTTAATTGGAGGCTTATTCTTGCAGTAGAATGACATCAAATTATTGACAGTTAAACAAAAGAAGCTACTTAATCAATTTAGTTTTGTTTATCATTAAAAGTATCTGAATATTAGAAATACTTTTTACTATGCAGCATGCCAAGTGTTGTCATACTCTGTCTATTTTAACCTTTGTAACATTTTTATCTATACTGTTGTATAAAAATAAAAAAAAAGTAACCTATTGATTTAAAATAATTTTATTAGTTGAATATTAATCACAAAAACGCGAAACAATTCAATTTTTAAATAAATATGATTATTTAAGGATAATGCTAAATCATTTCTTAAGAAAAATGAGAAATAAAACTTACGTAAAGTTCATTTATTTCACCAATACACTTATTATTTGAAGATTGATGCAACAATTTTATTTTTAAGAATAGATAGTGTTAGTTTCTATGAATTTTAGTAAAATTTTTCTTTATATTTTATAGTTTAATGTAAAGTATTTCAATAATTAAGATTGACTGATTCCAATTTTTGTCATTGTGATCACTTTGCATATTGTTTAATATAAAAGATAGTTGTTCTGATTTCCACATTGATATCTTTCTTTGAAGCAGAGAACAAAAAGAAATATCATCCAGAAGTTTTTATTGATGGAGCTAATGGTGTTGGAGCTCTTAAGTGCAAAGAACTTCAAAATTATATAAAATCCCTTAATTTCCATATATTTAATGATGGAACTTCTGGAAAGTTGAATTTTGAGGTAAGCATTATTAAAGTAAGATTTGTTATTGCTTTCTGAAAACATTTAAAAGTAGGTTGTTTTTACATATACAAAAAAATAATTTAATTTTTATTTTGTAACTAAAAGTTTATCCACATGCCAGGTGTATTTTGTGAGTAAAATCGTTTTTGAACTTATAATTAATCAGTAATATTAACCTTAATGACTTAAAGTATTTTTTAAATTTTATAAAATATTTAAATGTTATAGTTGTTTTAATTTTAATATTTTTTGTGTGTGTAAATGAGTCATCTTGTTTATAGTGATAAAAATATTTTATGGCTTGCTATATTTTTTACTTTGTAATTATAGGTTACTTTATTTACTATTAATTTTGTTATCTATTACATTTAAATCATTAGGCTTGAAATTTTTTAATATAAAAGAATATATATTATATGAATCAGTAAACCAGTGATTTTCTAAACTATTATTATTATAATTTTAAACCTATTTTAATGATGATAATGCAAATGATAGTAATATATTTTGAATAGAGTTATATATATATATATATATATATTATATGCATATTGTGCATAAATTTTATCTCTTATAACTAAAAAGTGGTTAAAAGCAAAATATGAAGTTGCTATAAATTAACACTTAAGTAAATAACAGTATGAAAAATTAAGTTATATAATTTAATGAATTTGACAATAAGGAATCAAAGTAGGTTCAATAACATACTTAAAAAATACTTTAAATATTAAAATTTTTGAAAGTAATTTCAAAAGGAATATACTAAATTAACATACATAATCAGTTTGAAAACAATTATTGCTAATAGAATAATTGAATTTTATCTTCTCGTTTATTACCATGAAATTTTTAATCTATGTTTGTATCTTTTAAAAACAATTCACAATTAAAATCCCTTAACATATACACATATGTCATTTTAACATATTAAATTGCTTTGATATATCTAATATATTAGAAATATTGAATGTTCTTTGTTTCATAGTAAAATTATAAAACTCAAATTAATAAAATTTAGTTTCTAAATGTAAGAAAAACATTTTCTTATGAATAATTTTATTCTATTTCTGTAAATAATTCCAATAAATGGTTTTAATATTGTAATTATTTTATATAGTATTTTAATTGTAAATTTAGCAGTAATTTTTATTTTTTAAACAGCACAAATAATCTGTTTTATAATGTAACTTAATTTTTTTTCAAAAACTATTTACATGGAAAATTTTAAACATTATTTTTTAAAATTTAGTGTGGTGCAGACTTTGTCAAAGTTGATCAAAAGCCACCAACAGGTATACTTTATATTTATATACTGTCATTTTTAAAAACTTATAGTTTTATACATAAGATTTAATCAATATCTTTAATACAATCAATATTTTGATTTTTTTTTTTTTAATTTTTATTTTTAGATTATATTCTAAATCTCTTTTAGAATTGATTGCATGTATTTGAACAATTCAAAAAAAATTTTTTTAAAGAAATAGTTGTTGATTTAGCTCATTCCTATATTTTTATTTTAAAACATTAGAAGGAAATTTTATGATTCAAACTAGATTAAGTTGTAAAAATAATCTAATTGTAAGCTTAAAAAGATATGTTTGATATAAGAATGATAATAAAAATGTTAAAATATTGTGTAACTAGTATATTAAAATACCATAATAACTCTCTGCTGTGTCATTTTAATGTATAGATCATCAGTAAATTAATGTTTTGATACTTTACACTTCAGTTCACATATTGTACTTTTATGAATAAAAATGATCTTCCATACTTGTGCTCATGTAGATTTTCATTATTACTTTTAAAGTTATTTTCATAACTATGAAGGAGTTGTGAATTCTATCAATATATTTGGTAAAATTCTTATATATCAATTTAATGTTTTCTATATGTAAAATGCAGTTTTTTATGATTAAAGTAATTTTTTGAATTATTTCTTTTCTAATCATCTTTCTTTTATGAGTAAATATTTATTTCTGACATTTGAAGAAATTTGGAATCTGTAAATTACATATATACATAAATTATATATTTTTATGATAGTGATTGTAACCTTTTCCTTTTTAGATTGAAATTAAGTGTCTGTTTATATCAATAATTGTATACCAGAAAGGTACATTTGAAGTTCTTGGGTGAAACCAAAATTATGTTGAAATGGTGTATTTAATGAAGCAGTTAATATCTTAAACACTGTTGGCAGTTTCAAATATTTTTATAATGCAAAGAAATTTCAACATGCTTGCTATTAGATTAACCATTAATGCTTTAATAATCTGCATAATTTGTGCAAAGAAAATGATAAAGTAAAGTGTTAATTATTACAAGTTTGGTTCGTTTAATCTAAATTACAATTATATAATGTACTTAGATAAAAGTTGTACCAGAAGCAAAGATAATCATTGGAATGTTTTGCTAAGTAATACATTTTTGCACTGTTTTAATACCTTGAAAAATTTGAAACAATTTTTATATAATTTCTGATTTGTTTCTTCATTCTGTTATAATTGCATCCCGGGAATTTTATATAGGATGTGAAGTCATTAATGGAAAACGTTACGCTTCTCTTGATGGAGATGCTGATCGTTTAGTATATTTTTACAAAGATGCCACTGGAACTTTTCATCTCTTAGATGGTGACAAAATTGCTACGTTGGTTAGTTGTTTATTTTTATACAATTTTATACCTAATTCTTCAATTTTTTTATTTTAAAAGTTATTTTTAATTTTAATGATTTATGAATTATTTCTTTTTTGATACAGAACATTAAAGGAGATTTAATATTAAACTACTGAAACATTTATTTCAAAAATATACCTTTAGCATCATAAATTCTATTCTATAAAAAATTGTCATTGAAAAATAATTAATATTCTAATCAAACAAAATATTTTAATTTTAAATTGCTTAATTAAACATGAATTAAATAGGAAATTGTATAATTTTAAACAATATTATTTATGAAATATACACATCGAAATTTAGTATATTTTTTATTAATGTAAAAGACTTCAATATTTTGATTTATTTTATAAATTGCTTAATAAATTTATAAGTTAAATTTATTGATTTTTAGTTAGATCCTGTACTTTTATTATTTTTATTTTTAAATTATGCCTGCCAATATATTAAATATAAGGATTCGTACAATACAGTATACAATTCAGAAATTCAGATTTGAGAAGGACTGGAATGACTTCATATTCATCTTGAGAGCAAACAGGAAGATGGTAAGGTCAACTGAAAAGATGTCCCCCAATCATTTGCATTGTTTCACTGAGAGAACAGAGAGGCAAAAGTGTGCAGGCCAATTTTGAACAGGTGGTCCTGCAGATAATCATGGCTGCTGATAATTCTAAAATACTCCACTTCTTCCATCCTCGAAAGGAAAGAAAATTGAATGCATCTCTGAATAAGGATTAATCTTTCTTTTAATTTATATTTTTGGTAGGCATAGAGTTTTTGAAAAAATAATATAACTATGAAATGCTAACAAGAGAATAATATTCACATAATAATGATGGATTTATCTTACAGCATGACATTTCATGTCAAATAATTGTTTTATGTTAGAGTTCATTCTCAATTTTAATGTTCAATATGGGATTTAGTGTTCAAAATGCAAGCTTAGCTTGTATTTTATTAATTATATTGGTATCGAAATTATACGAATGTTTCCAAATAATCAGCTTTTTGGTTGTCACTTTTGTCATTTTTTACTATGTCTAACAGTATCATAAAGTCTTGTAATCAAATGAAAATTTCAAATTACATAAATATTGTCCTGCACCTTAAATTTCAGTCTCTCATTAAAAAAATTTTTTGTTTCGTTATATGTATTATTAAAATGAGAAAATATCCATTACATCTTACTAATCGAAGGCAGATACAAATATTATATATATATTTTTTACAGAACAGATACTATAACTTCTACCAATTAAAATTTAACATTGATTCCATGTATTGTCAATTCAAAACAATATCAGGAATGCAAATTTAATTACTGTTTTTTTTTGTCCATTTCTAATCATATGGAGCTTTTTTAAGATTAAATTGATGGGGGAGGGGATATAAATTGACTTATCTTATGTAATTACCATGTTCTTTAAAGCAGGTTTGAAAATACTTGGGAGTGTGAATTAGAGTATTCTTGCTTGTTAAAAGCCTTTTTTAGAAATATTTGCTCTAGCTTAATATTATTAAACATTCTGTAGGTATAATCTGTTTTTATTTTTACTATTATGTGAACATATCATATATTGTCATCATGTTAAAAGAAAATAAAGTAAAAAATTGTGGATAAGTTTTGTGATTGAGTAATAGTAAACTAAGATTCATGTCCTTTTCATTTGCTGTTTATATTTCTGTCTTGTATATAAAACTGTGTTTGGTTATTTCTTAATATGCCTTAAAACTTGTAAAGACAAATATTTATTTTGTGGAAAGAATTTTTTAATAATACTTTCATCTGATTGTAAATACATAATAAAATTAAAATTTGTTAAAATTTTCGATTGATTGTTCTCTTCAATACACATAAACAAATTATTGAAGGAAAGTAACGATGAAAATAAAATAAGCTATAAAACATCTGTAAAGAGCAGTACTTATGTAACTTAAATTATATAATTGTGTAACTATTAACAAAATATTGTCTTTGTTAATATATTTGTTTCTTTTTTTAATTTTAGTGATTTTGCTTTGAAATATTTGATTTTGCTTTTGATAAGTTTTAAAATTGTGTGCAATTATGTCTCTGTAAAATTTTACCTTTTATTATATTTATAGGTGACAAAATATTTAAAAGAGCTTGTTAATGCAGCTGAATTAAATCTTGATATAAGAGTTATACAAACAGCTTACGCTAATGGAAGTTCAACACAGTATATTGAAAACATACTAGTAAGTATAATTTTTCTATGTTTTTGTGTACTCTTATAGTATTATGTGCATCTTTATATTCAATTTTTTGAAAATTTTACTATGTACTTTATAATTGAAAATTATAATTAATTAAATTTTTTTAGGTAAGCCAGTGAAATTTCATTATTAGTATTTGTGAATTTTTACAGTGCATCTTATATGTATTGGGCAGAATATAAATTTTTGTGGTTAAAAAATTAGCATTTTAAGCAAATTTTATTAAATTATTTATCAGTATGTTATAATTTTTACTACATATAATTCAATATCTAGTGAGATTTTTAGTTTTCACAGGTCTTGATTCCTTTGTGCATAATGTTTTATCATTTTTAATTTATATAAAATGAATTATTAGACATGATTATGAATATGATTTGTTTTATAATATGTAGGTTTAAAGATTCATTAATTTGAAAAAATAATTTTTTATGCAAGAATAATTGGGAAAGGAACTTAATTTTTAAGTCTAATTTTACTCACAAGAATTAAATTTGATGGTTCATTAAAGTTATACTATTGTCATATTTAACTTATTTTCTTGCCTATAAAAAAAAAACTCAATTTTTTCTCCAAGATATGCAGATACATTTTTAAATTATAAAGGGTAGATAGAAAATAACTTAAATTTCATTAATAATAAAAGAACTTTAAAGTAATTTTGCACAATTTGTAAAATTAAGTAAATAGCTATATTTGTAAGCATTATTTACACTGGATATTTAGTACCTCTGTATTAACTGGGTTTAAAAAATTGCATTTTAGATTAGATTTCTCCTATTTATATACAATTTTTTGAATAATAAGAAAACAAATCCAGAAAAACTTCTAATAAGATTTTGTTTGATAATGAAATTAAATCTTAAGATTTATTAAAATAGGTCTCAGGTTATAGAAGTATTATCTGAAAATATGTAGCTTAATATATATTTGCAAAACCCATGAGCCTATTATTGAATATTTCATAATTTCTTTTTAGCAATTGTAGGTGACAGTTACTTATAAATGAAATGAATTTCTTCAAAATGATATTAAATTTTCGCTTGAAAGTTGTAAGCAGTGAAATTATAATTATATTTTTGGAAGTTTATAATAATATATAATGTATATTATCAGCTTAAATTAAGACAAGAATAAACTGTAAATTGAAAGAGAAAAAATTGTGAAATTATTTTTGAAAAACGAAAATTTAATTAAAAATTCTTTTATTTAATAAACACTGTTAATAATTTTTATTTTAAGCAAAATGTAATAGATTCCTAACTATTGTTTTTATGAACGACCTGTGGACTAAATAGCATTTGCTAAATAGAGAAGAGATGCGTAAATATTACCTTTTTTCTCTCTTACCGTTTAAAATATACTTTTCATGACAAGAAAATCCTTATTCATACTTAATCCTTCAGTACTGGTTGGTGTTTTTAATAAACATTTACTATATTTTACATTTTAAAATTTTCATATTTTAAATTTTTTCATACATTTTAAGGTAAATTTTGTCAGACTTAATTGTTGTAAATAGATTTAAAATCGACATAAATTATTTGAAAATTAACGTTCTCAAATTGTTAAATTTCTGTTTGCTACTGTAACTTACATAATCGTTAGATAAAAAATAGTAAGAAAGAAAAAAATCTTTAGATTATTAAAATGTTCATATGCAGTAAGTATCTTTTTAGAATGCTCGAAAATTTTTTATTCATACTTCTTGTATTTCAAACTATCAAGTTGACAATTAATATAGAAACAACATTTATAATCATATTGAAATGTTAGGATTCTATTATTTTTTGCTTAGAAGCAATTAATCTTTTAAAAAGTTTTTGGCTTCAACATCAAAACTTAATATATATTGAAAATATTGATTAGATAAAATGCTGACAATTTTAATGAAAAACCATTTTAATATGCAGTGAAATGAAGTTTTATATTATTTGTATAGCATATTTTTTTTTATTAAAAAGCATTGAACTTAGTATTTTAAAATATTTTTTATATTTTAAGTAATTGTTTGTTGGACAATATTTTTCTTTGTTTGTTGGACAAAATCCATTGAGTCTTGTGATGAAAGTTCATAAAACATACTTATGTTGCTGACTATTTGTGTAAATTTTAATGTTTTTCTACAGAAAACATCAGTAATTTGTGTTCCTACTGGTGTAAAACATCTTCATCATGAAGCTATGAAATATGACATTGGCATTTATTTTGAAGCAAATGGTCATGGAACAGTAAGTATTAACTTACAAAATATTATGCATAAATCAGAAAAACTCAAAAATTAAAATTTATTGTATAATTTTTCTAAGAGAAAAAATTTGCTTCATTGTAGTTATTTTCAATGTACAATAATGTAAGCATTGTATTTTACCAAAGAGCTTTTAACTAATAAAATTATTGAATTCTATATTAAGATATTCTTTATATATATATAAAACCTGTTTTCAAATTTTGTTTACATAAGTATGGAGGCATTTCAATATTGCACATATTGAATTATAATTTGACAAAAGCTGATTTTCACTGTAAAAATCAAAAGTAATTTTTTTATGCCTTGACAGTAATTTTTTTTTTTATGGAAAACATTATTAAGTATTTTAAAAATAGCTTGTAAACTAAATTGTATTTTTAAAGAATATATTTAAGCATTTATTATTATTTTTTTCTTTAATCTTTTTACTATTAACCTTATATTAAAATGGAATAAAAATCTACAAATATTGGAATAAAACTATATATATACATACATACATAAAAGAGTGTAATTTTTATATATAAATTTTCTTTTATATTTTAGATTGTTTTTAGCAAAAATACAAAGCAAAGTTTTCAAAATCTGGTGTCAAGTAAAAAGTAAGTTTTTTTTTTATTTTTTTATTACAATGAAGGAAATATTGACACATCACTGATAGTTTTAGTTAGAAATGTATGTTAGTTCTCCTAAATATTTACTATATTTATTTGCTAAAAAAATTATTTGGTTCACAAAATATGTTCTTTTTTATGAGAATAGTGAAAAGTGTGAATATAAACCATACATCATTTGAAGTAAATTTAATGTGGAAGAAAGAAGGAAATGAATAGGGAAAAAAAGTTTGATACTACACAAAAATAATAAAATTTGAGAAATTATTTTAATTTTGATACTGAATTTATATAAAGAATCAGAAAACTTTCTTATAAGAATGTCAAACATTACCTTTGCTGAAGTCAACAAAATATTGTACTTGATTTATTGAATTGTGTGACACATATTTGTTTTACTGTGTCACACAGGAATGACAGTAATAACATTTTTTATGCATATTAAATGCTCTAAAACACAGAAATTATAGAATTATACTTTGAATACTGATACAGAGAAATAAAATTGAGACCAGTAGTGTTTTGGTTCTTCTAGTGGCAGTTAATATATTTCAGAATTTCTTGAACTCTTGTTAAATCTGTGAATGAAATGTCTTTTGTTTTCAATGCATGATTCTGATTTCAAATGTGTTTTTTACCTGATTAGATTGTATTCATAACATTTCAAAGAAAGCTTCTTTCCATCGATTTTCTGGGTCATATTTATTTTGATTTATTTAGTATAGTTATAAATAACAGTAAATATTCTCAAGGGAATGGTTTTAAGTCCTTATTTCTTTTAAGAGTATTTTCTTTGTTATTGCATTTATATTACTTATATTTTAATGATTACAAGATGCCACATGAAAGGTCCATTTTGACCAATAAAAATATAAGACACAATTTTTTTCCAGCAAAATAAAATGTCTGTATCTAAGAAAATTTCTGTCTGAATGGCTAGTGCATGAGAGTAAATAAAAAATGGAAAGAAATGGGCAGTTCAATCAGTATTTTAAATATAAATACAGATATTTGAAAATAGTTTCCTTAAGGTAGAAGATATTTGTAATAATATGCATTATGTTAAGATATTGTAAAATAGTTGATGTTTCTTTCTTTAAGAATTATTGCTATTGTTCATTTTAATTTATTACCTGAATGAAAATGTTTTGCTTCCAAGATATTGTTTATTTATATAAATATGAGATAAGTGTGATAAAACCTATCATTAGTCTTTAAAGTTATTTCTTCAAGTTTTTAAATGTATCATTAATCTGCAAAATAATAAAGAATTGTTAGTAGTACTTATACATAGTAAACTCACAATGCATTTCTTTTTAATTTAAACACTTATTGAGAAAATGGCATAAATTTTCTCATTTTCAATTTGGAAAACAAATTTAGTTGATGTTTCTTAACATAAATCAGCTTTTAAAAAATGAACTCAGTTTTTCCCCCAAAGATGTCTTTGCACATTCTTTTTACAATTACTGTATCAACTATAGTTATTCGTAACTTTGTAATTTACAGTTATTTATATGGTAAAGTTCAATTATTTTAATTTTTTAGATTCACATATGTAAAAAAAATAAAATTCAACGAACAAAAGGAAAGATTTGAATGAATTATATAAAACTGCGAGTTCATAAAATTTTAACATTTTCTCACACACACACATTATATCTGTCTATATCTTATCTATCTATCTATAAAATAAATATATATATATATATATATATATATATATATATATATATATATATATATATATATATATATATATATATATATATATACATACCTGTGTTTGCTTGTGTGTTTATGTGAGAAAATGGGAAAAATTTATGAACTCTCAGTATAATTCAGTCAAACCTTTCCTTTTCAAAATTAACCTTTTAAATTTTACATTAAATTATTACAAAAATTTTTGTAGTTTGTTATAAAACTTTCTATTTTTTTATTTATTTGTTTTGTTAAGGAATTATCTTATTTTTCTAAATTTTAGTTGACAATATTTATATTTTTACCATAATGCTGCATTTTTTTTTTTTCAACTGATGGAAAGAAATCGATGCTTAGAATGTTTGCGTTTATTAAAACATTTTTACTTAATCTGAATTGTTATTGTTAAAGCAACATGTATTCATTATATATCCTTTTTCAGTTTACTATCGTTTGAAAAATTAGTTTTTGTATTAATTCAAAGTTTTAATTAAATGTGTATAATTTATTTAAATCATTAGTGCTTAAATGCAAATTTATATTTTTAGTTCTTAAATCATGCACTAGGTACAGTGTGACATGCCTTTTTCAGGAAAAAAACTGTCCAGTATTTTGTAAACTGAATTTTTAAAAATTATTTCATATAAATAAAAAAAAATTACTACTTTAAGGCTCCTAAATTTGAAAATTGAATTTTTTAGAAGATATAAGAACTTTTAAACTTTATTTATAAATTTTGCGAACTGAAAAGAATTTTTTTTCACAGTACAAAAGAAACACAAAGATTTATTGCAAAGAAATTTCTATCAGTAATTGATCTTATTAATGAAGTAAGTAATTGTATATATGTGCATTCCTTTGAGTTTTTATTTATAGTTTATATGCTTACCATTCAATAAATTATTTTTTTAGTTACATATCAGCAGTTTTATTATTACTGTGTTTTAATTTTCTTTTAATTCAGTCTAAATTAATATTTAAGTAAAATACTTTTCTTAAAATTTAATTTATTTATCAAGGCATTGTTTGCTTATTTTACATGATTTTATACATATTAATTTTTTTTTTTTTTAAAAAAACACACACCAAGTTGGTATGTGATCTTCAGTTCATAAGTTTGATTCCCTTCATAGGCATTGATAATTGTCTTAATTTAGAATTTAATGGAAATCGAAATTCTCAAATGTATTAGACTTCATGTGCAATATAAGATCATTAAGCAACTTTAAATAATTCAGTATTTAATATATAATCTGTGCATTTAATTGGGTAATCAATTAACTTTTCATTCACGTGGATTAATTCATTATAAAGTACTTCAGTAATTTATGTTAAATCTTCATTTAAAATATATTTTAAGTAAAAAATTGATTATTAAAAGATTGAAACAATTATGTTATCAAAAAAAATCTAATATTAATAATCTAAAATTTATATCATGATTAAAAATTATTTTTCTATGTTTAAACATTTCATAATTGTGTTTTCAGTATTTTTCTAGAAACATTCTGTATTAATTTAGATGTTTTATGCATAAACATTTAAATTGCTTTTAAATATATTACCTCTGCAATAATGAAATGTTTTGTGATAATATTTAGAGTAACTTTAAAAGTTTATTATAACAAAATTTAAAAAATTCAAGCAATCAAAGTTTTATATTACTTAAATGTGTGTTCAGATAAAAAGATTAATAAATTTATTATGTTTTAGAAAAAAAAAATAAATTTTTATCATTTGAACTTTTTTAAACTTTAAAGTTTATATTAAATATACCTTGCATTTATACACATTCAAAGAGGAATTGAATATGCTTAAAAATTTTATTTATGTACCTTTGAATATTGATCATTATGAATGATTATAAATTAATTATTTTATCTATAACGTTTACATTATTTAATTTATTTCACAATTGGTATTTTCATTTTTAGACTGTTGGTGACGCTATATCTGATTTACTATTAATTGAAGTAATTCTTCATGATTTCGATTGGAATGTTGATGACTGGGATAAATTATATGTAGATCTTCCTAATCGACAGTTGAAAGTCAAAGTAAAGAAATGTTTTTAAAATTTTATCTGTTTCATTATGTGATATCACTCTTATCGGCATTTCTGCGTTTTACATTTTAAATTATATACTTTGATTTTTTTTATTGATTGATAAATTTTTTATTTTGAAATCCTGTAATATGAATTCTTTAATAATTATTTATTCAAATTTATATATTTTTTCTTCACAAAATTACAATAAATTTTAATTTTGTTTCTATTTCATTAAAATAAATTTTTTATTTTGTTTTAAAATTTAAATTTTGCTTTAAAATTTTTAAATAAATTTTATAATTTATTTTAAATTTTCTGCTGCAATTTTATCTGACATAAAGTTTGTACAATTCCTGAGAACTGAAATTTAAAACATTTTTTAAGGTCCATCTGAAACTCCTGGAATTTTGATGTGTCTCCTTGGAACTCTTGAATTATTCCTGGAATTTTTACTTGATACATTTATTTTTGTTGGAAAATATAATGATTTTTTGATTTTTAGCTTTAATATTTAAAAATATTTAATGAAATTGCTGAAAAACACAGTTTATTATTAGCTCTTACTTTACCACTAGACTGTTGCACATTCACTATTAAAGTGTTCATAACTGTTGACTAATATAAGGATCCAGTTCAGCCTCAATAATTTTATGATAATCCAGTTTAATCAAGAACGATGTGTTGAGAAAATTTATAAACAGACAAGACAATTTATTTTAGGAAATATTTTAAATAGATGTAATACAACTTTTTTTAATGAAATATGTAAAATTTATCACTTATATACTAACTTTATTTTTATTTTATTTTCTCAATTAATAGTATGTTATAAGTTTATTAAATTTTGTGTATTTTAAAAATTACTTTTAGATTTTTTGTCATTAAAAGTTTGTTTAGTATTAGAAATAAAAAATATCATAAAATTTCAGTTTAAAAGTTTTTAATTTTTCAATAGTGGTTATAATAACAATTAAACAGTCTGGACATATTTGTTATTCGGAGTTTCTTGTTTATTAATTTGATCTATTTTTGTGACATTTGTTAGATTTATTGTTTTATTTGAAAGTTAAATTGTTTAAGTTTGAATATGCATTTACAAATCTTTGAGTATATGCGAGTATATGATAAAAAAGCGTCAATTTTAGGTTCCAGACAGAAATGTAATTGTTACTACTGATGCAGGGAGAAAATGCGTTAAACCAGAAGGATTACAAAAAGCAATTGATTCTACTATTTTGAAATACAAAAATGCTAGATCTTTTGTTCGGTAATTAATATTGTTTGTATTGAATATAATATTACTAATTGTTTTCTTTTTAATATTGATTTTCTAGTTTTATTTGGTTCATTTAAAAATAGTTGAATAAATATTGAATACTTTTAATTTAATAAATGGAAAGTCTTATAGAATTAATTAATTAGTTTATTTGTATAATTATTTAGGCCATCTGGTACTGAAGATGTTGTAAGAGTCTATGCTGAAGCAAATACTCGAGTAAGTATTAAGTATATATTAAATAGTATATTAATATATTATAAGTGTTAAACCTTTTCAATATGAAGTGAATTTGCATTTTATGTGATAAAGCCCTCATATTTAATTCAAATATTTGATTTGTAGACTTGCATAATATGGATATGGAGAGATTTCTTTTTATTTTTTAAAATTTCATATATAAATTATGATGAGATAAAATAAAGATAGTCTTTAAAAATTTCCGTTTTAATCACTATTCTCTTTATCCTATATTCATATATGTACTCCATTTATTTTAAAGTTTTTTTTCCATATGAATTTTTTAAATTTCTTAAATTAAACTTGTAGAATGTAATTCGAAATTTTGCAGCTTATGTTTTCAATGTCTTCCATATTCCTTTTTCAAAAACACTATTTTCTTTTCAAAAATTTATTAAGTTTTTAATTAATTATTTTTTAGTTTTAATTAGTTAAATTTTTATCAAGTTTTTAAAGTTATACTAAAAATTAACTGTTTTTTGAAATATTTGATTTTGAATTTTTTTAAAATAGATTTTGCATATTTTGAGGATGTTAAAATAAATATTTTGCAGAAAAAAATTGCAAAGATTCATAATTAGTAAAAAAAATTAAATTAAATATTTAATTTGAATATCTTTAAGAAAAATAAGGAAATTGGTCTGTATCCCTTATTTTTCTTAAATATATTCCTATTAAATTCATCTAAATATATTGAACAGTTTGCTAATTTTATAAAGTTCCTTCAGTTACATTTTAGTTTTAAATAGATTAGCATTGAAAATTTATTACATTGTTCATAATAGTGTTTTTATTTAAAATAGATTTTCATCATTGGAATTAACTGTTTAAATATTGTGTTAAAACCTCTGAAAACAATCGTGATAAAAATTTTATGAACAGATATTATACGAATATTAAAAATACAAATTGTAGTTAAATATGAATATATTTATCCTGTAAATAATTGTATTTTTAGAAAATTTGACATTTTAAGTCCATATCTCTGATATTTTATAGTTCTGTAATAATTCCATAACAAAATTCAAATATAACATAAATTTAGAAAATCATTTTTTCAAAAATATTCAAAAAACATATTTTTTATTCAGAAAAAAAAAATACATATTTAATACATATTTTTTATTCAGAAAAAAATATTATGGACTTAAAAACGTTGAAAATTATATTCTTGTAGTTTGGAAATTACTTTTATTTTTTTATATGTTAATTTAAATACAAATTCAAGCAATTGTATAAATTTTTTATTAGTTTT
Source organism: Latrodectus elegans (assembly GCA_030067965.1). Lineage (NCBI taxonomy): Eukaryota > Metazoa > Arthropoda > Arachnida > Araneae > Theridiidae > Latrodectus > Latrodectus elegans. Next base: position 13,985,329 of record CM057814.1, read on the forward strand.
AAAAGATTTCATTCTGAAAATAGATAGGAGTAGGATCATATTTTTCTTCATTTTTACAAGTTGTTCCGTGGGACTAGCGATAATTTATTTTGAGTGTGACAACATAGCTTAATGATTTCTTCATATGTAATAAGCAACTGCATGATAATAATAAACAAATACTATTGTAGTATACACCCGGAAATGCCCGCATAGTTAAACAATATTTTTTAAGTCAAAGTAGGCCATATTCTTGGATTAACAACTAAAATTTTTTCATTTAAAATATTTCAATTTCATTGAATACTTGCTTAGAGAGGAGTTGTTCTTAGTTTGCATATGTGGTAATTTTGTAAAATTAAAACAATTTATCAGCATGTGCGATTAGATTTTACTATGTATTAAAAAGTAATATATATATATATATATATATATATATATACTTACTAAAGCATTGAATACAAAAGAGAATTATTAAAGCAGAATCGAATTATTAAGATTAAAAATGTAAAAAAAAATTGCTATTTACAAAGAATCGGTTATATTTTCAGTTGTGTGATATTAAGTAACAAATTGGAATAGCCTTGAGTGTATTAATTGGTTAATCAATTAGATAACATATGATGTGATATATCACTAGTTTATATCGAAAAGAGTTAATAGCTACTGTAAGCAAAATAAAAATATATTTTAATGAGCAAGGGAAAAAAAATAGCAATATAATCCAAAATTATTATTTTATGACAATGTTGAATCATATTCTTTATCATTCATTCATTAGTCAGTAATTGAAATATACTTCTAATTTACATGAAGTTTTACTTGTACCACTGAATACTATTTGTTTTGTGTCCTTTAAAAAAAAAAAAAAAAATTCCTAATTTAAATGATTCTTTATTCTACTTAAACTTCAATGTCAGATATTAATTATTAGATATCTTTTTAATTTGCAAATGAAATAAAATTTACAAATAAATTTAAAATATAATTTTCATTTGAATGTTGGTGGAAGCAAATGCATTTTAGATTACATTTTTATTTCCTAAAATAATTTGTTATTATAATAAAATCTTTGAGAAAAAATATAACTTTTTTTTTTATTTAAATATCTACTGTAATAAATGTTTTTTTTTTTTTTTTTTTTTTTTTTTTTGAATTAAGAGTTCTATTTTAAATTTACTGTAATTTCTTTTTCCTTTTTTTTTCTTTTATTCCAACACATAGCGTTATTTAATGTAAAAAGATTTGTGTACATTTTTATTGAAAACTGATTTATAATGAAAGTAATTTTCATATTTTTATAATTTTTAAGGTTGAAGCTGATAAGTTAGCTCAGGAAGTTAAGGAATTAGTGGAAAAGTTTGTTTCACTTTAAAGTTTATTTGTTGATTTTTCAAATGGAGATATTTAATTTATATTTTCATATGTATTGGAATTTTTAATAAATTTATGGTTTTTAAAGTTTTGTGTTTTAATCAAAGTGATAATACAATAAAATGCCTTACACATTCACATAGACAATTTTTCCTCTATAAACTTATTCTGGTTTATATTATGAAAAAGTAAAAAATTGTATTAATTTGATTGTTTTTTTAATTTTTCAAAAGATATATTTAATAGTCTATTAGTAAATGTGGAGAATGCTTAATCCAAAGGGGATTTCTCACTGATAAAGAAATTAATACAACTCATCATAGCACAACACATTTTTATTACAACACACACAAAAGGACAGCAAAATCAGAAATAGAAAGCAAAAGAGAGCACTAAAGCTCTAAGCTGCAGCTGTGACATTGATGCACTGTGCAAAGAATCAAAAACTGCTATTGCCACTCTCTTAAGAGGGTTTGCAAATTATTTCAAACAAATTAAAAAGTACAAAATACAGGTGAAATAATTATCAACGGATTAATGTATTTTTTACAAAAATAGTATCTTTTTTTTATTTAAATTTGAATAGTGAGGATTCAAATATTATTATTTAAACCAAGGAAAAATAATAATTTAAAAAAATTGTGTAACAAATAACATTTACAAAATTAGATTTTATTGTTATAATGTACACACATTTTAAAGATTCTGTCAGTTAAGCTGAAAATGAACAATTTTAAACAAATTAAAAAACTTAATTCTGAATAATCAATATCATTTTTTAATTTATAGTTAATTCTACAAAGTTATCTATATTGGAGTTCCCATGAGTTCATTGGTTATTTGCTGTTGAACTTACTATAAAGTTTATTAAGGCCCAGGTTATATATATAAATTTCTTTTTACTGTTAATCGAATTTCCTATCAAATAAGCAAATTTTAAAGTATTTTAATGCATAAACAAAATGTTCATTATGTAATTTTAAAGTCACAAATTGTAATATCCTCTTCACATTTTCTTCCGATGTCAAAGGTTTATTTATCGACGCAGTTAAAAATGCCAAATTTTAAAAATGTCTGGATGACAAAATTCCAATTTTTTAAAAGCTCAACGACTTACTGGACAGATTAAAATCAATTGATCCGGACAACCAGTGCCGTTCTTGCTTGATAAAGGACAACCATTGAAGCCACTGGCCCGTCCAGTAATCATGTTATCTTACCACATAGAGTTAAAATAAATAAATAAAACTGTTGAGCGGCGACCAATATACCACGTATTTATGGTGATGGTTAAATAATGCCAATGTCTAACAATGCTTTTATATTTAATAGCATATCAGCTGTTCCGATGCAGGCGGGCCCCGATCAAAAGAGGGACGCTTACTAGCCGACGATATAGCTCTTTTTTAATGCATAAAGATGTGTACTTACAGGGGAAAAAAAAATCAACATATTTTCTAAATTACACAGAAGAGGGACTATGGACATTTGTGCCTCCCCTTTCTCTCCAGAATTCAGGAATAGGAAGCCGGAATCAAGATTTATATGGATGAAAATTCAAATTCTTTTAGAGGAATTATTATTATTTTTTTTTTCGTGGAGGAGGTTGCAGGGATTTATAATCAAAATCCTAATCCTCAATGTTTACTTAATGACTAAACTGCCCAATTAACCAAATTGGTTTATTTGTGCAGTAAGGCCAAAGAGGCATAAAAATCCCCTTGAGGAGCTTTTTCTTTAGGAAATGAAGCAGATCAGTGCTAGATAATTAGTCTAGGACTAATCTGCTAGTCCTAAGTTTTATTATAGTTAATACTAGTCCTAAGTTTTATTTTCAGTAATTTTCATAAAATGGTGAGAATCCTTATGAAATTTTTAATATTTAGTTGGCTTCTGGGGCTTCAACTCCCCACTGGGAAATGCTACATTGGACTCTTGAGAATTTTGTCTTTCTTTGAAGGAGAAAGACAAAATTCTCAAGAGTCCAATGTAGCATTTGTGTCATTCTTTTGTCTTCTCTTCATCAGAGAAATCGAATCGTTTGTTGTTATGAGATAACACTTATTGATTTCATTTTGGAGACAATTTTGAGGGTGGGGAGTAGAGCTTTATTGTTGATAATCCATTTTTAGATATTGTCTACATGTCTAAGCACATGCGGTTTTGGTTGTGATGATTTTCATAAATCTGGCTTATATTGATAGTTGTTGTTTTAAAATAAATAATACAATCAAGCATTGAAAGAACTTTTACAAGATTGAGGATAGTAATAAAGAAAAATCAACATTAGAAATTTACAATAGTTCAAATGAATCAAAAAATAATCAAATAATACAGGGTGACATCAAAAAGAAAGATATAAAGGGGAACGGAAATACTTCATGTAAAGATGGGAGATATTTATAAAAGCATTATTATTTGTTTTATATACGTTCGTCGCGAGCTGGTATTTGGTTATTTAGTTTTATGTGCTGTTGTAGTGTACAAATACGTTGAAGCCAGACAAATGAGTTGATATGAGAGAAGTTGGGGAGAAAGGTTTAAGGATCATTGTACTTGAACCCTTGGCAAACATTTAACTTTGATCCATCACGCAGTCAATCATTACTTGTCATTTGCTTGGAAAGATGCTAATTCTTTTTTTGACTGCTCGAAAAAGTTATTAAGGTTATTCTCTTTAAAGTTTATTCATTAGCTTCGTTTTATTTTACTTTTCATCTTTATCCTATTTTTAGCAGATGTTATGATTTGTTTTAAAATAAAGATAAAATGTATTTAGAATTAAAATTGTTTTTAAATTTTACTATGAAATTTCATAACATGGAAACAAAGAAGAAATAATCTGGTGAGCAGAAATATAAACGCAAGGCTGACAATTACTGCTCTTCAGAAACAGACAAATATTTGACTTCATAAAGATGACTTCTTTGGATGTAAATTGAATCAGAATCGATTACCAAGGAACAAACATCTTGCCAAAGAACATCAGCTACATTAATGAAAACTATTGAAATTGTTGACAAAACTCCAAGAAAGGAACTAATGATTGAAGCAAGAAATTAAATAAATCGGAAGTTAAAGATCACCCAGATAATTCGGAGGAAGAAATTCAAATAAATGAAAATCCATTTCTTTGGATTGAGTTTGAAGATTCTGCAAAGTTACCAAAACTTAACGATAAAGTGAGAAAGATTTTATCTGAAATATCACCATGTAAAAATAAAAAGTTTAATAAATCCGAAAAATAATACGGGACGTAAATTTAATGATATATTTTTCAATGAAAAGAAATGGAGAATTAGATCTCTTCGTACATGGCTGTTATTTCATAAGAACAAATTCTGTCTTTTGCTTCTGTTACAAGATATTTGTATAGATCGACAATAGTAGTCTGGAAAAGACATGATTCACTGAGTGTATCTTACACAGCCTAAGAATACTAGAGCGCAAATAAAAAACTTAAGACAGAGCTGAGTAAAAAATTTTAAAAGTAAAACAATAATTGATTCCCAAATCCAAGAAAGGTCTGAAAAAAAAAAAAAAAAAAAAAAAAAAAAAAAATTACTCAAATTTATTAGGAAAACAGATTGTGAATACAAAATTTGTAAGCCAAATTTTTGATTACTAGAAGCTAGATTTTCGTGCCTTCTCTCATGTGCTACACCAAAACGACAGTAGAAGCTTCTTACAATTATTGGAATTGGTTTCAAAATTAATGGAATTTTTTGCCAGTTATGAAATTTCATGTAGAAAATTTGGAATGACCTAAAAAGATAGCAACAACAAAATTAATTATATCCAAGAAAGGTTAGTCAAAATAAATTCTGCAAATTATTGTCAGTACTATAAGAAAAAGCTACGATCACTTTGGAAAGCCAATTATTCTATAATTATTAAATTGTTCTCCCGATATTAACAAAAGTGAAGAGATTCACCATATCCTTTGTCCTCTGCATGGATGCAGTCGCAGAAATCAGGGGTTATTTTTCTAAACTTTATAAAAGATAACGAGTCTACAAGTAACAGCCTAAGTGAGATAGCAAAAGAAATATTGAAAATATTGAGGAATTCTCCTTGGTGATAAGGGGCCACGGATATGATATGTCGGAAATATGAAAGGGAAGAAAAATGGTTTGTGAGTTCGGTGGTTGTGGGTTTAATCAAAACAGCCTTTAGTGTAACAATAATTTAATTATTCAGGTTTAAGTTACACAGAATAACAAACAGAAACAAGAAATTAAAAGATGATTAAAACACTTCTGAAGAGTTCGAAATCAAAAGCCTAACTAACTGTCTTTCCTTCTCCCCACTAGACGCTCTCGTAAAGGATGAGAGAGACATTGAAATCAGTTTTTCAGGATGAAAATACCATTCAAGTAAAACAGGAAATCCAGGTCTTACTATTCAATCATATACTCGGAAGAAGTTTCATATCGATTAGCCTGAAATAAAACATGAGTCAAGCCTTTATTTTCGATAACTTAGAATAGGTCTCTGTAATAAAGGATATAACTTTGAAAAGCGGTTGGGCGCTAATGTGTTTGGTGGTTGTAGGGTTAATCAAAACAGCCTTTAGTGTAACAATAGTTTAATTATTCAGAGTTAAGTTACACACACAGAATAACAAACAGAAACACTAAATTAAAATGATGATTAAAAATCTTCTGAAGAGTTCGAAATCAAATGCCTAACTAATTGCCTTTCTTCCCACTAGGGGCGCTCTCGTAAAGGAAGAGAGAGAGAGAGAGTGAAGTATAACATTTGCAAAATAATATCTTAAAGATAAATCTTCATGAATTTTATATTTCTTGTGTCGTTCATAGATTAAATTGAATGATTAATGGTACATCAAATATGAAGCTGATACATATTTGGTTTCTTTCGACCACTTAAAAATCATAATTCCCCTCCTTCTAATCGATAACAAGTCTTATCAAAGGAGCGCGACCTTAAAATTCACTCAAACACTCTATAAGGAGATAAAATTGAAACTATCCCACATTTAAGATATCAACTCAGGAGAAATCTATGACGCTTTTTTTATTGAAATATTCGAAAATGAGTGCTTTTTAAAAGAAGTGCAGCTTGAAGCACAAAATCTGTATGCCAAAATCAGGGATTATAAATTTATTTATTCCTTGACACTTTGATTGACAGGATTAATCCTGTCAGCAAATAATTACAAGAAAAGAGTTTGAGTGTTACACACACAATAGCTTTAAAAAAAATAAATGACTTAAAAATATTAATTCCAAAATATAGAAGTGACATCAATTACAAAACTATTCATGAGGAAGGCAAAGAACTAGTGATGGTAGGGGGTGGATCGTGAGCCATAGTTTATAATTGTTGAAATCCGATGAAGGTCAAAAAAATGTTTCTTCAATTAAGAACATGCCGACGAATTCCCTAAATTTTTAGAAAAGAAGTTTACGGCAGATGTCTTTTTTTAGAACGTTGTACAGAATAGGATCCATTATCCGGCTTCCCGAAATCCATTTTTCAGATTGTATTTTCTTCCTTTTTTTTTAAGTTTAAAAAATATTTCCGACGAAAAACTTCGTTCGTTCTTTCTATTTATCAACCCGTATTGTAAGAAATATAATATAATATAATATATATATATACATTCCAAGAATTTTGAAAACCATGTGACGAAGCTTTGTCTCATTATTATCTACCGCGCTTCCTAGTATCCCATACAGAATGGGGAGTCGTCCCGTATTTCAAGGTCAAAGTATAGGATGAGCTGCAGATTGAATGTTATAGACCTGATTGGATGGTTCAAAAAACATTTTGTTCTAGAATCGATGAAAAAACTATACAAGAATCCTTAAATGCTGACATAAATGCTCCGACTATACTTCAGTTAACTGATGATGAGATCGTCAGTGAAATGCTCTATAGCAGGGGTAGGTAGCACGGGGACCGCGAGCGTCATGGCGTCTCCGATCGATTTTTATTGCACCCTCGCTGGACTAATGTAAATTATAGATATGTGGATGAATAAAAAAAAACAATTAAAGTTGAATCCAAACATAACTATTTAATTAGTAATAATTATTAAGTACAATTAGTTTAAATGAGACATATTATCGCATAAAAAGGAAATTATAAAATTAATGAGTTTCGATGAATGTTCACAAATGCAGCAGCGAGCGTTCCGCTGCTAGCGCTCAATTCCACAGCTGATATCAGACTGCCTGAATAGTGTCTCTGCCTAATCACACAGGTCTGGTAAGAAATTTATTCCTACGCCGCGTGTGCCTTGTATCTCTTGTATCTTTTTTGGCGTTTGTTTACGTTTTACAGCGGGACCACTACATAAATGTATGATAGCGAGAGCGATTTACTTACTCTTGTCAAACGGCGATATACAGCAAATTGTCTTGAGTTTAGGATTGTGCATAGATAAGCAGTTTGCTAACCTTGAGCGTATCTAATAACACGCACTATTTTTTGTTAATGTGTGATCGTATTTCGAATCAACAACGCGTAGACTGTGCATTTAAAACTACCAAGTAATCCGAAATAATTCCTTTCTTTCAAAACCCTTCATGGATAAATGTAAAAGAAAAAGAACATGTTATTTTAACGATGAATGAAAATATCTATATTGTTTCGTTGATTACAAAGGGAAGTATATTTGTTTGTTGAGTAATAATAGTGTTGCGATTCCCAAGAAAAGTAATATTGATCGACATTTTAAAACCGTTCATACCAATTTTGATAGTGACTATCCAATAAACTCTGAAATTAGGAGAAAAAAATTATTTCGTTAAAATCTTCAATAACTAACCAACAAAGTTTTTTTTTACTAAACCACTGCAACAACATAAAACAGCAACAACCGCGTCATATAAAATATTGCATTTGCTAGCTAAGAATGAAAAACCATTTACAGAGGAAGAATTAGTGAAAGAAGCCATGTTAGAAGCTGCTGATTCACTTTTTGATGAATTTAAAAATTAAAAGGAAATAGTTTTAGCAATATAAACACGTTGCAATTATCAGCATGAACTGTTACTAGAAGAATTGAAGTAATTGGGGAGAATTTGGAGGCAGAATTAGCAAATGATATGGAAAATTATATTTTCTTTTTGCTACAGATGGATGAATCGACAGACGTGACAAATATATCACAATTAGCAATTTGCGAGAAGGTGGTATTTTCTGATTTTACAACAAAAGAAGAATTCCTTAAAGTTCTACCATTAAAGGGAAGCACCAGAAGAGAAGATATCTTTTTTACTTTTAAAAAGTATATAACAGGTGTAAAATTACATGTACAAAAGTTATCGTCAATTACAACAGACGGGGCACCAGCGATGACTGATAAGAAAAAAGGATTTATTGCCTTATGTAGACAGGATTCCTTATCCCGAAAATTTATTTCTTATCATTCCCTCATACATCAGGAAATGTTATGCGCAAAAACAATCGGTTTTCCACACGTATTTACGATAGTATCAAAAATTATTAATTCCGTAAGATCGGGAGTTATGCAACACAGATTGCTTAAATTACTTTTAGAAGATGAGGACTTTCAGTTCACAGATCTTCTTTTACATACTGAAGGGAGGTGGGTGAGCAGAGGTAAAATATTAAGTGGTTGATCATGCTTTTTCCACAAAGAAAGGAATTTATTGCATCAAAAGGCGAATTTTACGAGCAATTAGAAAATAAGGATTGGCTAATCAACCTCGGATTTCTGACAGATATAACGGCAAAGTTGAATGAATTAAATTAAAAAATACAAGGGAAAAATCAGCATATTTCTGACATGATTAGTGCAGTAAATGCATTCAAATCCAAGTCAGTGTTGTTGAAATCCCATCTATTGAAAAAATCATTATCACATTTCCCAAATATAAAATATACTGTTGAGAGTTTAAATTTGAATAATGAAAATTTTACTGCTACATCATATTTAGAAATTATAGATAAGCTAATAGAAGAGTTTTTTCTAGATTTGAAGATTTTGCAGCATTAGAACCCGTTCTTAGATTTTTCATAGATCCATTTAATGTTACTGAAGATGATGTCCTTGAAATAGTTTCAGTGTATCTCGAGCTTCATAATATCGAAGACCTAGAATTGAAAATAATAAACGTGTAAAGTGATATTATTTTAAAAGCGCATAGAAGTGATAAAATGTTTTGGAACTTAGTCGATGAAAATAAGTATCCTATTTTAAGGAAGTGTGCGCTAAAAATTTATTCAAATTGGGCAACAACATACAATTGCGAGTCTTTGTTCTCAAATATGAAATATTTGAAATCAAAATACCGAACAAATCTTAATGACTCACATTTAGATAATTGTTTAAGGACCAGAAACTATAAATATGTCCCCAATTATAAGAAATTAGCTGAAAATATGGACATCCAAGTTTCACACTGAATTATATGTATCATTATGTATGACACCAACAAAATAAAGTTATAAAAAAATCTGTTTTTTTTTTCTTTTAATGCCTATTTATACCTGTTGATTATTTGTAAAATATGAGCCCTCTGTGATTTTCAAATTTAGTACTGCGCCCTTAAGGACAAACAGGTTGCCGACCCCTGCTCTATAGGAAAGACGATTCTTCAAGTTCTGAGGATACCGATATAGAGGAAACAGAAAATACGGAAAACATTTCCATTGACCGTTGTCTAGAACTAAGGAAAGAACTTATCTTCGGAATGGAACAAAAATAATTTTTTAAGGAACACCATATTATATCTATATTTAAAATACAAGAAACTTTATTGTCGGAAAAAAACAAAACATAAAAAAAAAAAAAAAAATTAACGATATGTTTGCATTAAAAAGCAAAAAATAATCTTACTTTGCAAATTTTAGGTTATTTTATTATACGTGTTTGTGTGTGTGTGTATTTTTCATTAAAAATATTAACGATATTGTTATTATTTTTCCTCCCACAAATTATCTCATGAATGGAGAAGAGGTGTCCCGATTTTTTGCAAATGGTTATTGGAATTTTCTGCAGCGATACGAAAACCGGAAAATTCCAGTAACAGGAATATGCTCAGTCCCTAGGTTGCCGGATTATAGATCGTATACTGTATATTGCTTAGATATCTTAAAGTGAAGTAGTTATTGCGATGAAAAACTACAGCAATAACTCTAATTATCTAGGTAATTTCTGAGGATTATGGAATATAAATCTGAAAATAAAATGCAGTAAATTTAGAAAAGTTGTTACGGTGACAATAAAGATTTTCAGGCCAAAGAACTTTTGACGAAATAGTAGCTTCAGAAGACAATTTTACAACAAGTATGAGTGACGTATTCGATATTCTGAACTAAATTGTGTCAAATAATTTGTGCTCCTCGAATTTGAAGATCATATTGAGAACAATAATTATTCATTCCTATTAGTGCTGCTAGTTGCGAGCAGATAATTCCAGAAGTTAAAGTTTGTCAATTAAGACATGCTCACTGCCAAGTGTATCGCAGAATATAAATCTAGATTTGATTGTCATTGAAAAAAAATCTATCAAGAGATATATGCAAAAGAAATTATAGAAGAATTTGTAAATGTCAAAAGATAAATAATTAATTCTCAATAAATTGTTAAAAAAAATTCTTCAAAACTTCCTTCTCTTATTCAAAACAAAAAAGAGGGAGGTGACTTCAGATATTTTTGGAGGCGGGCGCTATATGACCTTGCCCCGAAGCTGCATGTGATGTATGTAGCAATCCCATTCTCATTTCATTTAGTGGAAAAGTAAAAAGTGGTAAGAGTTTTATTAGTTACCTTACTGATTGTCTATAAAATTAAAATACATTTCTGTTTTGTTCATGAAAATATTCAATTATAGTTTTTCAGAATTTTGGATAGATTAGGTTAAAACTATAAATTATACTGCACACTATGAAAAAGTGAAAGATGAAAATATACGTTTTCATATCGATAGCTGAAAATAAAGGATTCCTTCTGTTAACCACAGACCATTTTATAAAAATATAAATTTCAACTTTTTATGCATTTCTTCGATGAATTTGTATTTTATCTTCACTTAATTTTCAGGTAGTGGAACTATCACCACAACAATTTTGATGATCCTGGCAAAATTTTTAGCGACAAAAGCATTATTATTTTTTTGAAGTTTTGAGCCTGAACGGAATTAGGAAACGAAATATGGAAGAACTTACTAGAAGCTTACTGATGTCATCTGATGACAAACCGCCTTGTAACAGAACAGTTTCGCAAGTTCATTGTTTATTTTCAGGTGTTTTCTCCTATTTTCGCATGTACTGGAATGAATGTTTTTTGGTTGGAAAATGCTGGTGACGCTAAGTGGGAAATATACAAGTGGTGCAAAGACTAAATTATATCAAATTTAGTGCCTTATAGTGTCTCTTCAGTGTATTAATATAAGTTGTACTTATTTTGCTATGTGTGTGGGGAACTTACGCTGAAGGTTAAACAACGTAGTTTGACAACAGATGGCTTAATGAAATTTTTAAAAGGTTTATGAACAATGCAGGTAAATTCTAGGGTTTAGATACGGGCTATACAATCTGTTACAACAATCTGAGAAACTGGTTTTAATTAAAATGCAGAAAATGAAAATTTGAAATACTTAAAGCTTGGCTTGAGTCGAGCAACCACTTATTTGAATTTTAATTTTTGTTCGACAAACGCTATAATGGGTTATTTTCAAATTTAAACATTGATTTCATTATCTAAATTTCCACTCTGCCTTGTAGAAAATTTCTCATTCTAAAGATAGCATATTCTTACTAATATATTTATCAGTGTTATAGAAAAGATAATTGAGTATACTATGTCCAAATGGCACATATGTGGAGAACAATATACATATGATGGCCAACTTGTCTAGTGGTCAGCGTGCCTGCTACGGATAGGGAGGTCCTGGATTTTAATCCCGGTTCAGGCATGGATGTACTTTCCCTCTCTCTCTATTCTGTCTTTGTCCTTTCCTTGTATGAATGGTTGCCTACCCTATAAACAGGTCCCTATAGAATGTGTGTGTTCTGAAGAAGTTTGACTTCACACCAAATACAGTTCAGTTGGAAAAGTGGAGAAACGCACCCCAATTTGCCAGCCTAGCTGGCACACGAGAACAAGAACAATATACATATTCAAAATACACAAAATTCTGTGACACCATATTTCAATGGGATAGCGTCATAGATAAAATCACTACACCCATAACCTGTGATCTCCAAGAAAAAACTTTATTTTTATTCGTAAAACATATAACATAACCACTTGATAAAGCGCAATGTGTATCTTTCTCTTTAATCATTGCCCATAAAAACTAGTTTGCTAAAAGCAATTATAAAACGTCTGAACTCAGAAAAAAAGATGGGTTTCTTACATATTTGGAAAACATTAAAACATTGAATGCGACAAATGTAAAGAAAAACTTTTTTTGGGTTACAAATTGAAATTTTCCTCTAACGAAGTGTTTGAATATAAATTGTCAAAAATAGAAAAGTTAGCCAGGTGGACATTGAAATTAATTTGCCTATATCTCTCGAAATCAGAGCTGAAAATCATGAAAATGTTGGTGAGACGGTAAAATTCTTTCGAATAACAGTTTAAAATTTGTCATTAAAAGTACCCTCTTCAAAGTCACATCTGTACTTTTTTCTTCAAAATCTTGACGTAAATAATCAGCAGGTTGGAGGATAATTTCATCAGCATAAAATCAATTTAGAGTGGGTATTTTCTACAATCAAGCTTATTTATATTTATCGGTAACCAATTTTCACAAAAATGAGAAGTGAGTTTTCTACAAAAAGGGTATGTGATGAAATACATTGGTTTTAATATATTATCAATCAATCAATCAACAATGGCACTACAACCCTGTGTGAGTCCTGGCCTTCTCAATGAGTTTATTCCATCTTGGCCTGTACTCAGCAGCTTTTTTTCAATTAGATGTTCCAATAGTGTTAAAGTCCCTATCAAGAGAATCAATCCATCTGATTTTGGGCCTACCTCTGGAACGCTTTCCCATTGGCCTTGCAAGAAAGATTTTTTTAGGGGTGCGTTCAGTTGGGATACGAATAACGTGGCCAGCCCATCTCATCCTTTGTATATAATATTAATAAGGTTTTAATATATTAATAAAGGAATTTTCGTGTGTTTATTAAGTATCGCAGAATGTCATCTAAAAAACCAGAAAAAGTTCAAATTTTTTGTACACCATAACTATACGTGGGAATTATTCCCAATACCAATTCTCTTTTATTACCCAAGATTAATTTAATCGTCGTCCCCATTTTTGTAAATGTAGAGAAAGGGGTGGGGTTTTAAGGCGAGTCAAGATCTCCGTGATATTCATATATTTTGCAAGCAGGGAATGGTATAATATTGTATTTTACACTATTTATTGAAATGAATATAAATATGTTTGCAATAATGATCAAATATCAAATAACTGTGATCAAATATTAAATTTATGAAAGGTGAAAAGAAATAATTAATCTAAAATAGAATGTTATTAAGAACATTTTTCTTGAATACTTTTTTTTTTAAATTTTTAAGACGAATTTTTTTTTTTAAATATCACTTAATTATATAAGAGATAATTCCATTTTCACTTTTCTGAGTTGAAATAAAATATTTATCTTTTCTCATTTATTATCAGAAATAGTTTAATTTTCACTTTTAAATTTTATTTCACAGCAATATTTTTATTTAACATTATTGTCTCATTTACAAAAAAGACTAATAACAAATCTTTTAAACTATCTTTGAGATTTCTGAAACAGGATTAAAAAAACTATTGGAACAATTAAATCTAAGAAAAATTATTTAGTAACAAAGGCAGATACTTTGAAATATTGTGGAAAATTTTCCACAGGTGCCGGGAATATAAAAAAGATTCTCTCTCCTCAAATTTTATTTTAAGATTTATTTTTAATCAATATAAAAATAATTTTTTACCAATATTTTAAGAAGCGTTGATGTTTATAAAATAACTTTTTTATAACAATCTGTTGCCTGGAATCCAAACATAAATCAATAGAAAGAGAAAAAAGTTGTCCCAGTCATTCTTTATAAAAATAGAAATTACAAGAACGATAAATTTGGAGACGCAAGTTATTAATCACAGAATTTCTTGTAAAGAATTGCAATAATGAACAAGAAACTAATATTTTAAATAATCAGGTCCGCGCAAGCGCAGACCCGGCTACCAAAAATTATGCACCCCAAGCAACCACATTTTGTGGATGTGGCGAACGTCAGCCCCTCGGTGTGCAATGAAGGGCCTCAGCTCGGGGGAGCCTCCTTCTTGATCAAGGCATCCCCAGTGCCAGGTAAGTATGCTGTCATGTCTTTTGACTAACAACTTATATGGAGCTTATTCATTAATTTACTGGTAGTAAAATTTTTTTAAATATTATTTTCTTAAATATAGTTAGTGATGCAGGTTTCATTTAAAATTATTTTATAAAACTACCACATTACCTGTTTTAATAAAGAATTTCCGTAAGATATACGTTACAAAATAATATTTAATTTAACGCTTATTTGTTCTCGTAAAATATTAACTTATTATTTATTTTTTTACAAATTTAATTGATTAATTGAACAACAGACTTGTAAAGGAAATCGTTTAAAAATTTTCATTATTTTTTTAACAAAAGAAATTGTTGAAATGACATGTTCCAATCTTAAAGCTGTTGACGTAATATGAATCTTATGAACAAATTATATTAATAACCTGTTCACGAACTGTATAATCTGTGTGTGTGTTTAATTAGTATAATATTAACAATTACGGAAGTTTTACTTATTTTTTATATCAAATTATTTTATATGAATTTTTATTTTATTTAATAGTTATGTAACTATTATTTATTTTACATCAAAATAATTTTTAATTCATTATATATAATTCTTTAGTTTTACTTAAGGATATTTTTAATATTTCTCTAATTATTTTACAAATTTGATATTAAAATAATTTTTAATTAATTAAGTAGAATTTTTAAGTTTTATTTAAAAATTTATCTAGTTTTACTTAAGAATTGTACTTAATGAATAAAAAATTATATTTATTTATTTATTGCAAATACCCAGAAATTAATACCCATTATTTCTCTAGCTTTCCAATATTTCTGAACTCTACAGTTTAAAAACGCAAGTGCAGAGCACGAGTCAAGGTGAGTAACATCAAAAATTTGATGTTGTCAGCACAGAGTACACCAGGGAGATTCACAAAGTCCAAACCTATGCAAATATGAGGGCAAGCAGTCATGGCACGTAGTCAGGCAGAAGAAAGCCACAGCTGAGCTTTAGTTACTTGACAAATAAATATACAGACATAAATTTTAGCTAAGGAACCCTTTCTTTGGTTTTTGTTTTTAATAAAAAAAAGGGCCACATAGATGTATACCTACAGAGTTAAATGTAAAATCTGGATTAATTCTTTCTTTTGGAAGGTCACCCATTTTTTGGTTACATACTTGAGGATTTGCTGTAAAACACGTGAGACAATCATTTCTTAGTTTTCTACACAAATTTCGACCATTTAAAGGCCAATATTTTTGACTCAGTTGAAACACCAAAGTTTGAGGTCCAAAATGCAAATATTTTTCATGATAGTATTGAATGATCAATTTTGTTAATTTACAGTTAGAGGGTAATTAGATTGGATATTTATTACAATAACTTAATGAGGAATTAGTTAACCTACCCCCAACTCGAATTATACCTTCTCGATATGGAAAAGGGGATAAGCTTTTAATCTTACTTGATGTAGAAACAGTTGCATTTTTAAGAAGACATTTAAAGTCATCTTTAAGTTCAGTTCTTTGAATTTCTTTGATTATGAACATCTCAGCATGCCTTAATTCATCATCAAGTAATGCATGCCTTAATTCATCATAGTTTCTACATCAAGTAAGATAAGCTTTTAATCTTACTTGATGTAGAAACAGTTGCATTTTTAAGAAGACATTTAAAGTCATCTTTAAGTTCAGTTCTTTGAGTTTCTTTGATTATGAACATCTCTGCATGCCTTAATATTCTTAAGAGGTTAGAGGTTCTTCTACTTTATTCTCAGGGTACTTTCAGTTGTTGAAGAACCTGAAGAGATGACTTAAAATACGAACAATTTTTAAATACCTATTACTAATTTGTAATAATGTTTCCAATAAGCTGGAAGAGTTAGAAATAGAGTTATTTTTTAGTCACTAGTTAGTTTTGTCTGCTGCACATAGTCGTTTTTCATTTCACAAGTACATTATTCCTCTGGAACTACATGATTTTCTTTTATAAAGGGTAGATTGGCAACTGACAGGAAGGTTGTCCCATTTCATTAGAACGAACAGTCAACCAGAACATCACCATTGGTTCCTCTTGATAAAAAGTCGTCAACGTAGATACTTGTATCCAACAATTCTAAAGGCACAGGATATTTATTTTTAAATCATTTTAAATATTTCTCGATGGTAGCTGACAACAGAAATGAGCTGGCATTTTCACCGAAAGTAATTCGCTTCAAAATGTAAATTTGGAGATTGTGTTTTCCATTTGCTTCTTCAAACCACAAGAAACGCACTGCATCTCGGTCCTTTTACGGCAAGGAAACCTGTAGAAAGACTTTCTCTACATCAGATGAGATGGTAATTTTATTCAATTGAAATTGAATAAGTAGATCAAGGAGATTTGGGCTCAAATTGGGGTCAGTCCATAGGCAATCATTCAGAGAAAGTTCATTATTATCGTGTGAGCTGGCGTCAAACATTATTCTGATTTTTGTCGTAAGTCTATCTTCTTTATAGACTGCTTGATGCGATAAACAATATATGGGATAGTCTACGACTTGAGCTTCGATTTGGTCAACCCGTTCTATTATTTCTTGCTTCAGATAGTCTTTCAAAGTATCATTATACTGAAGTCGTAGCTCGGGATTTGTACAAAATGCTTTTTTTTTTTTTAATCATAAGTTATCATTCAATTTTTATTCTTTCCAGCCCCTTTTCCATGGCAATTGAACGTGGTAACGGCCATTTTAAAAGGTAGTTGTTTCTTCAAATATCTTCATGGCTTGATCACCTTCCGAAAGTTTGGGGCATTCATGTTTTATTCCAATAGATTCGAGCTCCCAAAATTGTTTCAAAGTATCATCTATCGTTTCAAAGTCCTTAACAAGACAGCACAAAATCTTAGATTGGGTATTGTTTAGAGTGCCAGTGGCTATTCAACCAAACACAGAATCACACATCAGGAGCTAATCATTAACAGTAAATGTAATATGCGCTTTAGAATTTTAAAAAATAATTCAGCATCAAACAGTCCATGTATTTTTCCTGGTTAGTAAAAGGTTGGGTCAGCAAGCTCAATAAAGTTAGGTAAAGTGATTGCAGAAATGTCTGAACGAGAAGCTGGTATTAAATCTGTAATTTTCGGCACACACACACACACAAAAAAAAAAAAAAAAAAAAAATCTGCATTTTCTATAAAGCTTTCCTTTGAATATGAAATAGCTGTATTTGTCTTTGATTTTATATTGTAAGATACCCATTTTATCCAGAAACAGGAGCTTTAATTATTTTTTTAAATTCCCAACATATCAGCGCATTCATTTGTTAAACAATTAATATTCGAGGTTGAGTCCAATATGCCTTGCATTTTAATTTTCTTTTTAAACTTATCTTCAAATAAAATATAGACAGTGCTCAGCAAAATAGAATTGTTTTTCTTTGATGTATTACTTAAAGATTGAAAAGTAGAAACAGTTTCATTTTTATTTATTATATCATTCTTAGGCGCCGATGAATTCACTTCCGCCCGACTAAAAAAAGCACCACGTGCCTTTTCTTCAAAAGTCAAATCATCAGCACCACCATTCTTGGCCACACGTTTTTTGCGATGAAGCATTAAATAATGACGTTTAGAACACACTAAACAAAATATTTGAGAATAGCAAGAACTAGGTGTATGATTTTTATAAAGACAAAAAAAAAAAAAAAAAAAAAAACTTTGCACTAGCGTGCAAAGTTTTTTCTCTTTCACTATTCCGTATCTTTTATTAACATTTAATTTTTTAAAATTAGGGCATTTATTCAGAGAACGATTATGATTACACAATGCACAACAATATTTCGATTTCGGTTTATCGTTCGCGTTAATCATGAAAGATTTTGTTTTATAAAATTGGGAGGAGAACTATTTAATGTTTTTCGGAAGAGGATTGCGATTTACGCTCTCAAGAATTAAGCTTCTTTTTTCTAAAAAGGAAATTAATATTTTATATTAAGGAAACTTGTGTTGATTTTAAAGTATACTCAAATTGCTTTCTTGTTACTTTTGAAGCACAATGTTTACTAACAAAACATCTGACAAAGAATTTTGTTCGTAATTCAAAACTTTTATGGTTCTTACATTTTTTTCAAACAGTAAACCAAGTTTCTGAATTCTTTAGATGATTCAAATTGCATTTTGTGATGATTAATAATGGCAAGAATATGAGTGTCGACCAAAAGTCGACGATTCTCAAAACGCTCAGTCAGTACTGCGAATAAAACTTCAAATGAATCATCTAATATTTCTATTTGTTTTGCATCACCTTTTACTCGATGCACGCAAATAAAGTAATTTTTGAGTTTTTTTCATTTATATATTTATTATTTGAAATAAGGTATTCGATTTGAGTATTAAAAATTAAACTACACTTAACACTTTTCAGTAAATATAGGGAGTGGTATTTAAGGTAATTTAACTTTCACTTTCGATTCTGTACATTCTGATGAAGGAGTATTCGAACAATTAGAATAATTCACGTTTTTAAATGAATCAATAAATAGTTTAAACTTTACCTCTAATTTTCCAGTCATGTTTCAATACCTTTCAAGCCTTTTTGGACATCTAGAATTCCATTCATGTTCGGTAAATCGCAGTATTTCTCACGAATACGATCCATGCGATATTGGAGTGTTCCAAATTTCTTAGATTTCATTTTCAATTCACTTACTGTTATATCCGATAAATCTGTTTCAGAAAGCTCTTTCACAAAATTTTCACGTTTCGTTATCGAGGTTTTTATTGCTCCTTTTATTCGATTTAATTTATCCATAATTCGTTGGTACGACTGTTGACTCGGCGGTCCACTATATTGTTTTATGGTTAAGATATGAGTAGATTATATAATAATTATATTCTCACTCATAAGACGGGCCAGTGTGTTTTTTAATTATTTATTACAAACACAACAAAGGATATGGGAATTATAATTCCCGCTCGAGAAACATAACCATTCTCCTCAATTTACAAATTTCCTCTGCTTTTTCCCAAAATAATATCACGTGATGAGCGCGTATGCGCGAACAGAGATAATGTTTAACTGTTTAAAATACATGAAATTCAAGAATAAATTTCGACTTTAACACTTTGCAGTATTTGATCTCCAAGTGTCTATAACAAAAGTTATCTAAACACATTTCCACGTAAAATTTATGAACCACAAAATATTAAATAAAAAAAAATCTACCATTACTTTACCATATTGCCAACTTTGTTTAACTTTGATGTACGAAACAACTTTTCTTGAAACAACTTTTCATCCTATAATTTGAAAAAATATTAAAGAAATGATTTTCAAAATATAAATAATTTTATAAATAATTAATTAAAAAAATTAATTAATTATTAAAATAATATTTTATAATATAAATAATTTTATAAATTGACTAATGTAGTTTTGTTACATGAATATCGCAGTGAAATTTGTAAGGCGTGTCCTAACATCTAAATCTTTTTATGTTCTTTTCAAATGACATATTTCAAATTTGATACCTATCCTACAATTTCGATCAATACATCTTATTTAAAAACATTCCAATTTTATAGGAACTCCATCATTTTTATCAATCGATACTACAGTAAATTTTTAACGATTTTTTTGGAAACGATTAACGATTATTATGACCTTAACCTTAACGATTTTTTTGGAAAAATGTACAAAAGAGCTTTAATGGTAAAAAATATTTTTATTTTGAGTAAAATTCTTCTAAAAATACTGGATGAAATGTGGTAGTATTAAGTTCGCATAAAATTTAACATCAACAATTTCAAAGAAATTTTCTTTATTGAAGAAGGAATTTTAAGCAAATCTTAATCTTCTTTGATGGAACCATAAGCGATTTTCTGAGGAAAATACATATATAATAATAAAAATAAATCATCGATCTTCGAAAGCAAGTCAGAATGCTTGACTGTCTGTTTTCACTAAAACAATGGATCGAGAAGATTACAAGAAAATATCACGCCAACTTTCAGTGAGGCACATCCTTAACGGATTGAAATTATCACCAATTATGATGTGGTGTTTTATATTTCTTCATATAGAATTTTCCTTAAATTTCCTCAAATTAATTTTTCTTTACAAAATTTTATGTAAAAGAAATATTTTTTCAATAAAAACAATGATTTTTCCTTAGAAAAATGTGACGTTTAGTAGAATATTTAGCAAAGGAATGGAGAACATTCTTCAAGAGTAAATTTCAATTCCAAATATCGTAAAAAAAAAAAAAAAAAAAAAAAAAAAAAAATTAAATTTTTTGGAAATTTGCAATGGATTATTTTTTTTCTTGATGTCGAATCTATTTTAAGCTATTCGAATATAGAATTTTTTCCAATTTACTCTTTTTTTTAACAATAGTTTATGACGACAGCTTTTGATTTTATTTTTTTAGGAAGATATTAATTTTCATCTTCAAGCAAATCCTGGACAGATTTATATCAAATTAAATCTATTACAAACTAGTGAGGTGGGAAAATGTTTTTTTTTTTTTTTTTTTTTCATGTCTATAGCAGCTGGGTCAACTAAAGCTATAAATGATCTGAATAAATAAATTATTTTCTTATAATGGATTCTGCAATTTCTTCAGTGTTTTCGGCGCAGGTCTGCCAATGATGGGAAAACTCTGATACTCTCAAGGTCAACACTTGTAGCTGGGCAGTCAAAAACGTGGTCTGATGTCAGTTGCGTGTCTGGACAGTTATCACAAATACTGTCGACTCTCCTTCTGTCTCAGTCGATCATCATCTATTCGTTCTTCCAGGTATCAGCCAGACATGTGGTTTCTTCTCGGTATGAAGTGAAATGGGTGGGGGAACAGAGATGTTCCGATTGAGTTGCAACAAGCAGTGTGAAATTGTGGCGAAAAAGAGACAGAAAAAATCGTAAAACTGGAGCATATCTTGAGTAAATGCTAGATGAATAAAATGTATATGTGCATATTTAAATTGTTGGAAGCGACACTTCCACTAAGGGGTGGGGCTTAATCCTGCTTGGTCGGAGCGATCAGTTAGCTTAGTGTAGTGGGGAGATGGGTACAGACAAACATAGTTAACAAATATATACAGGAAAAAAGACATTCACTGGGACTGAATAAACTTTAGGCCCCTGTGATGTTTAGTTCTAAGCCTCATAATAGTTTTCGTAGTCAGATCTCTCAGAGAACTTGTAACCCCTAGATAGCGGGTCCCCGAAAGGAGGATAGGGGAATGCCTCTATCAGTTTATCTATTGATGGGGGATAGGAGGGAAATAAGATAACACCCACTGACCAACCTTCTGGTGCTCTGGCACCGATTTTCCATGAGTAGTTCATGGGGAAAAATGATACTTGAAATTGTACGAAACAGTGTCTTTGCCTGATAATGATGAAAAAATGTGTTTATTGAAGAAATTAAAAATGAAGTTACTACCAAAAATAAACACAAAGATGGGTTTTAATATGAAATTTTAAGATCCTCATTCACGAATTTAATGCTAAAAAATTAACATAAGCATGAAAATGAGTAACTTTAACTTATAACTAGGTTAATCAGAAATTAACAACAGAAATTAATTTCATGTGTTAATTAATTTTCAAAAAAAATTAATTTTCATGTATATATAAAATGTTTAATTTTACTATCTAGATTTTGGTTCTATAGTTCATAGGTTCTATAATTCTTACGCTTCGATGTTTGTGGTTATTCAGAATTCACTTTGTTCCGGTCTTATTAGTACACGAGAGAAAAAGAGAGCATTTAGTGATAAACAAATCAAATCCACCCGAAATACAGTTTCTACACATTTTTAATAACAAGATAATATGTTATAATTTATCTCAAAATCAATTTTGCCTGTCATTTATTATTTGTCATTATTTATGCAATTTTTTAAAATTTTCACTTTTGTTTCAGAGATAGTTTTATCTCATTAAGCTTATTATATATAGATGATATATAGATGTATTTAACTATGACAAATATTTTAAGGATATAAATTTTTTTCACTTTCTTTCATAAATTGTTTCTCCGATTTTTTAATGTTTAGTAAAAATTTGAATGCTTATAAAGGATGGTTAATAGCAGAACTACAAATAATAAAAAGAAAAAATTGATTAAAGGTCATAAATTAGATACCTTTTCAGCGGTTAATGCATACGAATTATGATAACTTACGCTGACGTGTTTTGAGTGCTTACAGATAAGTCAGTGGACCATCTTCAAGATGAGACACCTGCTTTTCGAATTCTATTTCTCACTTGATTCCGACTTGCACGTTTCAATTCGACAGAATCGATTTTATCAGCAGGGTCGACATGGCACTCATCCATAAAGGTAAGAAACATTTCAAAACTTTTATATATAATTTTTATATTTTTTAAATTTTAGGCTTTTGAGGGATTATGATTTTCATATATAGTTGTTAATGATTTTCTTCAATTAAAAATATTCTTATAGGCTAGTTTCGCCCAATAATAAGGAAATTTTTTTGACCTCATCATTTATGGTTTGAAATTTAGAGCGAAATTTCAAATCGTTTACTATTATACACGAATTTACTACAACACTATATATTATTTTAACATTCATCCTAATTACTTAGAATTAAATCGAAAGTGAATATCATTTCTATATTGTTATTTTCAGGATACCTCTCATGCTATTTGTATTTATATACATTATTTTTAATTTTCTACTTATAATGGGTATGGTTTTATATAAACCATTATTCCTACTGAGAAAGAGGTGTTAGTGTAAAATTTATTGAGGAGAAAAGATTTATTATTCTCGTGGAAGATATATGGTCTGTGCTCTACCAATAGCATGAGCTTTGCATACTTTATGTCTGCTTTTATATCTAGAGGTAGGACTCCCGCTAGTACTTGTACAGCAGCCGTAGAAACAGTCCTGTAGCATTTCGTAAAGGCCATGAGCGCCGGTCTTTGTGCACTCTGTAGGTGGCCACAGGAGCTTTTACATTCCAATCTGTGTCCCCATGCCCCTACACCAAAAAGAGCCATCCTCTCGGTTCCACTCCTGTATAGGCGTTTGAGTAATCCAGGCTCGCGCCCGAACAAAACTCACGCCGTTCGTTGGAGTGACTCTCACAATACTTGGTCTCACCTCCTTAAGATAGGAGTTAAAGGTGAGTGCGCTATCGTATTTTACACCCAGGAATTTTAGCTCCTGCACAGACTTTATGGAGTTTCCGTCCCATCTGAAGACAGGCGGTCCCTTAAGCGTACGCCTTCTGGTGACCGAGGGCTACCATTTTGCTGGGATTGAATACTAGCTTTTATGTCGTCCCCCATTTGCTGATTGTATTGAGGGCAACTTCCGCATTTTCCTCGAGCTTTGCTCTTGAGTCACCAGCTGCGACCAGCAGCATGTAGACAGCGAAGGCTATCAGCCTCGTATCATCTGGCATGTCCAGTCGGAAATCGCTGTCTGTAACCAAGTACCAGAATAGGGTTCCACTACATGACCCCTGATGTACACCTCTGCTGGATTCGAAAACTAAGTTTTCTCCCGAGCCATTATATATAATTTGTCTGTCTTCCAGATAGGATTTTACCAACATATATATGTTGTGGTCACATCGCGCTTGACCGAGGAGGAACATAACACCTGGTCTACACGCTGTCAAAAGCGCTCTGAACAGATCTGGAGGGGTGAGGAAATTATTTTATTGGTAGGAAGCTTATCATAGTGGAAAAAATTACACTTTTTGGAGTAGAAGATTCTGGAATCGATATTAGCCGCTGCTGAACAACTGGGAATGGATAATACTTTCCTACTTTTTAAATGCATGTTAGTTGGTGTGAGTGAGACTACGTATTTTCCAAGTTTTCTCCTTTGCGAGAAGTGAATAGTCTTTCTGGAAGGCCAGCAATCAATCAACCATTCATAAGCTAATCACCAGTAAAGAGAAATGTTTATTGGCTTACAAGAAACAGAAAAAAGTATTAGCAGATGTAAGGAGAAATATAAAATGCCAAGCCTACAGGAAACTGGAATTCCTAGTCATTGTATATCCTAGTTGAATTCAAAACTTTTGCAGTCAAACATAGTTCAGGATTTAAAATCCATCAATCACTTGATTATCAAGAGTTTCATCAAAATTATCTTTAAACTAAGAAAGAGTGTTGATAATTATCGCTTACAAAATTTAATTTTGTTTCTTAACTCATTAAAGATAATCCATTGCCATAGTTTTTGTTTTCATATGATTGAAATTTACAAAATGTTACACTCACTTCCAAAAGTTAAGCACAAAGATGTAAAATGCAAAAAAAAAAAAAAAAAAAAAAACTGCTTTGACTGACACAAAATTCCACAGGAAAGAAGCATACATATTTATGCATAAAATAAAATCAATAATTATATACAGAAATGAAAACAATATTTAATTTTTGTAAGTTATCTGATAATGGTATACTGGATATTTAAACAGATTATGTATAAAGTGAAAATAAACAGCATAAAATGAAAAAAATGACATTAATAGGGTATGTGATCCCCCCCTCATCTGTACACAAAGTTTACACCTTGTGACCATGCTTTCAGTTAGGTGGTCAACTACTGCAGAGTTAAGCAATTGCCGTTCTTCTTGTAGAGCAATTTCCAGCTCAATAAAAGTGGCTGAAGGTGGGAAACGTGAAGATGCAGCACGGCCGAGAGTATCCCAAAGATTTTCAATGGGATTAAGGTCCGGTGAATATGCTGGCCACGCTATACGCGCAATCTCTTCACTCTCCAGGTAGTCATCGACGATGTCAGTTCCATGGGGATATGCGTTATCGTCCATTAAAACAAAAGTAGGGCCAACTGCTGCAGCGTACAATCTCACAATGGGTTCTAGGGACTTCCTCTCGATACCCGACAGTCGTCACAGAACCCCGTTTAAAGATGTGCAGGACGGTGCGGTATCCTAATGAAACCCCTGTCACACCGCTTCCGCCTCGGAATGCGTAATGTTTGGTGACGTTTTGGGGCTGATTGCGTGTTCCTTGTTCATTCCATATCTTTATACACTTGTGATCTGGCTCCAGAGCAAATCTAGACTCATCATTAGACATGACATTGCTTGAATCAGACGCAGTCCAATTGACATATTCCCGGCACCTATGTAATAGTGCCTCTCTTGATTGGACGGATAGACAGACACAAACTCGAGGTACCCGTGTGAACAGTCCATTCATATGTAATCATTGGCGTACAGTAGCTGCAGATATCACCTTACTAATGGACGCTAACACTAGATGTCACACGTGTGGAGGTCTCTCTGCGATTCCGCTTGGCTAAAATTGCAATCTATCGATCTTTCGTGGGGTTTGTAACCTTTGGGTGACCGGCTATGGGCCTTCGGACAACTGTATGTGTGTTTTGGTATTGTTTCTATAAACATGAAATTACAGAATGACGATTGCTGAAGAAAAGAGCAGCATCTGAGATCGACTGTCCTGCTTCAATGCGCCCCACATCTCGTCAGAGCTCAGAATCTTCAATTCGTCTTCTGGAAGTCATAGAAACACGTACATTGGTGTGCAAAAATTTAGGAAGAAACGGTTTTTCACGTGCAGCGTCGCTCAGCAGTGGAACTTTATTGATAAATGTGCATGGAGTAGAATGACAGAGACTGCCGAAACATCCATGTGACAGCTTTCTAGCAATAAACATCCAGCTTTTAGTAGGGGATTTGATCTCCCCTGACTGCTGCGCAGGATCAACATTGTCTTCTCATACTGAGTATGAGGTTGTCAATAAGTTGTTGAGGTACTGCTACCTATTCTTCTTGTAGCGCCAATCAAAACTCCGGAATCGTTACTGGTGGTTGGTGACGTGCCGCCAAGCGTCTCCCAAGAAAGTCCCACACGTGTTCGATTCGATTTAGATCCGGGGACCTTGCGAGCCAATCAATGCATTCATTATCCTCACTTTCCAACAGATCTTCGACAGCCTCTGTACGATGAGGTGGAGCATTGTCGTCCATGAAAAGGAACTGGGACCCATAGCTCCTCTAAAACGACGCACATAAGAAAGGAGAATAACATTACAATAACGGGACCCGGTGACTGAACCTCCTTGGACGACATGAAGGTCAGTACGGGTACCAAGCATGATGCCTCCCCAAAGGAGAACACCGCGACCTCGAAACCGGTCTCTTTCGACGATGTTGGAGGGGTTATTGCGCGTTCTCCTCTCTCTCCAGATGTGTATGCGTTCAGAGCCGGTAGTTAGACTAAATTTGCTCTCGTCCGTAAAGAGTACTTGACCCCATTGCTGATCCGTGCATTTCTGTTGTTCCCGGCACCACACAAAGCGCCTTCTCCGGTTGGCAGACGTTAATGGTACACAACGTACAGGTCGTCGTGCGAATAGGATACCTTAGTGCAGCCTCCTGGCGACTGTAAACCATGATGTCGGTCGTCCAGTCGTCTGTTGGAGGTGTCTCGCGATTTCTCCAGTTGTCTGCCGCCTCTTCCTTCTTGCCTGTTGGGCCATACACCGGTCGTCCACTGCCGTGGTTGCTCATAGACGACCACTGCTGAATCTTCGTACAGCTGTTCCTGCAGTTTGAAATGCTCCCTAGATTTGTGAAACGATACTGTGAGCGATTCCAAGCTCCGCAGCCACACTTGTCACACTTCGATCTTCCTCAATCTTCCCAATGATTCGACCTCGCGTAAGGTCATCTAGATGTCGTCTATGAGGTTGCCTGTTCATTATTTCGCACTGATTAAGTAGCTCTACGTCGTTTAAACTGATTTATGCCGTGCAATAGCTTTCACAGAAACTCTGAGCGTACACCGCTATCGTGCTTTATATCCCTCCGACATTCTCCCTTTACGTCATGTTGCGTGATTTGAGTATGCCCTTGCGTACCTGACCATAGTCAATCTTCTGATTGGTCTTTCGATCCGATCTACCTGTTTGTTCCGCTGTTATGCAAATTTTTCCATTTCGTTCTTAATTTTAGCACACCAGTGTATGTCTTGAAAACAAATTGTACGACAGTTTTAAACACCTTCTGTCAGCACTTGCAATCAACTTCTGTAACCCTTCATACAGCTGGTATCTTATAAGACTACCCTTTTTGCATATTTCTTGACATGAAAACGCGATTGACTGTTATCTAACATATTGCATACTTCCATCTATCTCTGCAGCGATTTTCATCCTCTTCAATTCTGATTGGCTTCGGGAAATTACTATTTTCCTTTCCGCGTTTAACTTTTGGAAATGAGGGTATTTTAAACTGTCTCGTTGCTATTTTTTAATAAAATTCTACTTCCTATGACTAGAGAAGGTAATTCAGCAATGTAAAAAGAATGAAAGAAACTGAAGACCAGTTCTTACTACAATTTTAATCACGATAAATAGTACATGTAAAATAAACATATAGAGTTGAACCTAAATCACCGTTAAAATTATTGATGAATGCTAGGAATGAATCGTTTATTCTGTAAAATATATGTTATAGAAGCTTTGTTAAAAAAAATAAAAGTTAAATTGCATAGGAAAATGGAAATTGACAGTAAGTATTGAAAATTAGTTATTTTATTTTAAATAAAATTTTAAAATCGGGTTTTATTTCTCTTTATTGTTAATACTTTTATACCATAAAAGTATTTGTAATCGTAATTTATTTGTGGCTACTTTATAAATGTTGAAAATTTGTTAACATAATTAAAAAATAGAAATGTGGGTATTTTTTTAAAAAAAAATTCCTTTTGCTTTATTATATATATATATATATAATATATATATATATATATATATATATATATATATATATATATATATATATAATATATATATAATATATATATATATATATATATATATATATATATATATATATATATATATATTAGGAAAAAGAAAAATTCTGTTCTAAATAATTTTTTGTTCTTATTCAAGCCATTCTAACTTTTAATGTAAAAATATTATTTGAAATAAAAATTTCTGTTCTAATCACCATGCATTCTAGTTCTATTCCTAATTATAAATGCTTATTTGATTTCAAATTCTTTTTCAATTTAGCATTTACAGGAATTTAATATTATTTAATTCCAAACAAAATTTACTATATTTTTTTAATCCTGACTAAAAAAATATTGTAGTAAAAAATAAAAATTAAAAAAAAATATAGAAGAGAAGTAAGCCTAATGCTGTCATTCGAACTAATGTAAATTCAATGTTTCGGTTTCTGTGAAATTTTATGTTTTGTTCTTTATTTATTAATACGGTTTGTGCACATTCCTTATTTCAGAAGGCCTACACAGCTCCATTTGTAAAATGAAATGGTGTATTTGGTTGGGAACTCTACTTTTTTTGACGATTGAATCGAATGCTGTGAAGATAAGATACGCCAGTAAAGATGATTGTGACAGGTTTTCCTTAGATGCAGTTTATCATGAAAGATTCAAAATTATTACTGAAAATATATTTAAAGGTAAATATCTTATACTTTAAGATTGAAGTAATTTACATTTTTATCACGATCAAAGTTCATTTATTATGAATCATTACCTAAAAGTAACAAATCCCACTAAATTCCTAATTCATTTAAAAAATATATTTTTAAGATATATTTTAAATTCCATTTTGGCATTTTGAAAGGTTTTTTTAATTAATTCATCAGCAAGAGCAGAATAAATAAAGAAGCAACATGCTGTTTACTAATAATTGGAAATTTATTAGAAGTTTATCGGCCATGATCTCATTGCTATTTTGTTTGAATATAATTATAACAATATTTTTTTTAACTATAGTTACATTGGAGTAACTAGATTACGATTGCATTTTTTAAATATTTTGTTATTTTATTAATAATTGCGAATTTTTTACGAGTTTATCGGTCATAATCATAGTCATTTACCTTGAATGCTGCATTTTTTAAAACAGAAAAACTATATCTAGATGGAATTCGCACAGGAAGTGAAAAAAATTGCCTGGTATATATATATATATATATATATATATATATATATATATATATATATATATATATATATATATATATATAAATTTTTTAAAGCAAGAAACTTTTTTTGATTTTATTTACTGTTCAATTGGAAAAGTGGATCAGCGCACCCCAATAACAACATTTATTAATAAACTCATAAAATTTCAGTTTGAGAATCTAATTAAGAAAATTATAATTAATTTTTTTCTATAATTTATGATTTTTTTTTTCATTAACCGCTACATTCTCCTATTTACGGAAATTTTCTTGCTTCCGAAATGTGTTTTAATGAAAACTGGCTATTTCATTGAATATAACTTATAATACTGAGCCACATAAACTTCTGTTACAGATTCAACAGAGTTTGTCAACAGAATAACCGATCTGGTTGCAGACAGTTTGACCACCACGATGGCAGAGTTACCAAACAGAGATGCGTCGGACAGGTAATATCGTTATTTCTTATTGATAATTTATTATCTTGTGCTGATAGTCCATTGTTACGATCCTCTTTTTTTAATTAGAAGTTCATTTAAAATCCTAAGCACAGGAACATTAAATATATTATACACAATAACCGACAATTGGCGACTTTCTTAATTAGGAATAATTTTAGATAAGTTTAATTTATTTTTCTTATTTTCCTTTCATACATTTTTTTTAATAAACAAGAGCTCTATCCTCAGGTAGCCTTAAAGTTGCATAAGCAGTTTTGAGCTCATGAAATAGAAACAACTGCATTTACAATTCAAAGAGTACAAAATACATTTGAGCAGTAGCATAATTCTAATACAAAAATTGATTACTATAGATAAAATTTCAGAAAAATTTCAGGATAAAATGGACATATTTTGTTCTTTTACCGAACTGTCATTGTAGCAATTGCTTAGAATGTTTTTTCGGTACTTATTTCCTAAATTATGCTTAATGATACTTTCGAATTTTCGCTGGAAGTATGGTTTAAATAAGGCATTAAGAATTAGGAGGAGATTCATTGTGGATATATATGTTTTGTCACATCTAATGTAGGTTTCCTAGAAAATTGAATAAAGGCAGTGAATGTGCAATACTACATCAATACTAAAGGGTTACATCTTACCTCCATAAAGGGTTTGTTTGATTCATAAATAAAGTGGGTGACCCAATTTATTGGAACTAAGAGTTCATGGGCTTGAGGCTATGACACAAAATGCTATCGAGCAGAAGTGCCCAGTACCGTACAAGCCCATTAAGAAGAAGAAGAATATGTACTAGTTTGGCTCTGAATTTTCTGATAAATATTAAGAATTGGTAATCTATATTAATTTAGAGAAAAGTCAGATTTTAAGGAAAATTCTGAAAGAACTGAAAGTGATAGATTCACTTTTTATTCATATTATGTCATTTAACTGAACATGTTTTCGTATTCATATTATGTCCTAAGCAACTGTTACTATAAAAAAAATAATAAGTAAATAAAAAACAAAAGTCAAAGGTTTTAAGGGAAGTTAGGAAAGAACTGAAAGTGATAAACTCCCTTTTTATTCATATTTTGGCACTTAACTGAACACGTTTTTGTATTCATATTATGTCCTAAGCAATGGCTACTATGCACATACTTAAAATACTTTAGTATAAAAGCGTTTTGTTTTCAAACATTTTGATGCGATAAAAGACAAATACATTAAAATACAAAAGATGAGATGGGCTGGCCATGTCATTCGTATGCCAACTTAACGCACCCCTAAAAAAAAAAAAAAATCTTTCTTGCAAGGCCAATGGGAAAGCGTTCCAGAGGTGGGCCCAAAATCAGATGTATTGATTGTCTGGATAGGGACTTTAACACTATTGGGACATCTAATTGGAAAAGTGCTGCTGAGTACAGGCCAAGATGGAATAAGCTCATTGAGAAGGCCAAGACCCACACAGGGTTGTAGTGCCATTGTTGATTGATTGAAAAGACAAATAATGTTATGTTTTATAGACATATACGTATCACATATGCTAAAATTTAGTTTTGAGCTAAAACTGACGTTCTTATTTGGGCGTGGAGAAAGTCTAGAAAAAGTCATTCAGATTTGAATACCAGAATAAACTTTAAAAACAGATGTTTTCAAATTATTCTTTAAAATTTGAAATGAAAATATAGACATGATGTTCTAGGTCTACAAATACAAACTAGTCCCTAACTACTAGGTTGATTGTTTTTATCATAAACTTGCCGTTTTCCAGTCAAGTGGTTACATAGATTTGAAACCAATTAAGAACTCAATGCAATTAACCATGTCTTTGAGAACTACAAATTCAAGAAATGTATTTCAAGACCAAGATCCAATTAGATTCGCGTATAGACAATAATTTTACATAATTTTAAAATGAACAATTGAATGCTGTTGTTGTTAGTGTAGTTACTAATCCCAGATAGTTCAATTCTAATACTAGACCAATTCCACGAGTCCACAAACAGCCAGTAAATCCAAAAGCATAAGGGGCTTTGAAAAAGCCTCTTCCAAGTCAAAATTCAAGCAGCTCAAGATATGCTTAAGCGATGCCTGTTCAGCTTTACATTTTAGGCATAGACTAAAAGTCTTTTGACCCCCCCCCCACATATTTGAGGCCTCTTAAGTGACGAACAATTAAGTGGTATATTCCGATTCACAAAATTCTAGTGAAGAGCATAGTAATGTAGTATGTTAACATTAATATACTTAATGTGATTTAATTTGATTTTTTATTTGAATGCGACTTCTTTTTCAAAAGGTACCATAAAAACGAAGATGACATCATTATATATATATTTTTTAAATTATTAAACTTATGGAATCTCGAGCAGAAGCTTAGTTTCTTTTCTGTCAAAGTTGCTCATTTTGTATACAGTTTTATTTAAACTTTACACAGAATGAACTGTACATATTGATCATACAACCGAAATATTGTGAACCGTACATTTTGAACGGAAACAACTGAAATATTGTGGACCTTAAATTGAATAGATTAAGAGTCCTAAATTCTTCATCTATCTTTAATCATATTTTATTTATCTTTTTGTGTAATAAAATAAATATTATACACAGCTGCAGTTTTTTTTTGTTAAATCTCTTTTGATGTATTCGTAATCATCCAATTCAACAAATAATTTTTGATTATGAAGATAATTTTTATATCTTCCTGAAAATTTCAATGTATTTTGATATCAACCGGGAATCTACACGTAACCTTAAGCAGATTAAAAATCTTATTGATAAGATCTTGGCGAAAGAAAATTGAAGAAATTAATAAACAGAGTTAAGAAAAAAAAAATTGTGCTTATTTTCAACTGTTTTCTCAGTTGCTAGCTGTAGGTACATTTTATAACTATGAGCAATGTTTCTTAAATTTTATATATGCGTTCTCTTGAAATTAATTTTTATTCGGAGCTCATATACATTATTATAAGTAAGAATTATGGATTATATTAAAAGGTATTTTTGTCACATTTAACGATGCTTTCATAATAACTTATTTATAATTAAAGAACTGGTTTTGGTATATGATTGTTATTTGTTGAGGTACTATAGTTAAGTTTTACGAGATTTTGGAAGTAAGATACTCAATGTGTATTATTTTATTAAATTTATTTGAAAGCACAAGTTATCTTAGAATTAAAGAATGGAATTGGCAATACACGTGGAATGTATACATAACTAAAAATGTTGGATTCAGTACTCATTTATATAATGAAAATAAATATTTTTTTAAAAATATTGATGTATCGGCTCGGTATGATCAACTAGGGTTTGCTAAAATTAGGCTTTTTGAGCTTACTGATAATAAACACAATCGGTTCGATTTCCAGTTTAATGGAAGACCCATCTTGTTCAATAAAGGAGGCTAGGGCACGTAAATATGTAGTGGTCGCAAAGTCTTAAGAGTGAAATAGTCACTGGTCGAATCTTAAGGGGTCTTCTGCTTGATCTCTGCTTCTAAGTTTTGAAAATTCCTACACAACAGCTTCCATTCAACTGATGGACTCCATTCGTAGGTTTGGTAGCAGGAAGCATACTAGTGCACGCTTATTGTGATGGAAAGTTAAGTTCAAGTGTAATTGAAAGTTTTCTTAATTATAAACTATTAATTAGATTTCGCCTTGCGAGTTAATGACTGACAAGTTTGTTACATGGTATTTTTTGTTGTCGGACCAACATGCTTCCCTGTACCTCGCCTTGAGTTGAGCTCTACCAGTTGGATAGAAGCAGCCTGGTGCAATTTTCGTGATTTTAAAGCAGGGACCAAGCAGATGACCCATATTTGTGCACCAGTATGCTTCCTGCTATTTTTTTGTTAAGAATCATTGTTTTTCTGTTTTTATAAATTGTGAACCCCATTCACACGTCACAAAAAGCGATTTCTGTAATGCATTCACTCCCAACAAATGTACATACAGGAAGTAGAAATGTTGCATACACCTCCTATTGCTTAACTGTAGCAAGAATCGAACCTTAGGTTTTTCAATCCGAAGACTGTCATTCTACCGCTTATCTATTCTGACCTTTCTTCAAAGTTAATTTGGAACTTTTTTGATCTCATAACTTTTATTCCTTTGAAAAAAATAGTGATTCATTAAAAAATTTTAAATTAAATTTAAGTTTCATGGCAAAATCAGAAACATCAAGAGCACATGTGAGAATATTGACTTAATCGCCAAATTACGTAAGTTGTTAGAGGCTCGTTTTTACTTACTCGTAGAGACCGGTAAAAATAGTTCGTAAAAAAGAAAAAAATTTTAAAATAAAAAATAATGCATTAGATTATTAAAATCTGATTCTTTTTTTATCATCTACAATTTTTTTTTATAAATAGAATACTAATAGAAACAAATTCAAATATACTAGAGTTTTGAATCAGCTTGCTAAAAGACACTCTATACACTTTGAAAGGGTCCTTTCCTATGTTGGATTGAATGGTAATGAGATTGCCGATAATTTGGTCAATGCTGCCACCGCTGATAAACTGTATGACAACGTTACATTAACCTATTCTGAAATTTCCCCAACCAAAAGGAAGGAATTAAGTACACTTTGGAGAGTTCTCCCTGCTCACTCGTGATACTTTGGCAAAATACTTCGTTGGTGCCACAAGTTCAATGTATCGAGAAAACAGTATAGACCCATATCAAATCAGTTACCTTTCACCTGGGCTAGAGGCTCTTTTAAGAGTGTCATTGGCGTGGGGCTGTTCAAGCCTCCCCCGATCATATTTTATCAGTCTAAATTTTACAGTTATTGAGATTTTAAGATATCCGATTTTATATTTTTGGACCTTCTGGACATTTTTGGTTTTATGGAGATGGTATAGCTTAGCTACATCATCGGGGATTAGAAACAACAACAACACTAATAGAAACAATTATTTAAAATACACTATAAGAAATACATGCAAAATAAGATTCATGCTTCAACACTTACTATCATTTTTATGATTCCTCTTCACCAAATAATTTTCAAATCATGTCTAGCTTTAAATTTTTAGAGTCCAACGTCTGATATTTTGAAATCTTTTACGTTCAGCTTCACAACAAAGCAATTGGGGTTTTTTTAATGACATTATCATCATCACAGCAGGAATGTTCCTTCATCTCATTTTTCTCAGCCAAGCAAGACTTATCCAGTTTAGAATGTTTTGATTCTACAATATTTTTCAAAAGGCAGTCCTTTTGCCTGTACTGTTTCTTTTTTCAAGGAATTTTTTGAGTTTTTAAAATTGTTCTTTAGAATTATAAGTATATATATATACATATATATATAAATATGAATAAATAAATAAATATATATATGTATATATTGGCATTTTTTTTTTGTCTCATTTAATATTTTCTCTATTTCGACAAACGGAACTTCATAAATTAAGTTGTTCACATGAAACGAAATCAACTACAGAACAAGAGACCTCAAAACTAATAAAGCTTGTTTGACATGTGTTATACTATCAGATAGACGTATAACACATGCCAAACAAGCTTTGGACGCTTCTATTTCAAGCATTACATGAATATTTGGTCGCAAAAAATTATCCGCTTTGAATTCTATGTAATCTAGCAAATGTCTAAAAGAAGGTTCGTGTCTATTGGTGTAAGGAAATATTAAAAAAAAATATGTTTAAGATGCATCAATTCTTGTATACAACATTTACACATGTAACAAACAATGAAGATGTGCTTATGAATCCAAATCAAACCAGAAAGAATTTCAACTATACATATTTGTTTTTTCATTATTAGGCCAGATATAAAAATAGCAACCGTCGAGCTATGCGTCTATTTACATTATAAGCAAATTATTTATGTCATCTGGTGTTAGTTCTCCGACGGTTGAAAAGTAGAAATTCTATTGTATTCTTGTTATTATTGCTTACAGAAGCGGTTGCTTTGAATGGATTTAATTTAATATATCTTAGTTTTATATAGAATCCTATATTTCACATTATTTCCTACATTCCATCCTATATTTCACTTACTATAATATAAAAAGACTTAATGCAATTATGCTATATGTGTGATTACTGTCACATGTTGTATCTTTTACAATTAACAATACTGTTAAATTTAAAAATTATTATTTTCCCTGAAATTTTAATTTATTAGCATATATGATTTTTATTCCAGCCGCGAGAGAGCAGTGCATGCCCAGTTTAAGGGTGTCAAAAAAGCATTTGCAAGCAAAACTAAAAAAATTCAAAAGAAAATAGCTTTAGCTTGGGAAAATTTGTTGGCAGATTACTTTGATTTGATGTATGACAGCGACAATGCATCTCTCTCACAACATCTGAACAAAGCTCTAAATGTAACAGGTGAGTGAATATGATACTCAATTTATTGATTAATTTTATCTGCGGCAACACATTCTTACTTACATTTTGTCAGAAATATGTGGCACTTTTGCTGTGTTTCAAGTTGCCTTACATACACAGTTGTCGTACACATACACAGTTGCCTTAATTGTTAATTATATGTTATAAATATATTATTTAGTTTACATCTTATAAAACAATTCAGTTAGTTATAAGTATCAACATAACGAACAGACCGACCCCCTGCTTACTATACTCATTCACTTATTTTGATTGTGTCTTCAGAAAATAACTCCAGATAATTTTTCATGTAAAATCTGTCCAAAAATCCAACTAACTTCGCAATATGTCTGTAACTCTGTCTAGCTATTAATATTGCTCTTTTTAAACTTGGCTCATTATTACAGGATATCCTTTACAGTCTTCAGGTTCCAAACCTAGTAAAGCTTGTCCTCCAAACTTTCCCCTCAGTACATTTTTTCCTTGGTTTCACAAGACAACAACAGCCACTGTAACTCGTGAAAGCTGCTTGGTAGAATACATATTTTCGTTTAACTGTCAACAACGAAATAAATAATTTAGTATAAAGTGCTGTTTATGTACGAGGTGTTGTTATGAACTATCTAATGCTCACTAGAAAAATAATTATAACTTTATATCGAAGGCGGGTAAATATTTTATCTCAGACTGTAGTCTTTTAAAACATGATTTATAAAACAGCAATATTACTTTAAAAATATTTTAGATATGTATAACTATACAAGTATATTATATTTCATGTTACTAAGTAAGAGTAAGTAACGGCAATTAGATAAAAATGGCAGAAAATATTTCCAATTATTTGAAATTATTTCTGATTAATCGCTTAGTACTTATAAATAAACATAATCATACGTTGTTCCAATTGTAAAACGTTGTACGTTTTATCGTACGTTGTTACAATATACAAATTAAAGAAGAGATAAGTAAAAAATAACCCATACATTTATTGAACAAATCACAATATTTAACTATTATTAGCCAAAAATTGAGATAAGAACCCCATGCTTACTTAAGCAGTGTCGATTACTTTGCCAATAAACAGGTCATATAATTTTAAATTATACAGGGTGTCCCAAAACGACCACATAAACTCTTCACAGATAGATTCCTCGATGGGAATACATAAAAACTGCCCAAAGAAGCGTTCCTGTACGATCCATAATTTACGAGAAAAATATGAGAAACAAAATATGACGTCACTGCTGGAGCAAGAAAAAACACTTTATTGAACATATCAACAGCAGTATATGCTCAATTTAAAGCAGATGTTCAAAGTGTCCATCTTGAATGTCGAGGCAGGCTTGAGCACGCCGTAGAGTGGCTGTCATCACAAGTTGCAACATTGCGAGATCCACCGAAGTATAAGCAGCGTGCAGACAAGCAATAAAGTCCATTGTTGCTGGCACTACGTCTAAATACGTTCCTTGTGATGGCCCCATAAGAAAAAAATCCAACAGTGTAAGATCAGGTGAACGTGGCGAACATAGAACCGAACCCTAAAGTCCGATTCAGCGGCCAAGGTATTCCATATCCAGCCAACCACGTAAAGGAGCACAGAAATGCGCAAGAGCCCCATCATGGCGGAACCATAAGTATTTCCATTACATCGACCATAAATGAAGTATATGTCGTAGTAGTCATGAACGGAATACATGGCCACCATACGAAGACTATTGGTAGCTCCAGGATGTAGCCTTTAAAATACCAGCTTCACGGTGGCCTTATGTCATTTCATGGTGCGCACATGCATGGCGTGATATACGCGGCGAACGTTTTAAACATTATCGTCTCGAAAGATATGCAAATACTTTTAATGATATGTCCAGTAAAGTGTTTTTTCTTGCATCGCCAGTGACGTCATACTTTGTTTTTCTTATTTTCCCCGTAAACTATAGATCGTACAGGAACGCTTCTTTGGGCCGTTTTTATCTACTCACACCGAGGAACCTAGATGTGCAGAGTTTATGTGGTCGTTTTGGGACATCCTGTAGATTAACTTGTACTTGTGCTTTGTGATGTTTCATTCAAAGCACATGTTTTTATCAAGCGAATGGTGGAATGCATATGCAAATCATCGTCACTAATATCAGTGTGAGTGTGAATTTCTTGGTTTACTATGATTTTATTTCATTCCATTGTGAATGCTTCATTTGTGTGTGTGTGGGAAATATATTAATTCCATAATACTGAGAAAAATGATAAAAAAGAATATTATGTATTTTTATGATTAATGTTATTTACATATTAGAAGTGAAATTGTGGTTCTGAATATATGCAGTTATATATAATATTCAACTTTGGAATTAAAATTTAATAAAATTTTAAAAAAATGGAATTAAGCGAGCTGGAGAGTGAAGCATTCATACATGAATTAATTATTTTTAAACATGTTGTTTGTTTTATCTCTGTCAAAAATTTAATCTTCTCGTAAACTCAACAAATATGACAATAATTATTTTATAATTGCTTTTTTATTTTAACATATTAGAGAAAATATTTCCTCACGCAAACATTTTCTTTCATGGAATATTAGTATTTTTTGTTTTTGTTTAAATAACTTACAATTGCAAATTGAAAAATCTTTATCCACAGAAAACTTAAAAATTGTAAGCATAGTTAAGGTGACAAAAATAGTATTGTGGAATAAGAGTATTTCTGACTTTCTGCCTATACACACATTTTAATTTTGCTCCGAGAGGCAGAAATACTTTTACTATTACTGGAACTTTTATAGTAAATGTATTATTTTTGTTAAAAAAAATAAACAAAGATTTATTTTTCCTTTTCTGTTTATTTGTTTGACAGTTCATTAACTGTCAGATAAATTGTTAACTCTCTGAAGTTCAGTTCAACAATTTTTGAGTTCGATTCTTGGGTATGGATGTTATAAGTCATAGTCTCCTTTAATCGAAACGAAAAATCTTCTAAGTGAGGTACTGAACAGATACATATGCGACATATATTTGGGCAGCACATTTTTGGTATTTGCTTCTATTTAAATCAAATACTCATCATTGTAAACTTTGCGAAATTCATTAAAACTTAAAAGACTTTTTTCTCTTTATTAAACTTCGCTAAATCTATTGCCTGGATTCAATACTTCAAATGTTAAAACGACTGTCCGTATCGCATTATATTCATCTACATTGGATTCCTTCCCACGTAGATCTCGAAGGGAATGAGATCGCGGACACTTTGACCAAAGCTGGTGTGGCTGAAAATGGTGTGCCATCAACACCTCTCACATTTCAGGAGATTCACTCAAAGATTAAACACGAGAATAAAACAACTTGGATTGTCCCTCCTGAGCATCATTGGTACCGCTGCGCGCGTCCAGGTGCTTCCCTGGCTACTGGTCTTAATAGACAAGAAGAAAAGACTATTGCCCGTTTCAGAAGTGGCCATCTTAGTAACTTGAATTTTGTCGAGGGTATGAAGAAATGAGAATTTTGCTCCAAGTGCTTAAATGAACAGGCCTCTCCTCAACATATTCTCCAATGACTTGGTTTCTTGGTCTCTTGAGAGATCTGATGGAGAATCCACTCATGGTGCTGAATTTTTTGAAGGTGTAAGCGCTCATGGACTTAGTCTAGCGTTGCTGACCTCAGGGGCATGCAACAACAAAAACAAATCTATTACCTTTTCTTTCATTTAAAATATAGCCTTGTTTTCATTTTACAGTATGAAAAAAATAGTATGTCTTAAAAAAAAGGAATAGAATTATTTTATTATTTTCAAAATCATATTTTTATAAGCTATTTTTAATTTTTTTTTCAGAGACTTACAGCGAGGCACGCAAAAATCTAGATTTAAACATGGGATCCTTCATCACTTTCATAAAATCGATCGTCAGGGATGGTCTTCAAGGAATCTCAATTGCTGCAGACAGAGCTCTAAAGGAAGAAGAAAATGAAAAGAATTCTACAAAACAAGACGGGGACCAAGTCGTAAGCCTGTTTCAGGATTGTTTTATAGCACATTCAAATGATCTTAATATAAATATTTAATATTATTAATTAAAAGAATAAACAATTATTTTAGACTTTAAAAATAAATGCAGTTATTTTTAAAATCATATTGATTTTCTATAACTTTTAATACTTCAGATAGCTTTGCTCATTTTCTGGAAACATTTTTCGAAGAATGTACAGATTCTTAGAGAAAAATATTTCTGTAATATACGAAACTATTTTACACTTGATTTACATTTTTAAATTATTGGAAAAGGTTGTGTTATCTGCATAAAATACACAATTATAAAAAGCGCTTATCTATGAGTATCTCTATGCCTATTTCATATCTCTTTAGTTCAATAGATAGTCTAGAGTTTGAAAATGCAAATTTAGGATGGAGTTTATAAACAATGGAATTAAATACTAAATAGATGTGTAAAGAAGATCTTTTAAAAAATTTATATCTAATTGGATTTAGATCTGGGGAGTGTTATTCGCGCGCGATCGAACAAATTATCTTTCTAATCTTGAACCAAATAATTTTTGAAAGAATAATGTATAATCATTGAAACTAAATCATTTGCTGAATTTAAAACCATTGCTTTAAATACAAAAAAAAATTATATTAAATGGTTGAATACTAATATGTAGATATCTTTCATCATAGTCACAATAAAGAGATATTTTGTGCAAAAATGATGTATTTTTTATCACAATATTTCAGTGAATGTTTTTTTACTATCTCTATTTTTAAGAACTCACTTCCTTTGTCGTCGAGCTAAAGTGATTAGAGCTCTTGCCTTCGGTTCATGGGTTCGAATCCCACCTTACTATGTTTGTAGTGGTTTGGAATCTACTTCAAACCGTAGGTCCCGGTCTAATTAGCTCTCGTGTGCAGAAATGATAGTTGGGGGGTGACAAACAAACCCAACCAATCATCTCCTTTCTCAGGCACATTTATCATGAAAGATAAACCAAGAGCAGATACAGAATATGAATAAATAAAAATAGATTCATAATACGAACGTTTTTATAGCTACCGATTAAAGAAATTTATTACTATGATCAAGTTATTCCTGCATTATTATGTCACCATTTACAGAATATTTTTTGGCGTTAAAAGCATCAACACGTTCTTTGCTTGGTATAGTATTCTTAAGCCTAAACTTACTAAGATGGTAAATAAGTCTAATGCTATGAACTTACATTTCATATTGTTAGCATAGATACATAATTTAATTTAAAGATGAAAAAAATATTGAGATTTAAAATTTAAATATATAAAAAAATTTTTAAAATGCATATTAAATTACTAAGAGAGTGGGAAATACCTTGGAGTATATTTGGAATGATATGAAATGAACAGTAGGTTACTGAAATCAAAATAGTTTACTGAATTTATATAAAGAAGAAAAAATTTGATTAAATAAAGATTTAGTATTTTTATTTAAAAAAATTTTTAAAAACGTATTAGCTGCTAAGTCTTCATAATATTATCATAAAAACACGAATTATCTAATATAAATATGTATAAATCGTTTATTTTACTAGTATATTATCAAAGAAATATATAAAATATATAAATACAGAACAAATAATCGCGAGTGTTATTACATAAAGTTTATGCGCAATTCCATCTTTAGAACTTATATATCTCCAAATCAACAATTATGTTCACATATCAGGCTTATATATCTCCAAATCAACAAAACAGCACACGGAATACAGATAAAAAAGTTAGCGTTTATAGCATTAATAAGTTTTAATGTAAAATCATATGTGTTTTGACATCATTCAAAATTTTTACAAAATGTTAAAAGATTTAAAAACATGAAGACAAAATTTTTCAATTTATAGTATTTTATTGGAGACCAGTAATACCATTAAGCGACTTTATTGCTTGGACCGGCGAAATAAAAAAGTCCCAAAATTTATATGCGAAAAAATTTATATCTCAAAATTTATATGCGATTGATCAGCATGTAAATATTGAGTATCTTGTAAAAATAAACTCCATGTTTTCAAGAAAATGTAATGAATTTTATAAAATGATTAAATTATCTCGATTATGTTTTAACGATTAAGATGATATGTTACATGTCTTTTAAAGGAAGATCCGAAGGACAAGCTGGAAAAGAAGAAACTCGAAATTACGGAAATGGTTGTTTCAGGATTTCTTAAGAATGTTACTATCGAAGTCATAAAGCAAAATATCGATTTATTCAAGAAAGTTACAATTAAACCAGAAGATAGAGATTCCGTTTTGGATGATATACTGTTTGATATTTTGCTGGTAAGTTTAGTTTTTATCTATCCATAATACACTTTTCTCTAAATATTTCAATATGAGAGATTTGTATTACAAAATGAATTCTAAGGTCTGTTGGTAGGTCTTGTGACAAGTCCTATTAGAAAATTTGTAAGTTATTATATAAAATTTATAAGTAAATTTATTAATCCTATTATAAAAAAAATTATCCACCATGTATGAAAAGTCGCCGTAAAGCTGCAAAAAAATTATTTCAATATAAACACATGTCTATAAGTTAAGAATAATCCAGAAGTATTTATAAATCGAAGGGGTGAAAGGTAAAATATTACTTGTAGAGTATGTATGTAGTATTTATATCGTACATATGGTCAGGCATTGCGTGCAAATTTCGGGAAGGCACCTGATGACGCCGAGTGTTCACCACAGTGACAAAAGCGTTGGAAAAAAGCTGTCACAAAAAAAAAAAAAAAAAAAAAAAAAAACAAACGAGTTTACAACCTGTCTATTCATCGCTCAGTAGCACAATCGCATAGGTATGACACATAAATGCATGTGGATGATGTTGCCGCCTGGAATGCGAGAGCACACAAATGGTAATAGTCAAAAAACGCGGAATTGTCATCTCTAAGAACTGACAACGACATAAGATAATGGAAATGTTAGTAGACTTTACAATGCAGGTCGCTGAATGGAGCCGAATGATGACCGGAATTTGGCAGTAACCTCTGAAAGAACAAAATGGAGCATAGCATTGAATTTTTGCGATAGCTATCATCTGCCACTTGTACGACCGTTTCAAAGCAAATCGTGAAAGATGTTTGGAACAGTTTTATCTATAAGATCGAAGACATGTCATATGTATTTCGTTCACAGTAACTCAATATCGATAGCGGTTAGCTTAGAATAGAAAATATGCACTCTAGACACCATCATAATGGGCTTGTGTAGTGTTTTTCATGTTTAGTTTGCAGTGTCATTTCCGTTGGACGTTCATATGAAGAATGCAAGGTACCCAAGACGACATCATTGAACGCCAACTTTATGAGGGTTTAGAAATGCTTGTTTGAGGAGGCATTTTATTGGCTGCAAAACAAATTTACTTTTTCAAATCAGAACTATGGCAAGTCAAAAGCATCAGAACATCATTCTGAAACAACATGTCAGCTTGTTTAGTGCTGCCGTAGGGGCTGAATTTGTGTTTATAGAGGACAGCACTAGTTCTCAGCGTTGGAACATTGTCAATGAGATCAATCAGATCAATGAGATTCAATCGGAAGATATCACATATATAAAATGGCCAGCTCAGTCACCGGACTCAAATTGAATAGGGAATGTGTGGAACATGCTTGGCCGATGAATCGCAACCCCCTCCTACATCTGTACCAAACATTCTGAGATCATTATTTGCTGAATGGAGTTTTCTTCTCCAAGTACAACTCGATAATGAGCATATCTCAGCTTTGTATGGACTCTTATGGGAGACACAGGATGTATTAATATTATACCAACAATACATTTTTTAGTTATTGAACCTGCATTTCTTAGTATGTGGTGCAAGTGACCTATAATCAGAGTTTGTATGTTTTCTATTATACATACATTATTTTCTTGTACTTTCTCATCTGCTCAATACATGGACTTTATCAATAAATCACGTTTACTTTGTTTCTGAACCTTTAGTATCCGAAATTATCCTTAATTTATGGAGGTGTGTGTACATCGATAGAACTTGCTATCTCCTTTCATATTTAAAATAACAAAATTCTTCTGGAAGCTTAAGAATTTACCTTTTGAAAATAAAGAAATGATTTTTTATTGCACTTCTGAAGAAGTTAAAGTTACTGGCGTTTACAAAAGTAATCCATTTTTGATTTTTACTAAGCATTAATTCCTTATTGATTTTTGTAATTTGTTCACTTGACTAATATGAAATTTACCTTTTTGAGCGTACCACATACTTTTTAATATTTCGTACGATTTAGAAAGGAATAATGAAATTCAGTATAAACGTTCTCGCTTTTTCTAAGAAATATTCAAATGTATATAAAAATCTGAAAAATTGATTACAATTTATTACTTTGAAACTGAAAGAGAATTTTTAAATCCCATTATAAAAGTACTCATTTAATGTACATTAAT
Organism: Latrodectus elegans; assembly: GCA_030067965.1. NCBI lineage: Eukaryota > Metazoa > Arthropoda > Arachnida > Araneae > Theridiidae > Latrodectus > Latrodectus elegans. Next base: position 14,030,144 of record CM057814.1, read on the forward strand.
GAGCCGTTAAGTTTCAAAAAAAGGTGCATGTCTACTGTTAATAATTTTTGGCGATGTGTAAAAAGTTTCTATAAAAAATGTCAGGCTCTGCCACTTATTAAAATTTTTTAGTTTTTAAAATATGAAGACAAGTATTTTTCTGGTTATGAAAGTATATATATATATATTATTCATTATAAATTCTGTATAATCTTCTTAAATTATGCTAAAGATCATTATAGGCCAAAGCCGTCTCGACAAGTTTCCTCCAACTGACTCGATCTGACAGTACGGTTCGCTAACGGTTAATTTTTAATGTTTCTAGATCTGCTTCAATACAATCCAACTATCTCATCAACTAAATTTGTAAGTGCTCCCCTATAGTGTGGACGCACATTTTACGTACTAATTCATAGATCCAATTTCGTTCCTCATCGTCTGGTTAGAATTCGTGACTAAATCTTTCAGATTTCTGAACTGGAAGTTTCTTTCAGGGTCGGTTAGTTAGTCCTATGCCCAAGACTTAACCTAGAGGACCAGTAACCAGATACAATCCTCAAGAATCTTCCGGCGCACAGGGTATCCAGTTTATCACCACTTACTACATAAATGAGATATATTGGAACTATTCTTTAACACTCGGTTACCAGACCTATGACCAGTGACTTAGTTAAAAATGTAACTCTTCAATTTTTAGTGACTGTAACTTCTTTGGTTTGTACCTCTTAAAAGATAATTAAATCCATTATTTCCTTAAATATGAAAAAGTTTAAGCAGAAATTATGATTTGCATGTAATTCGTCTTCTGCTTGCATGAATTCATCTATTGTTTAGCAAATCCT